>VZRM01002340.1:146414-238344 GCA_013397955.1 Grantiella picta | reverse complement strand
GCGTGTGCGGGCAGCCCATCCAGAGCCGGCGGCCCAAGCTGCTGCCCTGCCTGCACTCGGTGTGCCAGCGCTGCCTGCCGCAGCCCGAGCGCTACCTCATGCTGCCCCCCGTCCTGACCCCCGCGGCCGCCGCCCCCAAGGAGCCGCCGCCGGCCGCGCCTCCCTCCTCGCCCGTCTCTTCGCCGGCCTCACCCCTGCACTGCACGCCCGGTAAGTGTCCCTTCTGCCGTACCCCCCTTGTCCGCGCCTGGCCGGGGGTGCCTCCCCTTCACCCCGCGTCGCGATGGGAGCGGGGAGCTGTCGCGACAGGCTGCCGAGGGCGGTGAGGTGCCCGGCCGCCGAGCTGCGGAGCGCGGAGCTGTCGGGACGGGCTGCGCTCGCTGCTCGCCAGCGCCGAGGCTGGCGGCGGGGCTGTGCTTCGGCTCGGGGTGTTTTAATCGTTACTTTTTAAATTTCCCACCTCGGAGGGAAGGCAGAGCTGCCGTGCTTTGGCAGGACGTGTGGCTGGAGAGGAGCGGTGGGAGCCGGGCCGCGGTGCGGGGCCGGGCAGCCTTATCGGGGCGGCCGGGCGGCTTTGGCTCCCGGCCCGAAAGGTGAGCACGGGCTGATACCGAGGCACTGAAACCTAGCGAGAAAACACTTTTTGCGGGTGACGTGTGGCCGGAGGGAGTCCTGCAGGTGTCATCCGCGGGGTGACCGAGCCTGGGCGGGACCGGGGCGACAATGACAGCACTTGTCCGCGCTGGGCAGCCGGATGGCTCTGCTGATGCATTCGTGCTCCACTGACTCGCTAATTGCCGCGCCGAAGGGAGAATGCCGCCGGGAAGTTTTGTTGAGCTCGTGAAGTGACAGAGCAGCCTGTGTCAGTGTGTTTGGAAGTACATGTCGCTGTGGAAGATGTGGAATAAACTCCTTGACTCTGAAACTACTTCCCTAATGTTTTTGATTTTTTTCTAGCCCTCTTGGGCTGGCTCTAATGGTTCGTTTAGTTTTGTTGAAGTCAACTTCGTCTTAGAAAAATGTGCAAACAAGTATCTTGTAGTGGAAGCTGGTCAAGGTCCTGGAGAAACTTGAATGGAAAAGAGGGAAGTGTGATGGAAATTGAGCTGCTCTGTAGGTATTAGTGGAAGTTGTGCTTATTGGGACGTGAAGTGAGGGCTTAAGTGAAAAGTAGTAACTCCAGGTTGACCATTCTTAAGTCCTTTAGGTAGGTTTAGAAAAATTTCCCCATCATTCCAGGAGTTCTGGCCAAAAGGTTACAACTTGAATATATAAAATGTTTGTGGCAATTTGTAAAGGAAGCACCCTCTCTCGAGAGAAAGGAATATTTGGGACAACTGGAGAGAGACACTCCCTTTGAAATATCTCAGAAACTCCGAAGTGTACTAACAGGATATACTGAGCCTCTTCATCTATGTGCATGTCTGTGTTAGTGTATTCATTCAGTCTTTAATTTTAGCATGTAATGTATGTCACAGTCAGATGGTCTAGTCAAAAGTTACAGAATGGGAAAATCTGTGAGACCCAAAGACCATATACTTAAACTTTGTCTATCCAGGAGATGTTATTGCTCGTATGTCTACGAGTAGAACTGTGAAGTTCTGCATGGGAGGAACAGAAAAAGCACAAAATCTGGGCTATGATATTTCAAGAGGAGTACTTGAAAATAGGAAAGAGGGCATAGATACGGCAAGCTCAGAGCTTGCAACATAGTTTGAGAGGTAATATCATCGTTGTCTTCTGAGATTTGAGGTTATGAACAGCACAGGTCCATTCCCAGATGTTCTATTTGAATATAGCAGAAATAGGGATGTGTAGCTGAATGAGGAATGAGATGCATCATAAGAATTAAAAGGTTAGTGCTGTTCAAACATCTGCTTGGTAATGAATCTTAGCAACAGTAAACTTTAGCTCTGTTCCCTCCTTTTGATTGTGAGTTGGTCCTGTATGAATGACTTTAACAGTACACATTCCTCTTCATTCTGCACATTTGCAGACATACTGTATTTTTGGTGACAATTTTTTTTACCTGCTTGACTTTTCTCTCAAGCTACTTTCATGCTTCCATACTGCAGTTCATTGTCCAATAGGAAGAACAAACTCACACTCACCTTGAGGCATTTTTCATATCTTTTCTTGTCTTGGGTTTGCCCTGGTTAAAATGACAGGGATTGTATATTAGCTAGCTATGGCCAAACCTGGTGATGTGCGTTGTCTACTTTCTGTTTTCCAACTGGTACAAAAAAAAAAGCTGTGAACTTGCAGTTAGGATTGGGAAAAAAACCCACCTGTTATTGTCCAGAATGGATTATGTAGAGGTAATTTGCTACAGTCGGAGGAGTTCTTTAATTCTCAAAAGATGGAAAGAAGGACAAAGCAGTGCAAAACTGTCACCTCTTCTGGTAATAAGTTGTGCAAAACGCTTATGAGGAATGACATGAAGAAATAAACTGAAGAGTATAAGCTTAGAAAGCTGGATAACAAATGACTCCTGTGATGAAAATTATGAAATTACTGTGACTAAACTGAAGAAATAAACAGCAAGGAAGCTGTTTGCGCTGGAAGGAACGTCCTAAGTAAGGAACACAATAGAATTGCAAACTATGAAAGTCTCCTGAGAGATAAGCAGACAGGCTGCTGAAGCACGTGTGCTGAGCACTGAGATGTTGCACAAAAAGAAGCCTGAAGAGGGATTGGTAGAATGGAGTCTGTCTTGAACAAAAGAGAAGACGGTATTTGAAAAGTGCTTCATCAAACCAGCCTTGAGATGGAGTGTTGTATCAATACTGAAATTAGTTGAGAAACAGGTAGTTAAAGAGGTAGAGTTTCAAGTATAATCCAGAGATGGTTTTTGTCTTCATCAAACTGTTTCCAAGAAGAAACATTTGTTTGCTTTACAGAATAAAGTGTGCCTACAACTTCCAACATATAGATGAGTTTATTTGGGAAAATGTTGGCTCTCCTTCTGTAAAGATTCCAACAACTAATTAAGGAGCTGTGAAAAAAAAAATTGAAGCTTAAAGATCTAGAGTGAATTATGAATTCTAGAGTTGCTCACTTGAATGCAAGATTCAGCATGGATAACAGCAGACAAGTGGCAAGACATGCAGAGGAGTTTCACGTGATGAACATTAACCAGAATTCCTCCTGCAAAGGCAAACTAGTGGAAAGGCCAGTTGGCATGGATATACTCTATATTGCCACATGCACTCTGAAGTAGACTGAACTCTGAAGTTCTGAAGTAGAATAACTTCTATAGAAAAGAAAACCTGCAGTTTCTGATTTCTGTACAGTTTGTGAAGTTTGAGGTGTTGAAGAATCGTCCGTGTGTCAGACACCAGTGGTTTTAGCACTGGAGAGCTCACTTCCTGCTTTCTGAATGTATAGTGGCATCTTATTTGCTATAGGTGATATTTTTGGTGTTGCGTTGCCAAAAACTGGGTTGTCAGACAGAACATTATGACCTGCAAGTAGTGCTGCAAGAGCAGCTCTGTAAATTTGACACTCACTTATGAGTAAGTGTCTACAGACACCTCTAGTAAATATTTGGCTGAGTTCACGTGGGTTTTCTTTTTGTTTCTCAAATGGCTACTGGATACTTTGCTATCCGGTTGTGTGAGTTACAACACGTACATACAAAAGAGAAGGCTGTTCTTAGTAAGAAGTCTGCCATTTGCCCAGATTTTGTGCTGGGCTGCACTTCAATGAGTAGTTGAGTAGTGACCTCTACTTAAAGGGTAATGTTTGTAATGTGGAGACCTTCATAGTAGTCTTCTGGAATTTTCAAATGTCAAACAGGCACATGAAAGCTGCCAAGTTAGAGGCAGAGATTCTATTCCTTTTCAAAACTTTTTAAGTTGCAAGTATCCTTGTGTGTTCTTTATCATAACTACATGAAATAGACCTGGAACTGGTGTGGGGAAATACTTGGGAATGGAACTGTGTAGCAAATAAGTAAAACCTTACAAAATGAGGACCTTGCTACCCTTGTAAAATCTTTGCTCGCTCCTGTTACTTTGGCTAACCAGAAAAGCACTCTGGGAATCACTTATCTAAAATAGAGGTAAAAACCAAGTTATATAACCTTAGAAAACAAGTTATATAACCACCACGTGTTCTCATCGTGGTTTATGGTGGTTGGTTGAAATATGTTTTTTGTGCTTCACAAGAATGTAACTGATAAAGGGCTAACTGCTTAAAAAGGCCTGGTTTTGCAAAAAATCGATTCCCCTTTGCTCCTGCCTGGGGAGTTCATGTAGTTTCTCATCGTTACAGAACTGCATAGCAAAGTTTTTTGCAGACATCATAATGAAGTCTTGCTAGTGTCGATGCCAAAGCAGTAGAGGGAAACTTTATTTTTTGGTAACTCATCTGTTGACAAACCTGCTAGCAAACAAATCTATATGAAGCTGTTAGAAGCATTTAATGTTTGGACAATCCCATGATGCAAATTCTTGAGGTGTCCAGACTAACAATTCAAGTATGTTCAATACATGCTGTTAATTAAGGAATAAATACTTCAGAGTTACTAAACAAAGATTTCAGAGATGTTCATGTTTCAGTTAATTCCCAGAAATAATTGTTTAGCAATACAGTTTGAAGTTCTCTAGTGCATAGAATGAAGACCTTACCCTTGGCATCCTCTCAAGTATGTGGATGGCATCTGCTTTTTTATGTCCCACAGTCCGTCCCTATACAGATAGCTTCAAAATCTTTCAGATTCTCATCTGATTTTTATACCTGGACTTTCTAATGTCATCACTTCATTTGACCTTGAAAATACAGCTTTTGAGATCATCTTAAATTTTGTTACTTGTCTGTATGTAACATATTCTTTCCTTCATTTAGTTTGATAATGATTGGAATCCTTATTAGTTAGTTTGAAGGATGAAGTAGCTTCATTTGAGGTTTCTTATGGCGAAGTCCAATTTTTCTTCCACATCTTGGTGATCTAAGAAGACTTAAAATTCTTTTTCTAATCTACTGCTACAAATGCTTTTTTTTTTCCCCATGTCATTTTTGATATTGCCAGTTGCCTAAAGTGAGTTCTCTCCATCTTTGACAGTACAAAAAGCCCATGTTTTGTGTGGCTATACAATCAAACTTGCACAAACATGGTTGCATCTATGCATCCTTTCCTCAAGGATCATCTTATTTCTGCTGTGGTGCATCAAGAAGTGAATTGTTTAACCTCCAATATACGGAGACTGGGGAGTGCTACAGTTTGGAAATAGTGTATGTAATAGGAATATGTATAGGAAAGACATGTCTAGTTTTCATTCTGTTTGGATTTGTGCTTAGAGTTGAAAATTCCCTGAGCCCAGAGATTGCATATGTGAAATGCATTTAACATTGTTACAGGTGTTATTACAGGTGTAATACAATGTTACTGTTTTGATAGCCTGTAATGGACAAATCTCTTGGTTAAAAAGTCACAAAGCTAGTAAAAGCTTAAAATATAAACGAATGCACTGTCTAGAGAAGGTTCTTATTTTCCAGTTATAATACCCTTCTTTTAGAGAAACGTATGCTCTCAAGATATATACAATGGGATATGATACTTATTGTACCAGTGTAATTTGAAATAGGGATATATTTGCCAAAATTTACTGCATTCCTTTCTACCAGGAATCCCACAAAAATCTGGAGGCATGCCTATGCAGCCTTTATGAAGGCAGAAAACTATATGTTGTGGAAATAAGCTTGAATCATGCTTGCTCTGATGTATGATTAATATAAGTATGTAATAGATGTTTATTATGTTATGTATATGTGCAGAATAGTACTTCTAGGGTAGGTTGGATGCATTTATGTTCTTGCTTCTTTCATCCATGGAAAGTGGGAGATTGAAAAGCTGGAGCATCAGGAACATCAAATGAGTGCTAAAACAACTGCAGCTGCCAAGCTCATTCCAATTGGAAGCCTTACAGAAATTTAGCTGTACAAGTTATCAAAATAGCTATATCATTGTGTGATACTTTTTTTCAGACAAAGATCTCTATACTCAGGCCAACCGAGCTCTGTTTCAATACAAAATCAGCTTATAATGTCTCTGGCTAGCAATTAGTACTTTTAGCAGTGGAAAGGAACCCTAGATCATGAGCTGAAAGGATCATAAGGAGGGCAAATATACACTAATGTATGAAAAATTCTCAAGTGTGTGTCTAATTGAAAGTGCATTGGGCTGTTTTAATGCCTATAATAGAGATATCTCTTTTAAAAATGCCTTCTCTGAAGAGCAAGGGAAAATAGGGGTGGATATGTTCATGAAGAGGCAAGTGGAAGAACGAGTGTGCTTTTTGTGGGATAACTCATTCCGAGGAAAAATGTCCTGAAGAGCTACTCAGTTATTTAGCAACCTTTTGGGTTGGTCTGCTGAATTCCATGAGTGCTACAAAGTGACCATGTTCTCTCAGCTTTTCCCGCTTTGTTAAACTTGAGAAAGAAATTTTGTTGAAGCTCTTGATTCAGAATGGAATGTTCTTAAACTTTGTCTTTTGTACAGGAGAATCTTTATGCCAGTATTGTGTGTGTTTGTTGAGATGCTGTAGGAGGAATTTCCATATTATTTAGTGGAATTTCCCAGTAACGGTAAACTTGTAAAGCTGGTTATTTTGCCTGTTATGTCAAATCTAAAAACAAGTCAGGGGAAAACCAAAAGGAACTTAAAGAGAATTTTAAATATGACTGTATTCCAGGATGAGTAACTGACTAGATTTAAAAATCCATTATTTCTGAAATTGGAAATTTAGGCTTTTAAAAGGTTTTTGCAATAAAATGAAAGACTTTAATACAGTAGTTTGACCTTGGTTGGATGCCAGATGCCCACCAAAGCTGCTCCATCTCTCCCCTTTGCAACTGGAAAAGGGAGAGAAAATATAACAAAAGGCTTGTGGGTCAAGATAAGGACAGAAGGAATAATTCAGCAATTATCATCATGAGTGTCTGCTCCATGTGGCCTCAATAGCATACTGGTCATGCAGGGTTCTTCAGATGCATATGGCCTCAAGTGTGGGTTGTGGGCCAATGCAGATGATCCAAATCTTCTGTTGACCTTACTATTTTTTACTTAACTTTTACGTGCTCTAACGGTTTTATGATGCATTCTTTTTTCTCTGGCAAATTTAAAGGTCGCAGAAAAATTTGTTTCACAGTAAAACTCCAGTGATGCTTTAAAAATTAACCTCAGCAATTAGGTAGCTGTGGAGTTGTGCTGTTTAAACTATGTACTTAAAACTCAAATGTGCTTTGAAGGCATCAGTGCCATGGTTGAATTGACCAAATTATCTACTTTTTTACCTACTGGCCAGATAGTATGTATAAAACCACAAATGTTTACCACCAAAGAAAGCATGAAACAGTTGTGTGAAGTAAGTAAAAAAATGACACCATTTTTAACAAGAAATAGTCTTGTAAAATTAGCTGTGAAACTGAAGGTTGAGCCAAGGAATGTCCCTAATTACTCGATACTGTCTCTCCAGTGATTCAAGTAAATGCTTATTTGGAGCTTTTATGTGGGAGAAAATTGCATATTACCTTCCATACATTACATGATAGAGGACTGATGTTAAACAAGCTTTCTAGTTATTTTTGAAGTTTATCAGTGGGCTATGGAAAAAAGGATGACAGTAAGCAAGGCTCAGCTCTTTGAACTGCACTCATGGGTTTTGAGAGCCCTTGTTTGTAATGTGGATTTGGGTCATGGAGACATCCTCATTTCAAAAAAGGAATCTGCAACTCCAGTGCTAAATCCTCTGTAAGTGGGAGTGCATGGACAGGGGAACTAAAGCATTCGCCTTCTGAATGTAGAAAGATTTCTGCTTCTGATTAATAACTAAGTTGCCACAGGCAACTTTCTATTCAAATGGAGAGTTCCCCTTTCAACTGTAGTCCCTCAAGTGAATACAGTGCAATTTGAATAAAACAAGACTGTAGTGCAAACACCCTTTGAACTAAAATGATTGCCTAATTTGAAAAGTGACTGTATAATTTTCCCAATGAGCTGACACATCTGTCTGGACTGTAGCTCATAAAAAAGAAACAGGACTATTTTTACATACATGTTGACTTGGAAAATCCCCCCGTATTTTCTAGGATGTCTACTTGAGGTCAGAAAGCTTTTAATAACATTTACTTGGGTCAGCTTCATTCATTTCTAGGTATGTGCTTTAGAGTCTAAGCATGGTCAAGGATGTGTGGGGCTGAAGTTTGTTGAACTAATGTTATAATCCAGCCTCACACAAGTTCACGTTGCTGCTGCTGAACCTGCTATGTCAGAGAGCTTGTAACACTGATGCTCTTAGGGGAGGGAATGCTGGCAGCTGCACGGGGAATGAGTAGGTGGAAGGGAAGAGGGAGAGAGCTGCAGCACTGCTGGGACTGGAGAATGAGACATTTTAAAGTGGGAGCAGGGTTCTAATTTTAAATGCTAGGTGCAGTGCCTCGATAAAACAGCCCAGCACCAACAAGTCTGTTACTAGAAATAGGCAGTATGCAAAATGGTCCTGAACAGCACAAGTATGAACTGAAACACATAATTTTTTTCCAGCCTGGACTCTGATTTAAAATGAGTAAACTAGTTGCTGAAATAATGTCAGAGTGTAAATTACATTTACACTGTACCCCTACATTGCCCTCCTAGTCAGTTGGTTTAAGGAGAAGGAGTAGTTAGTAGCTGTGAAGTTTGGGAAAAACTTCTGTGACTTGCAACTATTGTTTCAACAGTTTTCAAGTAAAACTTGAAATTCACAGCACTGCCCAGCTGACAGTAGAACAGAACATCATTTTAGTCTGAGGACAGTAGAACAGAACAGCACAGCCGTGGAGAATCAGATAAAGGATGTAACTTAGGCAAACGAAAGTCATGCGAAAGGCAAGTAGGATGCCAGCTCAGCTCTGCAAGGCTGGCAAAGCAGAAGTTATGGAAAACAATATTGTGCTTACTCAGAAGTGGGGGTTGAGGAACAGCCACCTGAAAAGGACACTGGACTTTAAAGACCACTGAAGACCCCCGAAGAACCATGTAAGGACTGCCAATAAGGGGTGTGTCTGTGTAAAATAAAGTAATACATATACGTCAGGTAAGGGGGGAGAGCTAATGAATATGTCTTCAGTGTGTATGATAAAAATTCTGTTTACCCAACACTCAGGGCACTTGATTAGAGGAAGGATCCTCCAAGTGACCAATGCTGCAGTAGAGAATGCCTGCATTCTAATACTCAGAGCTGTGTTAGAATGTGTCTATTTGGTTGATTTCAGTATCACAGCCCCCAAGAGGTAAATTAGGATAATGGGCAACTGATCACTTAGAAGCTGAGATAAAGACAATTTATTTAGTAGGCAGGCTTTGTTGAATGAATGTAGAGTTATCTAATGATAGATATGTCCCATAGCAGGACCTCAGTAATGGCTAAATATCTGGAAACTTCAAAACTCTGGATGTAGCATTCTTCTGAATTAGATTTCTCTTTTGTGGGTTCAAAGATTCCTACCTTTTCTTGCTTAAGCAGTTGCTTTTCAGCACTCAATAGTTCTGTTCCTGATTTGCTTTTGCCTTTTTTGGGGGTCTTTCATCACACATTAGCAGCTATTGTTCTCAGTTGTTTTAGCCTATGGACTGTTTGTTGTGCTTATTAATTACAGACTAGTTGGCCTTCAAAAGTTCAGTTTTGTCTTCCCACTGTGAGCAGGGAGAGGGGACTATGAGGATATAATCCATTGGCTAGCATATCTTGGAAATCGTTGAATTTAGAGTACTTAGCTTGTTTAGTTTAAACAGCTGTTGAAGGAACTTTATCTCCTTTGAGAACTCCTAAACTTTTTCTCAGTCCCTTCTCTATGCAAGAAACTCAAATGTGGTTTCAGAATTCATGTGTTTAACGTTGCCTGAGTAAGTATTACCTCAAAACAGACAGGTAGAATTATTTCCTTGGATAAACATAGGTGGCATTCAGATAGTTTATCTGAATGGGAGTCCAGAGATGCTAACAGCTCCTTCTTCAAATATTGCACTCCAGGTTGTTAAATAGAATGTTTATTTTCTGCTTCAAAGCAAAGGCAGAGTCCAATGTTGTGAAAGAGTGTTCTGAAGTTTCTGGAATGGAACATATGGGAGGACCTGTGGTCTTCCCACATCTAGCAGTGAAATTTAAACAAAAAAACCCAAAATTAAAACAAACCCTAGTTTTATGTTACATTTGTCTTAACTCCTATCTGTACCACAAGAATGACTTGCAAGTATTGCTCTCCTCCCACAATAAATAAGTATTCTATGTATAGACTGTTGGCACTGGCAGCATCAATAAAATTGTATGCATCTTGTTGGATTGAGCAGGTCCAGCTGCAGATTGGGAGACAGTACTCTGTTGCCTTTTTCTTTTTAGAAATGGCCTTATAGCTGAACCAGATATAAGTTAGAAGCAAAGCCATGGTTTGGGGTAATTCCTGTGTCTTCTAGATTATTGTCACAGTCATTGGCATTCAACAGGGCCAAAGATCTCTCCTCAAAATAATGATTCTAGAAGCTGTTTTGGCAAAATGAAGATGACTTTATGTAGGAGTATCCCAAATAGATTCAGCCAACAGTCCTCTTTGCTGCATTCCTCCCTTTGTGCAAGAGCTGAGTGTAGTCTGGATTCTTTAAGAAGCTAAATGCTAATCTTGCATCCTTTAAAAGTCCATTTAGCCACAGTGTTATTGTATTATGTTCCAATCTGATTGTATATATTGTGTGGGTTTTTTTCCTTTTTCCCTGCTCCCAGTTCCATTGTGATGAGGTCAGATTTAATATGGTTTCTTTGGCTGCCTTTTGACTGATCTAAATTTTTGAGAGTGAAGTATAGGTGTTGTGAGCTGCAGGATGTCTGACTTCAAACTGTTGCCAGAATCGCTGTTGTTCTGGCTTAAAGTTGTGGCTGATTGTTTTTGCTTTTCATTTGTCATTATGCCAGACAAGTAGATCAAGAACCACAATGCCATGGTGGAACCCTTGTGAATATTCCTCGAAATATTCACAAGGGTTCCACCATGGCATTGTGGTTTGTGGAATAGAAGTATAGTCCTAATTCATTCCCAAACTGGTATTGGATGCTAAGTGTAGTATTTCCAGAACTTTGTTATAAATCCTTTGAGGCAGTATGGTGCAAGAAGGTGGAAAGAGATTGAGCGAGTCTAAAGGACAAAAGGCAAATAAATGGCACTTAGGAAGATCAGTTTTGGTAGAAGATTAATTTTTTTAAGCTTCATTCTTAGTACCATGAGTGTCATGCCGGGAAAGCGCCTTTGAAGGAGCTTTTCTTTGGTTCTCAGAACATGGAGAAAACAACAGGAAGACTAGATCTCTTCAGTGGATGTGGATGTTCATTCACATCAGCCAGCAGGGTCTGGCTCACGGTTCGGTTATCTGCTGCACATTACAGCAACAGGAGAAACACCCCAGGAACATAAGTGGTATCACTGCTGGCTCTGTAACCTGCTGTTTGCTGAAAGCTGTAGGGCAGCTGTTAGAAACCCCCGTTGTTCTGATTTGATCAATTAGTGCATCTCTTCAGCCCAGAAGGAATATGTTTTGTTAGTCACATTCAGTAATTTTCATATTAATGCAATGTCAGAGGAGAAGAGAACACTGCTTCTTAATTAATGCTGGTTCATGGAGGCTGCATAGCCATGTGTGAATCTCACAATGCTGTATTTCTCCAGCTTTGCTAGTTTTAAAGCTATATGGGAACTTTACAAAGCTGGGCACTCACTTTTTGAATCTTTACAACAGTGCTGTGGGATACTGGGGACATGTAAGAGAAGAATGTAGGGTGAGCTGGCTTTTTGTTCCTGAGCATTTATACCCAAAAGTGCAATCTCTGTAACTTGCAGTGTGCTTAGAGGATATTCTCCTCCCTTAATTACTGGTTGTAGAATATTGGAGGAATTCTTGTGATTGAAGTGGATGCCCAATAGTGGGTAAGAGTATTAGTGTAGTTACTGGAAAGAAGTGGATGATTTTAAGGTATAATTCATCTGACCAAATGTAAATATCTGCTGTAACAATTAGACCACTCATGACCTGACTATTACCTAGGTCTCCAATGACTGTGAAGGGAACTTCATGTAACGTTTAGATGAATCCCACTGAAGGTATTAAAACTTGTCAGCACTGCAAAGAAACTGAATCCATCTTTCAGGTGCTAAATTTTACTCTACAGAGTCACTTCATAAATCAGTATTAGTTTTGTGCTAACATTAAGAGTTGTGTTTTCATAAATCCTGCCTGTGACAAACTTTATTGTTGAACAGCTTTTAAGTATAACAAGTAGGCAGAATAGACTGGATTTTGGCGTCTTGGGGTTGTTTTACTGAAATAAATTAAATGGATTAGATCTTTACTTTTTTATTCCATTAAAATTCCTGTGCAGAGCACTCAGACCACTCAGAGCAATCAGACTCTGATTTAAACTGCAGGAAATAGTTACCTTTATTGTTTTCTCTTATTAGAGTGGGAATTTTCATCAGGTATTTTTTTGTACTTTTCATTGTCTCTCTCCCAACAGCAAGCTTTAAAAGAATCTAGAAAATTTTAAAATACTGCCAGGTGAAAGTATTTGTTATATAACTGATTTAAACAGGTTTTTTTAACCTTTAAAAATATTGAGAATATATTGATAAATACATAAATTCCTCTTTCTTGCTGTTGGGGATCCAAGTCTTGGGCAGTGTACTTGGATGGTAAATGTGCTATTACCATATTGTCATTGAAGAATATATTGAAGAGACACTAATTAGTAAAAAATCTATTTTTAGTAACAACCCTTTTTTTCTCCCCACCCTCTCACCAAACAAAATAACCTAAACAAAGGCAGAGCCTATTATTTTAAATCAACACATTATTTCTATATACTTTTGAGCATCCATTCCTTGCACAGCAAGTTGATAGCTCTGAATGTTGACACCTCACTGATTTTAGCCAAGTTTTCCTTTGGAGTTACAGACTGCACTTTGTTTGGGTACAGAGATCTTCTGTGTGCTTCAACTGTGTTTTCCAACAGGAATTTAAAATCACAATAGCAAAAATACATGGCACAGAATAGGCAGGTAAGCTGAAATTCAGCTGAACTAGAATATCTTCTTCCATGTCTGAATTTTTGGGATACCTGTAGTATTTTAAAAAGGATGGGCAGATGTACTGCACAAGCCACAGGAGCCCTGTTTCCTTCTGGAATAGTAGCTGGAAGCCAGGCAGGATACCACCCTCCAATTAGGTATGTCTGTTTAGGCACCTCAATTGCTCCCCTGAGGCTAGTGGCTGGAAAAATGAGGGCCAAGAGGGTAGTTTGCCAAGTCTCACAGGCAGTTTGCAGTCATTGAGCAGTGAGCATATTGAGAATGGAGGGAGGCTTGGGAAGGAACAGGTTGCAAGGATGCATCTCAGCTCCTGAAGGAGAGAGGGAGCAAATGAGCTAGTTAAAGCTAGATAAATTGCGTTATTCCTGTTTGGATGGCATTTTTACTGAAATGCTCTAACTAAAGCCTGTTAAACCTACTGTTGTTCCCGCTGCTGCTGCTAACTTGGTTCCCTTAATATGATCCAGATTCTTAGTTAATTTTTGGGGCTTTTTCCACCTTCACATCTGCTCAGTGTTGATGGGAACATTAATGTAGTTGGGGCTAAACAGAAGAAATGGGTGAAACATTGAGTGTCACATATTGGAGTGTAGTTTTTGCTCTTTCAACAAAGGTTTTTAAAAAATCCACTCTTTCAGTGCCTGAGAAGGGCTTGGTTCTTTGGCTTGTGACTGGCTCTGACTGCCCAAATGATACTCTGCTAACCTGTTATTTTTATAACTATGATTTCTGGGAATAGATGCATTGTACTGCAACTACTGAACTAACAGCTGGTGGTAAATGAGAACTCGAAAAGATGAAGACCAGAGTATGGAATGTAGTGCTACAAAGAAATTATTATTAGCTGTGTTGTTCTCTTTTTTTTTTAATCCCAGTAATCTTTTTTTTAAATAGTGACAACACGTTAACATGCTGCTATTTATGGAGAAAGGTACTAATTTCCTTGTTCCAGAAACACAGGGATACAATGGACTTTGAACACTGTTGGCAAGATCCTAGAGGATCTGCAAAATGGTATTTCAGTAGAATGTATAAATCTAGTCAGCATTAAACCCACTTTCAAAGTGTTATTTCAAAATTAAATACTTGGCTGATCAGAGAAAATGATGCAAGAATATCACAGAATCTTAAAAATCCTTGCATGTTTTATGTCTGAATTCATTACATACCATTTGGAAATACTTGACAATTTCAGGACTTGAAATGTATTTTAATTTTGATGAAAGAAATGCTCATCAGAATCAGCAGTGACAATTGGCTTAATTGTTGGCAGCTTCTGCATCATCATTTAAGCACGTTCATTGCAAGACAGTGGGACTTTTTATTCATCATCTTGTACTTAAACATTGTCTATCCCACAATAACAATGTTTTCTTTTGTTAGCACTCTGACACTTCTTGTAATTGTGTTGTTGAAGAAAATGCATTGGACAGCTTTGGATGTGAATGTAAACTCTCCCATCAGAATTTTTTAAGGTATTCAGAAGTGGCTGGAGAGTCAATCCTTGCAAAATTTACCATTTTTGTAGTCCAATACGCGCTATCTAAAATGTTGGAAGATTGGGCACGTATAGCAAAAACAATGAACCATTTCACAGAGCAGCTGAAATATTTTAATTCAGCTCTGCAGTGCTTTCCAAGAAAGTCAATGTACTGCAGCATAAAAACTGGCCTGTAACACTCTTCCAGAGGGGGGATTACAGCTAATAGTCTTTGTCTGGCTTTCATTTATTTGCATTTTAAAGGATTTAAAGTAATTTTAATTAACCATTGATTAATTATAATTTTAATAAACTTTTTGCTAGATTGGAGGTTGGTTGGAATGCTTATATCTTGGCAGTAGGTGCCAGATTTCCCTTGAGATGTGCCTGCTTGTTGGTTTAACCTATCTCCCCTCTACTAGCAGCAGCAGGCTGTCACAACTAGATGGGAGCAGCTTTTTCTGGAATAAACTTGTTTGAAGAAGTTGCCAATTTTGCAGCACTAGTAGTGGCTTAACGAGAAGCAAGAGGAAAGCAGTAATTATTTTAAAAATTGATTCAGACATTATTGCATGTGATACTGCCTCTCAAATTAAGTTTTCTAAGTGTTTGTTCTTAAGTGGGAAACATGACCTGTGTAAATATAACCAGTTTACCCTCGAATCCATGCATTTTAATGAAAAGACTTGCAAGTATTAATAGTATCTATAGAAAGAGCAAGAGGAAAAAAGAATCTGTAGTTCACAGTCGAAATGTCCTAATTCTCTGTGTAGTTATGTTAAAAATCTTATAGCTGGTGCATCCTTCAATCTCTGATATACCTGTTACTAGTTTTAATTAGCACGTCCATATTTTAAACATTTTAACTGCATGTGTAACTTGCTGTTAATATTTTTTGTTCTGAAATCTGTGTAGTTAGACTTTCAAGACAAACATCTGTGAAACTGGGAAAGATTGGTGTACAAAACCCTAATTATTTATTCTGTAATGACTATGTCATTGCAGGTAAAATTCCCAGTTGCTTCTGAACACTCAATTTAATAAAGAGAGCTGTCTTTCAGAAAACTAGTGGGTTTTTTGACTGATTTGATCCGAAGAAAGGGAACTATTAAGTCCTCCTTTTTTAGTAAAGTGCTTTGCATCTACAAAGAAAAATACTCTCTTGAATCCACAAATGATCATCCAGTGGCTTTATTTAATTGGCTCTAAAAGCTGTTCACAACAGTGGAGACACAAATGAGCCAAAACTGGGGCAAACCAGAGCAGTCTCCTCCTATTGTCTCAGGATGCTTCAGCAGTCTCGAATGTACTCCCAGGAAACTGAGATTCTAGTTGGAAATAATACTGTGTAAGCTATAAATCCATTCTGCTGGATGGCTTGAGATGCCCTTGTGGATGCAGCATGTGACTAGTGAAGAAGGCTAAGGATGGGCCGTGATTTTCTCTGCCAAAAATGCAGCCTAGCATTCCTTAAAAGAGGTGCACCTAGCCAGTGGGGGAAACACTTTTTCTGTCCTGGCTCAGCCCCATAGAATCCATATTGCAGTCCCTAATCCAGCTCACTGCACGGCAGCATAAATCTTGGTGTTGTCATGGGACAGAAATGAATGAGCAAGGGAGCCAGCATTGTTACTTTTTTTAGCAGTGTGGTGTCCTGGCCTGGTTCTAGCAAAGTCTGAATGTGAGATTCCACACCTGCTTGGGTTGCATAAGAATGCTAAGAAGGGTGGATGGAGGTCTTCTTCTCTACTTCTCCTACTTGAGAGCCACATGCTCCTGATCCAACTCCCTTTACAGCTGAAAAAACAATGCTCCTGGTGCTAAGATCCAACTATTAAGAGGCTTCTCTGCCCAAAGTAAGGTTCAAGCAAGACTGTATGCTGAAGTCAATAATATGGGTTTTATTTAACATGGAATGTCAGGGAGAAGGGTAGAAAGAAATTGAAAAGAGAGCAGAAAGAGAGAGAGATTGGGTAGTCACCACCTGTGGATCCAGTGGTGTCCTGTTGATCGTCTTCACCTTGGGCTTGTTGGTAATGGGAATCTCGAGGTCTTTTCACTATTCATACATTATAGTAAAGAGACGAATTACTGCTTATTGGCCACACAGATCTGTTATTCTGTTGGTTAATTGATTCCCTTGCTTCTAATGCTAATTAGTCCTCATGCTCAGTCTTCCTCTTTGTTTGAAGGGGTGGGTTTCTTGCCCTACCAAAATTACCCAATCCAAGCTGATTTCAGCGCAGTTGCTGAGCTGCCTTTCCTCATGGCTGTAAATTCAGCATTTGTGGCTATTATCAGTGATACATTCTTCTCCCCCAGCTTTGTTAGCTCCCCCTAGATCTGAGATAACATTCAGATGATTGCACCCCTTTATCTTATCTCCAGTTCCTGCTATGGTGGCTTGTCTCACAGTCCAAGTTCCGGGGAGGCGTTTTCAGGAGGCTTCAGTGGTTGGTGGTGGTCTCAGATTTCAGCTGTGCCATAATTTGGGGTGATCTTTCAGCAGTGATATGCATACAAGCACTTGGTTTTTTTCCACAGTGGGAATTTTTGTCTGGATGTGTTACCCAGAATGAGCTAACCAGGTCTCACCTCTGCCAAGCCTGGAGATAGTGCTGTCCTGTCACTCCATCCTGTCCTTATCTCATGGCAAAGTCCTCCTGTTGCTGTAACAATTTGAGAGAGGCAGCTATGCTCTTTTTAACTCCTTACACCTGGAACAGAGGAGCACATGGAAATGTGACATCTACTCACTTACTGTCCTCACAATTATCATGATGATGATTATGAAACTCCTCCTCCCAATTTAAGTAATATGTTTTTACCTTCCTGTGCTTGCTCCATTAAAAAGAAGTAAGAATCTTATAGGATTACTTTTACAAGTATAAACCCTGATACTCGAGATCTTTCACTTAAATTCACCATCCTGAGGTTGACTAAACATGGGCTAAAACTGATTAGTGTAGCAGTCATCGATCCAGGATTATAGCAAAAGGCAAGTTTACCCTCACAGTGGCAGGAGAACCCCCTGGCATAAGGCTGGACAGCATAAAGAAGTCTAGAAAAGAAAATTCATGAAGATTTTTAGACTTGTAGACAGTTTTCCTTTTCTCCCTTCTCCCATCTCAGACTAGAAATTCTAAGTGATCCCTTGAACAGGTAGCTGGCAATATTCTGTTGGTGAAAAGGCACGTGAACCATTTGGTTTATGTTAGTACATTTCCTAGTTTTTTGCCTCCCCTTCCTTTTCTTCCATATTCTCAATTCAAGCTGACTTCCAAACCCTGCTTAACGCTGCTGATACATCCATGTCTGAATTGGTTTGCCGCTCTCACTCTGTGTCTATACCCATCTCCCAAACACATGCAAAGACTGACTCAGACCTGCAGTAAAGAATACCTGCTTTTTAATACTTCAAATTGGGTCAGAAAATTTCTTCCCTAGCTGATTTTGGTATCAACCCAGAGCACTGTGCTTTGTCAGGGTCAAGAATGAGCAGTGAGGGAACAGGGAGAGGGTGGTTTGTAATAGGTGCTGTTGAAAAATGTGGAAAATAATCTTTTTTGGCAAGTGTGTAGCTTGAATATTAGGTGTGTTCACTCTTGAATGTGGTAAATTGATTTGCTTAATTAAAGGAGAAAATCAGTACTTGCAGTTCTATTAACTACTTGACTTACCAGAATTGGATTTGTCAGTTATCCTTGCAGATGACAGTATAAAAAATGTTTCCAAAGTTGTAGCCAAAATATGGAATTTATATATCAAAGGAAGCTGCACAAATGTCTGAAACACAGTCTGGTAAAATGGCACTTAGAGTAAAATCAGGCTTAACATCATAGCTGTTCAAATGAAAGTGAAATGTCTTGATAACAAGTAAAAAACTGCCTGCTGAATTTCCATAATGAAGAGTTCTTTAGTAAAATGGGTGGACTTTCATTAGAGCACTGCTTTATAGTGGGTTGCCAGTTAAATCTTGAGCATCTGTTGGAAGAACCTTATGGAAAAGTTACTTAAATCTTGTATGAAGCACTTAGAATAAGGAATGAAGTTCTGCAGAAAGTGAAATATTTAATAGTTTCTGTACTTCTACATTTTATTGTAAAAATGAAACAGGAACGGAATTAAGCCCATGCTGGTTTAGTTAAATATGGAAGTGGTGAGTTATATACTGGTGTTAAATTCATTGAGTTAAAAGAATCTTGGGTGCCTCTGGATCTTCTTTAAGGCCTTAAATCCATGTCTCCTCTCAAATGGCAGCTGAAGGGTTTAGAATCTATCTCAGTGTGGACTTGAATGACTGTTCTACTGTAGGCTTTTTGCATGTGACTTCCATGTGATAAGTGATTATTTCAACCTAACTTAGTTTCAATTCCTTCCTTTTTTTTGGTTGTAAAGACTGTGGTAATTTTCTTCAAGCAAGATGTTAGTGCCTTGCATTTCAGAGATTTTTCTTGGATGATAAAAACAAGCCTCAGTGCTAGTAAAACATTCTATTTTCTGCAGCTAGGAAAGGTGTCTGCTTTATAATGTTTATATAGATCTTTTCCATTTCAACCTAGTCTAGTCATGGCCCAAGTTTTGAGCTTTACTTTGTCCTTTTCATTCTGATGAGAAGACTAATGGTTTAACCCTTTGTGTTACTGGTTCTCAGCTCCTTCTTCAACCTGGAGCCTAAGTATGTTAGAATTGTATCCTGTTGTGTCTTACAGAGGAGAGGGAGGAGAGAATTCTGCTTATTTGTTCCTAAGTCTTTTTTGCTTTCCCTTGCTCAATGTGAAGGTAGTAACGATATTAATATAGGTCCATTCTTCCTCTCTACAACTCACCTCATTGATTTTGAATGTCCTACATCTGTGTTTCTCATATGAAATGGGTGAAGGTCAGTCACGTCACATGCTGTGTGTGTAATACCACCCAGTGTCACTAATTCATATTCCACACTAAGTGTTTACTTTAATCCATTCTGTAACAACAAATCGTCGATGGGAATACATTCCCTTTAGAGTAAAAGAATTAATTTTTTACAAGATTAAGGCAAATTCTTTATGGCATTGAAACAAGAAAGTGTTTGACTTTGGCTTATAGAATATATTATCAGGGAAGAACAGGTAAAGGTTATTTCAGTGATAAATGAGAATTTGCTTTTTTTTTTTTCTCACATCTTATTGACAAGAAAGTATTAAAACATCCTTTCGAAAGTATTTATCCTTGCAAGCTGTCTTTGAAGTTGTTTAATACATCTTAGTTTGTGCAAGCATAATCAGTTGTCTTTTTCCCCCCAGTCGGTGTTATCCGCTGTCCAATTTGTGGTCAGGAATGTGCAGAGAGACACATCATAGATAACTTTTTTGTGAAGGATACCACAGAGGTTCCCAGTAGCACAGTAGAGAAATCAAATCAGGTAAGTGCATTAACATGTAATCAAGTTAACACCTTTTGGATGTGTGTGCATATCCTTGGCTTCTTGCTGTGTAGCCTTTTTGCTCTTGATATGCAGACAGAACTTTAAAGACATTACATGGGGTAGCTACTCTAGAAAATCAGTTGAAGCATATGAAAATGCATGTGAAGAAGGTTAATATCTTTCCTTAAAGTATTTTACATTGTTGATATAAACTTGCAACTTAATAGCAAAGATAAAACTAAGGAATAGGCATTAGAATGGGAATTTCTGTGCTTTGGACAAGGTACTTGAAGAACTCTTTGGAGCAGAGACTTGACTAACACTATATCAGGAGTGTTATTGGAGATCAAAATGGACTATATCACATTACTGACAAAACATGGCATTAAATAGCTGGAGCCCAGTTGCCAAGGAAGAGATTCAAAATACTAATTGGGGAAGATGGTATATTGTAGAGATTTCTTGTTTGTTTTTCTTAAGTAGACTGCCTCTTCCTTTTGCAGTCAAGTAATAGCCATCTCATAAAAGCTGCTAATCTGGAAGAATAGTAATATTGGGATGTTCTTTTCTCATTATGTTTCTTTGAGGACGCAAGTACTAGCTAGTGTGGAAGCAATACCAAATGAATAATCGCATCTGTGTGGGACCACAATTTAACAATCCCCGTTAGCAAAATATTGCATGTCTTCATTTTTAGCAAGCAAGAGAGTATCTCACATATCTCTTTACTCATAAACTTTTTATTAACCTTCAGGAACTTATTGTAAATAATTCAGCCTCTTTGTATGTTGCTCATTCTTCATAAGAATAGTACAATGAGGTTGCTATATCAATGTGGCTTGCGTTCCAGCTCATGCTTGGATGGTGGTCTCCTTTTACTTTGAAAATTCCTCTTTTTCACTTTCCCATTTTAGGGGGGACTGAATCATTGGCTCTTGAGCTGTTTGCTTCAGGGGCAGCATCTTAGATGTTCTTCATTGTGTGTTCTGCTAGTTTCAGGGCTTAGCAGGAATTTGTGCTTGGTGTGTGACTGAGCACATCTCTTGGGAACAATGACAGGACCAGGTCAGGTTCATGATACTAACTCTGACCATTGAAGGCATAAGTGGTGTCATCATCTCTGAGGAAGAGAACTTACGTCTTGCAAACCATTAAACTGTTCAGATTTTAAGCAATTTTGAAAGTGGATTTCTGAGAAATGGTAGACCTTAACAAGAAACTGAAATTAAGTTGTGAGTCGCTGGAAGTACGAGCAGTGTTCTTGCAATGTAGGACTGTTTTTGAGCTTTGCTTTTTTTGTATTTGGCAAGGGGAGATGTTGTTTTTTTGTTTGTCCCCTGGGAATTGCAGGATTGTATCTTGAGTTTTGCAGATGGTTGTGAGATTTACACAGTCTCTCAATACTGTACCAGTAAGACTGACAAAATGACTAGTCCCTGTTGAAAACTTGCTCATAACTTTTACAGTGACATTAAAATTAGGAAGAGAAAGAAGATAACAAATAATATTATGCAGAAGAAGTTCTAAGTGTTTGTTGTTTTTTGGGGTTTCTTTTGAGAGGGTGGGGCTGTACCACAGCCTCTGCTTAGTTACATAACAAGTCCTCTAAGATACTGCTTTGGGGGAGAGGTGATAGAAATGGATTTTTTTTTCTTTTTATTTGGAGTAGTAACAATCATTTTTAAAGTCTCTGCTCATCCCTGCTTTCCCCTCCCAATATTTTTTTGCTTTCTGTGGAAGTTAACTGGAGAATTCCTGAGTGGTGTGAGCAGATGTCAGGGAGGTTCTTGAAAGCATTTGTGTTTCCTTCTAGACTTCGGTCTTACTCTTCTATTCCGTATTTGTTTCTCCCTCTCTGGGACACAAACCAGCAGGTTTGCAGTTAGAAACCAAGTCTGTTCTTCAGCTAAGTTCCCTGACTGAACTCAACACGCTTTCTGCAGCAGTTGAAGGCAAACAAGCAGACTTTGAAGCAGAAGAATAGGACATTCATGTGCTTTTCTGCTGACTTTTTCTTGCAAAAATGGAGCTAGATGTTTTGTTAGATACCTGCTAAGTAATTGTGTACCTTACTACTTGGAAAGGAATGATGAGCAGTTCTCTTTGTATGAAAAGGTTTATTTTGGTACGATAATGAAGCTTTTTGTACATTCCTTTGTACTTTGACATAAGAAAAAAAAACTACACTGCTCTGTAAACTTCACTGTTGTGGAACAGCAAAGTTAAATCAATAATAGTTAAACAGATTAGTGTACTGTCCAGGAGGGAATATTATGAGGTTTAAGGATGATACAGCCTTGTAATCAGCCTTTCATGTTTTGCCTTTGAAGGAGCAAAGACAAAATAAAGAAAATTTGCCATTGGCAACAGTGGCAACAGATCAGAGGAATTAAAGTAGAAAAGATACTGACACTTACAGGAAATATTGCATCAGAGGTCATCCAAATTCTGTCAAAAACTGGTTATTTTATGGGATTTTTCTACTGAGATGGTTAGTTTGTCTTCAAAAGTTTTGCAGATTTATTTGAATGCTTAAGAAATTAGAATTGAAGGCAAGGCATGGGTTTTGTGCAAGAAATGTTGTGGTTCAGAACTATTGGTCTGGAACTATGATGAGCCTGTATATGAATGCTGTCAGGAAGGACTGCTTTATTTCAGTCCAAGAGAGACTGCAAAAGACCTCTTGCAAATAAAATATTTGACTGTTTCAGATTCAAAATGGTACGAATGCTAAAGCAATTTGTAGCATATTGAATTGAAACTGTAGGAGAGAATGGCATATCATGGAGCCTGGCACTGTGGGAAGAGAAAAATAGCTGGAACCCATGAAGATGCAATCCATCTGTCTAAAATAGTGATTATTTTACCTGAGCCTGATTTGGGCAGTTCAGTACTCTACTGGCATTGTGCTTTCTAGCAATTACTGCTGAAAACTTCAGGAGCACAAAAAGTGAGCATGAAAAAAGTATAGAACTCCCTGTTAGTATGTTCCACAAGAACTTTCCTGGGTAGCATTAAAGGTTTTGTGCTGATTATTAGCACAGAACTTGGCAAGAGAAAAGAAACTAAAAGGAAATGCAGTTATGATCTTCCTGAAAATAATCATTGTAGGTCATGGGCAGCTAGGACATCAATACTTTGAAAGAGCAGATGCTTTATAATTTTTTTCACATTGGGGTTTATTGAATGACTTGCCAAAATTATCGGCTTTTAAAGACAAGTTTGAAAATAAAAATTAATTTTACTTCATTTGTAAGAGTGAGCAGAAAGGGGCTTCAGACCTAAAACATGTAACTGAAGCAAGTGCTAGATTTGAGTAAGACTAAAGGGTAGACAAGTAAGGGAAATTTAGGAACTTTAACAGAAAAACATGCTGTGTGCAAAGCCATGAAAATAAAAATGAGAAGTGCGAGATTGATGCTAGAGAGAAGACCCTAGTGATAACATGGGTGTTGGTGCAGCATACTGAGCCTCTGGTGCATTTTAGGTCCTAATTTTTCATAGCTTCTGTGTCCAAAAGAGAAGATGTGTAAAAATATTTTGATAGTAAGAATAACTTTCTGTATCTTTACTGACCTGAGAGTAGTAGGAATGAAGAGCATCTGGGCTTTATGAGAGATACTAGAAACGCAGTAACAAAACTAGGTATGAGCTTAGATCTGCCACTAGATTCAGATACTAGGAAAGCAAGTCTGACTAGCATAATGAGGTGATTGACGAGGGGAATTTAGAAGAATAAGTTTCTCCAGGTTTGTATGGTGCCAGAGAAGCCACTGTTGTGTTTTTCCAAAGAAGAACTAACATGCTTAAACAGCTTATAAAAGCTGTACCAGTGGCCAAAACATCTTTGAAAGCCAGAGGTTTAGAGCAGTGGGTAATAGACTCAGGAAAAGTCACAATATGCTCTTGTATGCTTTGAAGAGATGTGGATTGATGGGATGGGGGGTGAGAAGGATCTGTTGATCAGATTTCATGCATTTTGAGCTATCAGCACATGGTTCATGTTTAGAACTACACAGAGTCACTGTCTTTGGGGATTTTGTATGTGCCAAGAGTTACATAACTATTAGCATCAGTGGGGTTTGGATCCAGTAGGGGAAAGCATTGCATCTCATTTACATTGGTGAAGTTTGGAGTTCACTGAATATTCATCTGGACTGCTTTGCTCTCTTTCTTTGAAACCTTTGTTTGATTATTTAATCTCTTTAATACTCAAAGTGTATTTAATTGGAAGAGTGGTTACTTACTGCAGTAGCTAAGAAGACAGGTCTATTACCTCAACTCTTGCATGTAAATCTGTTTTTTCTGACATGAAAGCATGTGTATTTACTTAAAACAGTACTTACCTGCAACATGCTGAGTAATTTCTGCTTTCATTAAATTTGACTGAAGGCTGAATGAACACTTCCCGGGGTTATAAATACTGGAACTCGTAACTGAATTAAATGTAATTACAAGGAGAACTCAATTAAAAATAAACGTCTGGCTGACCAGAAAAAGGCTTACAGGTTAACTAGGAAGAGTTTTCTTTGTAATCACTGAAACACTGCTTGTGTGAGTCACAAAAATAAGAATGAGAAAAGTTTCAGGTCTTGTAAGAGCATAGCAAATATTTGCAGTAGTTATACTTGCATGTATTTTTGCTGTATGGCTTACTGTAATAACTAGGAATTCTAGGAAAATCCAACCAGTATCTGAAAATGCACAATTCAAATCAGAAATGGATAGGAGCAAATCTGGTTCCTACATAGAAAGCATTGCTGTTTTGACAGCTTGAGTTGTGATGTCTGTGAAAAGCTTTAGAAATCTGTCTCACATCCACTTGGTGGCTTTTAAAGAGTACAAAGTTGGGATATATATTTTTGATGCTACGAAGTAGGAGTTTTGATTCATTTGGCAACACCTGATTATTGGTTATTGAATCATAGTCTTCATCTCATTCCACATAAAGCAGGTCAAGGCAGTTGGAAAAAAACCAGCTAAAGCATATTGAAGCAAGAAAATAGATAAAGCTCATGGAATCTAGAAAGAATTAATAGCTTCAAAAATTCATTGAACTTAACCTAAATGCCCTGGCATGTAGTAAGTTCATCTGCCTGATTTTGCCAAAGGTGATCTGGAAAGGCTTTTGTGGAATTCTGTTTGGTTGGTTTTGGCGCTCCTTGGGTTCCTGCCTTTTTTTTTTTTTCCTTCTTTATTTTGCTTCTTTGACTTAAAGAATGCCTGAAAGCCTTTTTTGTTCATTTTTTTTTCCCCCTCTGCTTCTTTTGTTTTCACTGCTGGATTTTTTTACAGCAAACCAGCCATCCAGCATGTTAATCTCCACTGTGACTTTTAAAAACACGTTTGGCTATCTGGGGGCACACAGCACAATCACACCTCTCTGGCAACAAGGCTGATTTGAAAACTTTCTTGTCCTGCCCAGCCAATTCCCTCTGCAGTCAGCATTGCTGATGTAATTGAGCCTTGGGCTAGGATGGTGTAATCAGTCCTGGTTTGCATCCCAGTCTTGCAGAGGGCACAGCAAAGGAGGAGACAACTGGCAAAAGAGAAAGGAGGGAGAGGTTTCTTTCCCTAAGAATGAAGAATGCTTTTTAAAATTTTGTTTGTTTTTCAAAATGTCGTTGAATTTAAGGGTTAAGAGCAAGTGTTAGTTTTAACCCCAGCTGGTAACCAAGCACCATGCAGACCTCACTTTACTTCCCCCTTTCAGTTTGCTTCCTCTTTCCCTTCCCACCCTCCAGTGGGATGGGTGAGAGAATCAGGGGAAAAAAGGTAAAACTGTGGGTTAAGCTAAGAACAGATTAATATCTGAAATAAAGTAATATGAAATAATTATAATAGCAGTAACCAGAGAGAGAGGAATAAAGCCCAAAACAAACAGGTGATGCCCAATAAATTTGCTCACCACCCACTGACCCATCCTATCCCTGACCAGATTTTGGTCCCTCCCACCCAAGTTTATATGCTGAGCATGATATTCTGGTGTGGAATATCCCTTTGGCAAGCTCAGGTCAGCTGTCCTGGCCACACTCCCTCCCTGTGCATGTCCTGACTGGCAGAGCATGGGAAGCTGAAAACTCCTTGATTTTGCATAAGCCCTGCTCAACACACTGATGCTCTGGTTGTTGCTATCAACATTATTTTCATACTAAATCCGAAACCACAGCACTGTGCCAGCTACTGAGGACAACCCCCACTCTATTCCAGCTGAAATCAGGACAGAAAGTAAAACTTGTCCATTTCCTGCTTACAGTTCACTTCCTTTAATTGTTTTATTTCCATTTTCTAGATTTTTTTTTTTAAATGATGTCCTGACTTTGGTATTTCTCCCTAGTCTACTGGTCTAGATAGGAATAAGAATTTTTGTTGTTAAGAGAAGAAGGGGAAGATAAAGAAAAACCCAAGGGGAGGTTAAATCTTTGAGATTATTTTGAAGAATAAAACTTTCAGGCCTCATTTTTGTAAAGAAACAGAAAAAGGGGCACAAGCCCAAGTTGTTCTCCTTTGCAGGTGACCTTTAATGAAACGAAACTGCTTCAAACTCCAAGTGACAGCAAGAGGGGTCAACAGCCCTTGTGTTGTAACTTCTTTTCTCAGAAGATATTTGCTTTGAGAGCTAACATGATCCAGAAGAATAAGCCCAGCATTGGGAATCTGGAACTCATGTTCAAATCCCACTTCTGTCACTAACTTGCTAGCTGGCCTAAGGCAAGTTTTGTGCTAATTTTCCTCTTTTTCCTGAGGGGGAAACTGGAACAGAGTTCTATGTATATCTTTTTTATTTGCATAAGATGTAACTATTTCCTTCCTCTTTGACTTCATCTATATTTACCTCGTGTGGGTGCAGAAGTCGTTTGGTTGGGTTTTTTTAATCAAACTGAAAACAAAACCAAAACCTAAATTTTTCTCCTTGTTGCTTCTGCGAGCAGAAATCTGTCAGTGTGATCTGTAGGGTGTAGCAATCTTCAGACACCTCGAGGCTTTGGTTTGGTTTAGCAGCAGAGCTAAACATTGCCAGAAATGGGTGGTAGTTAGCTAAACAAGTATCTGCATTAGCATGTTCACTGTTTTTTACTACTAGAACCTCATTGAAGGTAGGACTATGGAGGCATTGTAAAGGAAGGGTAAAAAAAATGAAAAAATGTTATTATGAACGTGTGAAAAGGTGTTGTCCATCACTCAAAGTTTCCAGCCTGTTGTTCAGATTGTGGTTCTGTAGCAATTTTTTCTTCTGTATGTATTTGCTCTGTGCAGAGAGGTTTTGGTCTGCTATCATGTTTGTTTTCCTTAATTTTTTTTTCCTAAATCTGTTGGGTATAGTCCAAAGAACCCCAGGAATTAACAGGCCACAGTTTGAAAATTCTTACGCATTGGTTGCAAGTCTGCTCTTTTTTGACAATTTACCTGGAATTCTGTCTTTAAGTGACAATGCTAAGATTCTTGAGAGGAACTTAGCTGCTCAGTGCTGTGTGTGCTTCCTGAAACCAAGCAGGTGACTGGAAACTAAAATTAAAATTAAAGCTGTGTGAACTGAGGGAGGCTTTAAAATTAGAGCAGTGCTGGTCGTGTTCTGTCATTAGCAAATATTTAACAGCAGCATCTTATAGTAAACACTATCAGGCTTCTAAGCATGCAGGGAATGGCAGAAAGTAGTGGTCTGACTTTTATCATGTCAGGCAAAGATTTTAGAGTAACACTGACAAAATGACCTGTTTCTTTGAAAAGTCACATTCAATTGCTTCTGTGCAGTTATTTATAATGTTCCTGTACCTCAGGCAGTTTTCTGTTCTCATTTCACTGTTTTCAGAAAATGATAAAAGTGCACTGATGATGTATGAAAAATAACTTGTATGGATATCCCAAACTTGCTTTAACAGCTACCTTTCTTCCTCTTGTCAGGTCTGCACAAGCTGTGAAGACAATGCAGAAGCTCATGGGTTTTGTGTGGAATGTGTGGAGTGGTTGTGCAAGACCTGCATCAGAGCTCACCAGAGGGTTAAATTCACAAAGGATCATACTGTGAGGCAGAAAGAGGAAGTATCTCCAGGTAACAGATTTGTAATTTCACAAAGAATGTGTGTCTGCATTGGAAAATTATATTGGACCAACACACCTTTTTTTAGAAGTTATAAATTGAAACCTGTTTTTCTGTCAGTTTTTTGTCTCAGCTAAGTTGTATAGTTGTACATGTTGGTTTTGATTTTTTTTATGTAACATGTTTCAAACCAATAAATACACATAGATTTTATCTTTCACGTGGACTGATTGCAAATTATTGTCTAGACTGTAGAGATCAGCCGCAGAAAATACTTCTTTAGGTATTTGGCTCCCCTAGTTTGGACTTGCATGATTTTTCTCGTAAATATATAATTTTTCATTTGATTTTTAGAAATTGTTACATATTATTTTAAATATATGTATTACAATAGATATTTATTTTCATTCCACCCTATCTGGTACTGTGCATTTTGTACATAATGTGGGATTTCACTTCTGTAATCTGTTGCTCAAAGGGTATCTTCCACCTTGATACTTTGAAGAGATACACTGTAATCTGTATCTCACTTTCACACCTGGTTAATCAAAAGGGAGTACTGAGTGTGCTTTCAAGAGAGGACAAAAGCAGCGGGTAAAAGTGGCTGATGGACTGTCAGGCAGAACATGACTTGGTGGTAGGAATGGTCTCAGTGCAATCAGACCTCCTTGGGAGGAAATCTGTTGGTGAGTTGCAAATAATTTTGGTTGAAAAATACAGATCTGGAAATCACTTATTCAAGATTTCCTGAAAATGAGTAAATGAATGGATATGAAAAAGGGTCCTTATGGGTCTACAGTTTGAAGCTAGTTTTTGTTGCAGGCCATATAATCCTTGTGACCTCAGTGTCCAACCTAACTGCTAGGAAATCAGGCTTTGTCTGTTAAATTGTTTGAAGAACAGATTCCGTTTCTATGATCTGGTGGTGTTTCCTCCACCCTTTGATATTTGCTCACTAGAAACTGAAGTGAGACTTCTCACCCATTTAGAATGGGGTCCTGAAGGGAGCTTTGTATCTCCTGGTTATTACCGTCTGTATGTTTTACACATTTCAGTGCTCATATCCTTGATATCCTGAAGTCCCTTTTCACCAATTCAGCTGAGAAAGAAAACAGAGCACAAATTAAGTTCATCTCCATTTAAGAAAGCAGCTTGCTGGTTGTGCAATGTCTTTACAGCTGCAACAGTACTGACTACTCCTTTTGTAAATAGTTTTGTGAGGCCTTAAGAGATTATGTTAAAATAGGTTCTAGACATTTTCCATTCGAGAGGGTGCTAGCTCCATGCTTGAGCAAGGAGTGAGACATTGCAGTTTGAGTTTGTGGCTGTTGTATTTTCAATTAGGGGGCCTGGTACACTCTTGGACATCTAAGGAAAAACAGGAGAATGCAAATCTTTAGTTCAGTACTAACATCTTCCTTTACTCAACAGAGGCAGTTGGTGTGACCAGCCAGCGACCTGTGTTCTGCCCTTACCACAAAAAGGAGCAGCTGAAGTTGTATTGTGAAACGTGTGACAAGCTGACCTGCCGAGACTGTCAGCTGCTGGAGCACAAAGAGCACAGGTATCGGAGCAAAGCAGGTGTTTTATCCATCTCACTTACAAGGAGGTAGCTTGAGGTAGATTGTAATTCTGGCTGTGTGGAAGTGCAAAATAATATTTTCTGCTCGGACGTGAAACTCACAAATAAACAGAGATTGTATCCCAGAAATGTGACTAGTAAGTGTGTGTTACATTTAGAATAAAACCTAATTCTTCCAGCTGATCTGGTGACTTGAGCACAAGACCTTTCTTTAGTCAAGTTATTTGGTTAGAATTTGTTGCTATGCAGCTCTTCAGAGAGTCCTTAGAAAGCACAGGGGCTGAGTTATACAACTGTACACTTATGTGGAATTTCTCCATTTGTCCTTCAACAAGATGATTATATAAAAACATTACCAAACAGTTTCAGAATGGAGCAAAGTGGGATCTTTTTCTGTGAAGAACCCTTTCAAAGGAGGAGTTAACCTACAGTTTGCCTCATGCTGTACTTCAACAACACTGTAACACTCAAATCCTTGTGTTGCTGTTCTTTGGTCATCTCTAATTGGCTACTGAAGCTGAAAAGCAGAATTACATACAACTTCTGAGGCAAAAATCTCACTGGTTAACACATGCAGTAGTGGTGTGGGACAGAGGCACTCTGGTTAAATATTAATATATTTGCAATACCTGATGCAACCACCCGAAGAGCTTGCTTGCCTGAGCAGGTGAATGTCAGTAGGTGGAGAAGTGCTGGTTGCTGTTGCTCCCTGGAACAGGCTAAACATTGCAGTCTTCCTCTTATATTCTCCTTGTCTTAGGATTTATATCCCTTTTAAGATGTGCCACCTCTTTTTTCCTCAAATTGTTACAGAGTTCAGTTCTTTGATTTAAAAAGTTGCCAACTTCTGCCAACTCAGCAATCTCTCTTCTATTTCTGCATCCTTGTCTTGCATGAAGTAATAGCTTACATGCATTTTCACATTTAAAGTGATGACTACCTCAAAACATAAATTTTTCTTCTGCTAAAAGTAGGATATGGTCACACAATATCCTTTCATATTTATCAAAATCGTAAATTCTTCCCCCAGTATTACAGGAAATAGGCTATAAAATTAAATATACTATAAATAAAATATATCAGCATTTGCTGACATATGCTTCCTTGATCATAGTTAAATTTTTGATTTGAGCAGTTCCTTTCTTCAATTAAAGAAGTATTATTTTGTAAGTCACTCTGCTTGTAAGCAAGTATATCACATCTTTTACAACTGTAAATCCTCACTGCTTTTTACTATAGGTACCAGTTTATAGAAGAAGCTTTTCAGAACCAGAAAGTTATCATTGAGACACTAATCACCAAATTGATGGAGAAGACTAAGTACATAAAATATACAGGGAAACAGATCCAAAACAGGTATGTATCACATTCTGAGGTTAAAACTGACAGCAGGCAACTTTATACACACCGGGGTTTCTTGAAGTGTTTAAATTAATGTATTTTGTGCTTCTCTCCTTTAATTCTTCCAGAAAGAGGAATTCTAAAGTCTTCAGTTCACTGTAGTGAGTGCTGGCTACTCAGTGTACTTGGTTGTGTTTGGTAACTTCTGCTCAGCCTGTGGACTCAATGGGCAGCAGTTGCTTGAGTATAACAAAACAACTTATGCAATAAAGACTGTAGAAAACAGTCTTAAATGCTTCCCCACCATCAGCACATTAATTTTCTTTCACTTAGAAAGTGAAAGGTTATGATGCAATGTTTTCATAATGTTTGTGACATGTACTTGAAGATTTATGTAATATTTTTATGCTTGGGGCTTTATTCATGGGTACTAGGAACCTAGGAGAAAAATAAATCTGTAAAATGCAATCTGCAGTGAGCCTTTGTGGCTGCTCCTTCAGCAGAGTTCAGGGCCAGCAGTACCCAGGGAGATTCAGCGCAGCCAGGGATGCTGAGTGGGACTTGAACTCTTCCTTCATCTTAGCAGTAGAGATTTTCCCAATATGATATTAAGTTTTGCTGTTACGAATTTGAGCACTGTTGTTGAAATGGCTAAATCAGTCCCATTCTTTCTTAGGTGGAAATTAGACTTAAACCGTTTGGATTGCCACGGACAACTGAAAATGGACAATTTCTATTACAATGAGCATTTAATTTGTATCAGTGACAGATGTCAGCAGTTTTACTGAGTTTGCCAGCAGTTCATTAGTTTTATCATAGGTCACTCTTACTTGCCCTATTTCTCCCACTAATTTTCCTGACTATAAGTATCTGATGCTATATCTATTAACTGGTGCATATGACCAAGAAATATTGTACTCTAAGCAACAGATCTTTTTTAAATTCTATTTAGAGGGTGTGTTTGTGAGCTAAAAAATTTTATTTCCTATACTGTTTACTTACAGAATTCTTGAAGTGAATCAGAATCAAAAGCAGGTGGAACAGGATATTAAAGTTGCCATATTTACACTGATGGTAGAAATAAATAAAAAAGGAAAAGCTCTGCTGCATCAGTTGGAGGTAATTTCATTTCTATCATAAGAAAGAAAAATGTCAGTCTCAATATTTTTTCTTTGTATTTACATTAAAGTAAATTTCTAGCATTAGTCTCCTGTGCATATCCTATCATGATTCCAAAGTGGAGAGATGTCCTATCCAAGCAACTTGAGCAAGTGGGGTTTGTGGTGGAGGAGAGTTTGGTTTTTGAGGGGTGGTTGCTGTTTTGTCTGTAGTTATCTGTGTTCTCTGCTTTGTTGATCAGGGCTGTCCCTGAGCCCAGTTTGTTTCTCCATGCTTTTGCAATTCATAATTCTATGCATCTTGCCTGAAAATTTTCTATCAGAATTTTTCATAAATTCAGCAATCTAGTAGCAAATCATAGAAGAGAATTGTCCAGAATGAATACCTGGAAAAATACTACCGCCAGTTGTGTTTTAAAAAGTGTGTGTGTGCAGAGAGGCAAACACATCCATACATATATATAAATATGAAAATGGATCATTAGCACAGAAAGTCCTGATATCTTGAGTCAATGTATACTAATTTTTCTTTTTGATAGCTGCATCAAGGGGCAGGAGTCCTCTTTAGAGGAGCTAAATAAAACTAGATAATTGTGAATTACCAATATGAAAGCTAATGCCTGTTAACTGTAAATTGAACCTTTTGACTGGAACTGCTTTTCTACTTGCAGACTCTGGCAAAAGAGCACAGGATGAAACTTCTGCAGCAACAACAGGAAGTGGCAGGTCTCTCTAAACAGCTGGAACATGTAATGAATTTTTCCAAATGGGCAGTTTCCAGTGGGAGCAGCACAGCACTGTTGTACAGCAAACGCTTGGTAAGGTTAGGAAGACAACTCTCTCCATTCCCTTAGAGACTAGAGTTAGGTCAGATATGCATGCACATGCTGCTCAGGAGTACTGGGGTATTAGAATTTTTGTGATTTTCTATGAATTGGAATATTTGTATATAGTTTTTCATTGTTTTCACTTTAACATAAATACAGAATGTTTCTATTAATTTAGCTCTCTGGTCATGGTTCTCCCCTGTTACAATACCATGGAACTACTGTAGATCTGCAGAAGTAGGAACAACTCCTTTTTTTTTGGGTTGAAAACTATGAATCCACAAAACACTGGGAAAAGATGTTGTGTGCCCTGTGTCATCATTGCACCTCTTTTCAGTACTTGCTGCAGCATCTGAGTTCATGAGAAACAATATTTGTATATCATTTGTCTGGTATCTAGCATTTTAATGTAAATATTATTGTACATCTTTGTTCTGTCAGGCTCATCTCCCACTGAAAGTCTTCCAAAATAGATAAAAATTAGGATGAGGCTTTAGTTTGTCCATGCAAGCAGTTGTAAAGCTGAATATTTCATTGCTATAATAACATTTAAGATCTGAGTGCATGTTGTCTTACTAAGCTGACAGTTCATGATGAACAGAAATTCTAGAAGATTTGAAAGAAAAAAACAAACCAAAACCTGGCCATGGTTTTTCCAAAGGTTACTAGACTGAACTTGCCTGTAGGAGAAATCTGCAGCAATGCTGAGGAAAGATGCTAGATGGCTTTTTTCAATTCCTAAAACTTGATTCACAAAGGTTTTTTCTTATTTTCTTATTGCTTAGTTGAGAAATTACCAGGGGATTTTGTGGTTTTGTTTGGTTGGTTTTGGGTTTGCTGTTGGGTTTTGGTGGTGGTTGTTTTCTTTTTTTCAACACCCATTATTGATACTGCAGGCTATAGCAGAATATTACTTGCTTTTATCAACTTCAGGTAGTTAAATTTGTTTGGTCTGCCTTAAACTGCCTCAGCCAGCCATATTTTTTTTTTAATTGAACACAGAAAAAGGACATCAAACTGAGTCATGCTGTTTATAATTGCTTAGTGTGCTCCATGAGTAAGAAAACAAATTGCATTTCAGGCTTCTTAATCATACAAACATTAGACAACTGAAGGAAAGGACCATCCAGCCCATAAAAGCCTCAGCAAATGAGAAGTATTTTTCAAAAGAAGAGATTGAGGTTTAGAAAGTTGGTGCTGCTTGGGAGTTGAGTAGCTAACCTATCTGTGGGCATTTGGACAAATAGATTTCCAAGCAGTGATGCATACAGGGGCATGTGGGGGACTTCTGCTCCAGCATATCCAAGCACTTAAAACCAGGAGGGAGAAATGCCCATCAGATTTAAAGGCAGCATTGCAGCTCAGGGTTGTATTTTATTTTCAGGCTTTACTTTGCACTACTGCTAACACGAGGTAACTAGTCATGAGTTTATCTGCAGGGCATGTGTGCACAATGGTAGGGAAATAATGGAGCAAACTATGGCAGGAACTGTGTGTGACCAGTCCTGGGAAAAGCACAAAAGGCTAGAATTTCTCTAGTGTCATCTACTTGATTCTGGTAGTGTACACTGAAATCCTATAGTTAATAATGCACTTGAAATTTTTCCATGGCCATTTAAAAATCTGGAGTCTCGTTAAATGTCTTTGTATCCAGTCTTCAACTTGCCTGCCTAAAATTGAAAGGAAAAACTTGTGAACTGGAAGCTCTTATAAAATTCCTCTGTAAAAAAAAAAAAAAAAGGCCAAACTTGTATAATTTTAAACAGTTGATTTTGCTAAGTATGTCGCTTGAAATTTTCCAGGAAATAATCTATCATGCAAGAAAAACAAGAGTTGAACTCCTCAAGTGGTTTTTTTTTTTCAGTATCTGGTGTATGTGATTCTAATATTAGTGCCTGTTATATTTCAGTATATCAGTTCCTGATATTTCTAGTGAAACAACTGCAAGACAGCATTTTCTTTCTAGGAACTAGATAAATACTGAGCATTTGATGGAATATTCTCTTGTGTAATCACAGTCCAGTTCTGTGGAACCAAGGCATTGGAAGAATCTGAAAATAGCTGTGAATCTTGAGTTTTCAAAGACAGATAAAAATCTGTTCTTTGGCTGTCTGAAGAAAACTTAAATTTAGTACAAAAGAAAATTCCCTCTGATCATACTTGTTGCGAAATGGATGGCATACTTTTCTCTGAAAGAAAAATGAATGGGCTAAAATAGATTGGTGGGGGGAAAAACCATCAATGGCTATGTAAATCTGCACTTCACTTCCAAGTAGCTAAAGTCAATGAACATAATGGCCGAGTTTTTGGAAGGGTAGGTATTTCTACAGGGAGGAAATATTATTTTTGTTTAGGCTGTAGTTAACTTCTTTTAAAAACTACTTTAGGAATAAGGGAAAGATGTTAAAAATACCTCTTTATTTGTAGCTTGGACAAGTTTCTCTATCTTTAACTCAATAATCTAGGGGCTTGTTCAGGAGTTTTTTTGTTGGTGGTTTTTTTTTTTTATTGGTTGGTTTGAGGTGTGTGTCTGTTTGGGTTTGTTATGCTGTTCAGATACATGGCTCTGTCTCCAGAGGGGGAAAAAAAAATCCTATTTTTGTTCCTATTTTAGATTACATATCGGCTACGGTATCTTCTCCGAGCAAGGTGTGATCCTTCACCAGTGACTAACAACACCATCCAGTTCCACTGTGACCCCAGCTTCTGGGCTCAGAATATTTTCAATCTAGGTATGATAAATTTTTATTAGCCCTTTAGTGTCTTGATCCTATTTCGAAAGCAGCTTTCTTTTTGTGACGACAGCCTCTGCACTAATTATTTCTTGAATTACCACCACGCTTCGGTACTGACTTTATTTATTTATTTTCGTTCAAATAGGTTCATTGGTAATTGAAGACAAGGAAACTCCACCCCACATGCCCAAGAGCCCTGTGATGGAACCAAACCTGCAGCCCCCAGGCAGTTTAGCTTCCAACCAGCTCTCCAAGTTCCCCACGCAGATCAGCCTGGCGCAGCTGCGGCTGCAGCACATGCAGCAGCAGGTGATGGCGCAGAGACAGCAGGCGCAGCGCAGGGCAGCTCCTGTGCTCCTGCCCAACCCGAGGATGCCAGGAGCCATGCAGCAGCCTCCTGCTTCTCATCAGGTAAGGCAGGACGAGTTCCAAAGAGTCTCTTTTTTTCCGTCCACTGAGGGAGAAAGTGAAGTGAGATGGGAAAAAAAAGAAAAGAACTTGAATACAATACAGCACTTCAGCTGGCTTCATGTGTAGCACATCACTGTGTAGATGGGTTAGAGAACCTATTGATTTTCTTTACTGAGAATTGAATGGGTATTTTAAACTTGCCTTGTAAAATGCATGTTAGCACTCAGCTATATTCATTAAAAAAAAAAAAATCTTGTTGGATCCAGCCATATATAGTGCTGAGCAACATTTTTGTATTTTTGTCAAGTGATCAAAAAGTGAGTGTCGTTAATGTTTTTCTACATCTGTTTTGCTTAATACCCAATGACTCTCCCATATAACTTTCAAAGTTGGAAACACTCTCACTGGCTCTTGTGATGCATCTTCATATACTAAAATAATTCATACCTATCTACTAGGTTTTAACATTGAAGATCAATGGTTTTGCTCATCTAGATAAATGGTGTGGTACTATTTGTTCATGTATAATTTGTGAAGAGTTTCAGAAGTTTAAAAGGGCCATTTAGTAAAAAATGTGTGGAACACTGAATAGGTATCAGCTGACTTGAAGAACTGTTTTAATTGTTTTTATGCAGGCACCTCCACGCTTGATCCATTTTCAGAATCACAACCCCAAGCCCAATGGTTCAGCTCTTCCTGCACAACAGATGAGATTTCCCCAAAATCAGAACCTACCAAGGCAAGCAGTGAAGCCCAACCCATTGCAAATGGCATTCTTGGCACAGCAAGCTATAAAACAGGTAGAGTTTCTTTCTCTTTTCACTCTCCACTTAGAAATAAAACATCAAATGTGCTTTGTATCATCTTTTATATTGTACTTCTAGAGTGCTTTTCAATTAAAACAGAGACTGCATTCTCTATGACAAGATACCCATAGTTTTCTTAATGAGGTAACTGTCAAATTTCTTTTATTTTGCCAGTTCTAAGCAGCTGAAGCATTATGGAGGTGTGTGGGTGTTTTCATTCTCTTATTTGCCATCACTGTGGTTTCTCACCACGTATGCAAAACTTGGTGTGGCCATGGTGTGCACACTGCAGTCAGTGAGCAGACAAAACAGAAAATCCCAGTTCAGCTTGGTGATAGTGACTTCACCAGGAAGCAGGGAAAACCTTGACTGAAAAACTAGAGCTGCCAGAGTATGGCAAATCTGAACTTTTACAGGTGAGGGGAGAAAAGATAGTCCACAGTTGTGAGACCTCTGCTGAGACTGATCAATGCCCAGCTAATCAGCAGCTGAGCTGGGACAGAAGCAAACACATCATATGTTTAGAATGTTTAGGAAGACTGATCTTTATTAAAAAGCATATTATTAACATGAGTTGTTAGGTCTCATGGAAGGAAAGAGAAAGTCATGTCACTAGAGGTAACCAGGAAAGGATCAAACAAATCTGTGGCCTGAAATGTGGTGTAATACCATATATGTTTGCAATGCTTGTGATGTCAGAGAGCTAGATATTGCACAGAAGGCTACAATTTCATTGTACAGAAAGCTGTACAATATCTAAGTGAACTCATAAGAATAAAAAGTGAGTCACTTCTATTCCGTGCCTCTGAAAAGAAGACTGGCCTGTCTACAAGCCTTTTTTTTCAAGATCCCTCATTATTCAGTAATGTCTTTCTGAAACTAGAGGCCAGTAAATAGAATGACTGACTAAAAAGGAATTAAGCAGAGTCAGATTTTGCCTGCAGTTTCCATGAAATTCCATTAAAGTCATTGAAAACTGCGTACATCTAAATGAGAAAGAAATTTGGTCTGACTTGACTGTGCACTTCATGTCATGGTGTTAAAAATATATGTGAATGGAGATCCAGTCAGCATTTCAAATTCTTAATGACTTAATGTTGTTAAGGGAAGCACAACATCAAAGGCTTAAAGGCATCCAGGTGACACTGTAGCCATTTACTTAGTAAAGCACTGGAGCAGTTGAGCATTCAGCCTATTACCTGTAATGCTTTTATTTCACAAAAACTGTTACATTTCTTCCACAACACTGTCAACGCAGCATGAAATATTAATAGATACTTAACACTGAGGTATGCCTTTGAATTTAAGAATTTGCATTCATTTCTTCTATTCATAGTTTTCAACTACTTGTCATCTTCCGTTGTCTTGTGAGATTAGTTCTTGAAATGAGAAATTCAGAGTAAATCAGGATTTTATGTTTGAATTCAGCTTCCTGAGCTAAGCTGCCGGTTATATCAGTATATTCAGCATATATGACCTGTTGCAAAGCAAATAACGCCAAATTGTGGGTTGCTGTATCTTCTTTTCAGTGGCAGATCAGCAGTGGACAAACTTCAACCACCCCTTCAACTGCGAGCAGCACATCAACTCCATCCAGCCCCACAGTCACCAGTGCTGCAGGATGTGATGGGAAGACATATGGCCCCCCCTTGATAGATTTGAGTTCCCCAGTGGGTAGCTCCTATAATCTGCCATCTCTCCCTGATGTAAGTGGAACCTAGAAGCAATGGATTCTGTTTTGAAGGCTTCGTGTCTGTGAGAAATAGAAACCTTTTAGACTGAAATTCTGTTTGTCAAAATGAGACAGTTCTGGGAAATAAACAGTGCAGTGTTGCCTGTGTGTTGCTGGAAATACTCAGAGCTGTTCTGGGAGACAGCTGTTTGGAAAGTTAGGAAAAATAACATTACAGGTTGTAATTGTAATTGGACTTGTTTATTTGGATGCTGCATATTTTTCCCCAGCCTTCATAATGATGCTAACAAAAATGTGTTAGCTTTCATTTACCAGTGCCCACAGATAGCAGTGGGTTGTTGATGGCATTTCTGGTAGATTTTTAACATTTTTAAAATATATTTTAACTTACTGAAAGAGCTATCTTGGGTAGGTATTAATGGTCAGCATATTGGATATATTCCTTTGATAGCAGTGCATTTATGAGGTGTCCACTGAGAAAACTGATACCAAGGTGAGGTGTTTTATCTAACATTATCTTTCATATTGGAAGAAGCCAAACATTTCAGAAAGTCATTCCTCCTTATCAAACAAGAGCACGTGATTTTTATGGGAAGTTAGAATGCTACACTGGGAGCTCCTAAAATAAAGTTCAGTTATCTGGCCTGAGCCATGGTGGAAAGGACAAGTTTCCTGTTGGTTTCCTGTTTCCATTTTGAGTCAATATGCATGGCTGCTGTCCAGAAGGTGTGTGGGACACAAGGGATTGAGTGTCCTCTGAGGTACTTCCAGTCCTGTTAAACACCAGTGGATTAATGGGTAATTTGTGTATAGCTTATTATCTTTTCTAGAGTATTTAATGTGAGCATCTCCAAAGAAGGTGTGGANAAAAACAGATTTTTTTCCCAATTTTTAGCAAATTTGGGTAAAAATTGGATAAAGATTTTTAGATTGGACAGAAATCAATAGAGAAGTNAGAAAAATTGGCACTTACAGAATCATCTGCTCTTAAAATGAAGCACTGCCTGGATTTGGCTATTTGGTTTGCTTTTTAGGGAAAGCAAAATGATCTGTTTTAAAGCAGCCACTTCACTTTTGGATGGTTAAACTTAGGTGAAATGCATTTTGGTCTTTGCTTTCAAAATATCAGTGTGGCAGAGGCTTTTTTGTTTTGTTGGGTTTTTTTTGTTGTTGTTGTTGTTGTTTTGGAGGCTTTTTTTCCCCTCCCAACACTAACTGCTTCCCCTTGCTTCCCCACCTTTTAGATTGATTGTTCAGTAAACATCACACTGGATAATGCTGGAAGGAAGGATGGCACTGCAGAGCAGAATCAGCCAAAACCCCCTTCAAACAGGACTGTGCAGTCACCAAATTCCTCAGTGCCATCACCAGGCCTCTCAGGTAAATGTGGGGCAATTTTCCATTAAAGTGGTGCAATTGAAAAATCGAATGTGGCAATGTTAACTCTGACATCAGAATTAATCCTGTTTTATATTAAGGATAAGAAATAAGAAAATGAGGGCAAAGAAACCTTAGTAGGAGGTAGAGTTGAGACCATATTTTAGCATTGTGATCGAAAGTTAAGCATCCAGATCTTAAAAACAGGGAGGGGAAAAAAACAGATTTTTTTCCCAATTTTTAGCAAATTTGGGTAAAAATTGGATAAAGATTTTTAGATTGGACAGAAATCAATAGAGAAGTGACACTTTCAGGTGTACAGCAGATTAAAACCGAGCAGCTGTGGTAAGAGACAAGTATTTGAAAAGATAAGATAGGATGTAAGAGCAGGCTAGAAATGATGCCTTGGGAAGGGAAGGGTGGTGCAGCTCTGACACAGGATGGCCAGAGAAGTTCCTGTGGTGGGTGGCTGAATTTGGGCTGAATTTGGGCTCCTTCTTAGTCCTCTCTTTCCCCCTGTTAACTCATGCTGCTCATAAAAATATATTAAATGAGGGGTTTCTCACTGCAGGAGAAATTTTACCCCAAACCTNTCATGCTGCTCATAAAAATATATTAAATGGGGCGTTTCTCACTGCAGGAGAAATTTTCCCCCAAACCTATGTACTTCCCTGGCTCATATCTCAGGCTTGTCACAGAGCTGTGTTTTGTTCTAATCTGATCCTTGTGTCCTAGGAGGGATCAGTGTGACAAACGTGCATCCTCCAATTCGGTCACCCAGTGCCTCCAGTGTTGGGAGCAGAGAGAGGTAAGGAGAGAGTGTGAGAGAAGAAAATGGGATTTCCACCTCCACAGAACATTGCTCAGTCTCATTCTTTAGTGCATATAGATGTCGATTTGTCTCACTTTCTCTGTTAACAGGTCAGGCCTGATGGTTGTTACAGCACTCTGTGCATTCTGAAAGCAGTAATTTCATTTGTAATGTATTAATAGCACATCTGAAAAGGTATTAACTCTGTAAATGATGGCTAGGTTGGCGTTATTAAAAGAACACCAATTCTAAATTAAGTTTTAAGTTCAGAAAAATCAGCTGAAGGAAAAAGTTGCATATTGAAAGCCCTTGTGGAACTATAAATTACTTCAGATTTAAGGAACTGATGTTACAAAGAGGGTTATTAAGAATTTTCTGCTGCAATACAGTTAGTTAAGTGAGCACTAGATATCTACTGAGAGTCTACACAAATGTTTTTATCCCTGATGGAATATTAATGAACAAATATATTTACACAGTGTTGTTTGAACAGTGCAGATCCATTAATGCATTGCAATAAATTAGAGCATGCATCTGACATGAGATTAATTTTTCATGCAGAGGAAAATCAGATGACATTCATCCTACTTGAGTGGGAAATGCAGGTGCTTTTTAATTTAGAATACCTTTTGCCTTATTCCATTTACATGCTAAATTCTGTGAAGGACTCTTATGAACAGTTTAAATGCTTGTTTGAAGGGTCTTTTACTTGCATTTTTAAAAATGTGATTTTACATGCTGCTGCTACAGTTCATTTTGTTAGATTTAAAATTCTTCATTTTAATTAAAAAAAATAAGGAGGTATTTTTGAGTTTGATTGTCCATTCTCATCCTATTAGGACTAAATACATGAAAAAAGACAGATCCGGTTCTAAAAGTAGGGCCCCAGTTTTGATAGAGCTTCACGGCTCTAAGAAAGTCTTCCAGGATAATATAGATATGTGTTTTATCTGCCTTATGTGGCTGTGTGGTTTACAGTGCTCAGTGGAAGTGCTTTTTTGTGCATGATCTGAAAGAAATGGAGATTATTGGTAAATCTTGCACTAATGAGAAGTCAAACCAATAGGTAATTCTCTAGTTTTGGAGCTGCACCATTAAAATTTTCCCTTTTGGTAATCAGAGGAAATAAGCTAGGATGTTGTATTCCATAAAGGGAATAAGCTCAGGATTCAAAGAAGCAAAGATTAGCATCCTGAGACCTTGGAAAGCATCAGTGTACAAAAGGTGTCCAGTTCTGATTCCTGATTTCCCTTTTTTCCTGCCTCTTGCTGTCCTTTGCAGTTCTGGCTCCTCCAGCAGACCCCCAGGAGCTGATTCCACACACAAAGTGCCAGTGGTGATGTTGGAGCCCATCAGAATCAAACAGGAGTCAAATTCATCAAATGAGAGCTTTGATTTCCCAATCGTTGTGGTGAAGCAGGAGGCAGAGGAGGAATCTCGACCTCGGAATGTAATATTTACAGCTGGAAAGATCTCCTTGCTCTCTGGAGGGTGGTTTGTATTTATGGGGTGTAAAATAATTTACTCGTGTTCTCTTGGGAACTGTTTCAGGGGAAAACTAAAAAGCTAAATAAAAGGAAGAGGTGAAATTCAAAATCAAACTAGCCCTACTGCCAGTTAAATTAACTGGTGTGCTCAGACTTTTATCCATTGAAAACCTGTGAAGATTGGAAAAAACCTGCAGAGATGAAATTTTCAGGTGCCACTCGGAAGTGTTTCCAGTCACAGTGCAGGAATAGACATAAACAAGGTTGCTAGATTATGGGCCATCCAAGATTAGTTTTTTATTAGTAGAGCAGTAAATAGATTTTCATAGCTAATTTCTTGTGTTCAGTTATAGTGTGTTAGTAATTTTTGCATGCATGTTGCAAGTTGTGTGGCTGCTTATAAATCTGTTATTTAATAACATAATAATAAATAACAGAATAAATCTGTTATTCAGGTCAGTTTGCACGCTGTTAGGGTCCTGTAAATTCACATAAATATTACAATCTGGCTTTGTTTGTTTCTTCCTGCAGTCCATACTCACTTCATTGCTGCTGGACAACAATCACAATTCTGATGAAGCTGTGCTGAGAACAGATGCCCCAGACAGCACAGATGATCAGCCAGGGGTCCTGCAAGAGAACACATTCACTGGGGAAACAGGATGGATGGGACCCTCCCATGCTGGGGAGGGCAGAAAAGAGGATGATCCCAATGAAGACTGGTGTGCTGTGTGCCAAAATGGAGGGAAGCTGCTCTGCTGTGAGAAGTGTCCCAAAGTTTTCCATCTTTCTTGTCATGTCCCTACACTGATGAGCTTTCCAAGGTAATTATGACCTCTTCAATTCCATCTGAAATTGCACTAAAAGACATTAGGTTTCTATTGTGAAAGTTTCAGTCCCAGAGGAAGAGCAGTGTCCTTTTTGAAGTCTTGTATCCAGAAGTTTTTTTAATTGGAAAAAATTTGAATTTTCATTGAAACTTCTGCTTAATTGTATTCTTTCCTACAAAATCTGTAATAAAACACTTCCCTTATTTGACAATTAATCAAGAGCACATCTAGGGCATCTATTATTAAAACTGGGACACAGAATTAATAATCTGTCATACAGTGTTTTAAGGGTGACTGAAAACATTTACATTTAAGGATATAAAAAATAAAAATTAAAAAATGTCTGCAGGAAAAAAATCTGAAGTAATATAGTATTAAATATATTACTTTAGTGCTAAACATGGCTGCACTCCAAGCATGGGATGTGTAGTGACTGACATCTTCTATAACATCTCAGTCAGTGTTGAAAGAAGCATTAAGCTTCCTTGATTGGCTGTTAACAAACCATTGCTCAGTTTCTTGACTTTCAAAATAGAGTCTTAAGTAGGTTATTGTTGCAAGCATTACCAGTGTTTGCTTCTGGAATTAGTATCTTTGATTAAAATAAATGGTATTTTGCAATGCCCCAGCTTGGAAATGTCACGCAATAAGCTTGTTTGTATTAAAGGATAAAAACATTGGTCGTAACATGCTCATGGGTTAATGCTTTTATAAATATTAGGTTTTCTGATTAAATATCAGCATAGTTTACTGGTGGAAAACATTTGGATAGCAAGTTAGATTAGCACATCGATCATCTCGGAATAGAAAACAGTAAGATTTTCCTTTTAAATTTGTGAAGTCTTCTGTCTACTGTTGAAATGGAATAAAGGGTGCTGCAGAAACTATTTCCCATTTATGAAGATACTATTGCTATAACATACCTCTGAGTAAATACATGCAGTTAGATCTCCTTACTGTATTTGCTGAATTCTCTCTACTGTGTGACGATTCAGCCCTCTGGTGGTGATCTGCAAGCATGCAAGTTTCTCCTTTTGTGGAGAATTATATTAAAAACATAGACTCTTCATGGTTTTTTAAAAGTTTGGGGTTCATAAATTGTGTTAGACAATCAGTGGACATAGCTTGCAGAACTAATTACATCACCATCTTATGCTGATCTTTAAATCTCCAGTGTTATCTTACACACAAACTGATAAAATCATGAACATCAGAAAGTTTTAGGGAGTGAAATACTTCCGGTTTTACAAAAAATCTTGTAATGGGTAATCTCTGTAGATGAGTAATGTGCTGTAGATGAAGCTTGTAGAGAATATGTAGTTCTCACATATAATACTAACACTTTTCCTTCTCTTCAGCTCATATGATTCCTTTAGTCTCTCTGTAGTTAAGGTTGTACGGAGCTCTTTATAGTGCTTTCCTTAAATCCTGTGAGCTCAAGTGAAAAACTTGAGTTCTGACAAAGGTAGACACCACCTGTCTGTCTCTCTGCTAGGACACCATTAATGGCACCAGTGACACTAAAAGGAAACAAAGTTATAGGTTTTTTGCCAGCTGTCTCTGCCTTTTGTAGTTTTGTAAAAACCAACAACAGCAAAACAACAGAGACATGGATAAAACCACCCCACAAGTGAGGAACTTACCCAGGAATATGTGGAAAAGGTGGACTATTTTGTCAAAGATGTGCTACCTCACTGAGGTCAATGTGTCTGTTTATCTTCTTCAGTGGAGAGTGGATTTGTACATTCTGTCGGGATTTGTCCAAGCCAGAAGTTGAGTATGACTGTGATAAACCTGCTCACATCTCTGAAACAAGAAAATTGGAAGACACCGTGGGTTTGGCGCCCATAGACCGTAGGGTAAGGATAAAACTGTTATTTAAAACTTCTAAGCTGAAGTAATTGTGAGCTGTGTTAGAAACTTTCATCAGTGTTTTACCTGTTTGCAGTTGGCAACTTGTGTAAATACACTGAAATTAGTATTTTATGTGGGGTCTTAGTCTACATGTAGAACCATTTATGGCACAGTAGTAGAGAAAAGACTCTCAGGCTCATGATGTATGACACTGATTAAGTGGATGATTATGGTGAGATTTATTGCTAATATAGTATCTACATATTTTCATTGCAGTGTGTAATAAAAGCAGGTTTAAAGGGCATCAGGAGCAGTGTGTGTGTGTGGAGGACAGACTGTCACACCGTTATTTACATGTGCTCTGTTTGTATTTTGCATTGAATGTAAGTTATAAGTCCTGTAAAGATTCTGATAAGGGATCGTCAAGCATAAAATCACACAAAGGTGTTTTTAGAATCTCTTTCATGGCTCAAGATCCAGTTTAACATATTTGTATACACAAAGGAAAAGGGGGAATACTGAGCATCTGTTCTGTATCTTCTGTAGTTTGTGGTTTTAGAATTAACCATGTAGGATTCCTGAATTACTTTGGTATCTATTTTTCTTGACACAGAAGTGTGAAAGAGTGCTGCTGTACCTCTACTGTCACGAAATGAGTCCTGCCTTTCAAGATCCAGTTCCTCCCACAGTATGTACCTCACTTCTTTCTATTTTATGCTATTTTGCCATGCATATTTGCCATGTTTCTAATGGCATTCTGAAGTCCATTATCAGATGTCAAGTTCCACAGACACTGAGTGCATGAAACATACTTAATTTTGTTAAAACTGTCTGAAGGGGGAAGTTACAAGTTGAAGCATTGGGTTGGCAGAGGATTTACAGGTAAAAATTCCTCAATAACTGATTTTACTATCCATATTTTCAAAAATGGATAGAAAAAGTAAATTCTAATTTGTCTGCCAATTTCATATCTTGAGTTTATCACTAAGAAGGTGAATTGGGTTTTTTAAAACATGATTACCTGATTTTGAGAATTAGACTACTCCATAGTACTAATATGAAATTGAATTCCTTATTATTAATTTGAAAATTATTAGTTTAAAATGGTAAATACCTGGCTGCATTAGGAGTTCAAGGATACACAGAACTACCTCTTGATCAGATGAAAAGATGTTCTTCAGGACAAGTCCATGGGGAAGGACAAGGCAATGGGGAAAGAGTTCATCAAAAAGGCATGTTCCTATGCAGCCTTTACTCCATTTGAATAAGAATTCTGAAGAGCATTCCACAGAGTTTAATAGTAAGAAAAGGCACAAGAGATTAATATCATTAATCATATTAATCCTAAATTCAGGTTTATAAAACAATAAATTATGAACATAATTGCATTTGGGATTTTTTTTCTCCACTTAGGTCCCTAATTACTACAAAATAATTAAAAAGCCTATGGACTTGTCAACCATCAAGAAAAGACTTGAAGTGACGAATTCGTACTACACAAAGCCAGAAGATTTTGTGGCTGATTTCAGACTGATTTTCCAAAACTGTGCTGAATTTAATGAGGTTAGAAAAGTAAATACTTTATCAGCTTTCGTTGGCTTAGTTGCTTTCAGGAAAACTGTAGTGGGGGTAGAACTTATGACACAAGAATTTATTGTATGAAGCTTATTTAGATGGTGAGACTGAAGTGAAAACATAGATCAGGTTTAACGCTGCTGTGGTCTTAAATGACTCTGCAGTGGAGATTTTCCATAGAGAGGAGGAGGATTTTAACAAACATAGCTAAATGTCAGGACAGCAGGTAAAGAAAAGGAAAATTTTTTGTCATAGAGGTTAATGGTTGGCATTATGATTTAAAATTGGTTCAGTCCTCCTTGCCTCAGATCTTCAATTCAGTGAGATTTTCATTGTGGGAGCTCTGTACTCACCCTTCTGATTTCAAGTTGAACGTTGAGTGATTGTTATTATCCCCTACTGCACCTAAGGGAATGTGGGGTGAAATAGGGATGCAGGTTCTGAGTGGACCATGGAATGAGAGAGGATTACAGTGGGAATAAAGTCTTCTCCAGTGGCCTCAGTGGGGTTCTCATCCAGTCACCCTTGATAGCCAGGAATTATTCCTACCATGGTGATCTCCACTTCAGGAAACTGATAGCTCTGATGGCTGTCAATCACTTCAGGACTGCCCAGTCTTCCATGTTACACTCACTGTCTACCAAGTCATATTTTCACTGTTAGTAAAAAAGATCTGTAAGCTAGAGAAGTTCCTAACACCCTGAGGGCATTTCTGTGTATTTCACAGCACAACACAATTTCTGTCCCCACCCCAGTCAGGATTTAAGAGTTCTTAGAATTTCCTAGAATCTCTATTCTTATATAGAATCTATATATAAAGAGATTCTAAGAACTCTTAAATCTCAGAACCCAGGCAGTGTTGCTTTTGTGAGTGGCTTTTGTGGTCACCTGTCAGAAAAAAAAAATCACTGGGGGGTGTTGGCCAAAAGATGTGCCCTTGCTCTGTGATTTGCACACTTTTGTGCTCTTTGGGGCCCTGTGTTCCTTAGCCATTCCTGCTGCTGATGGATTTTTTTTTGGTAGTTTATAGCTAAAAGTCCTAACGTGATCTAAGCACAAAGCTATTTCATGATGCGCTGACGTTGTTCATTCACCCAACAGCCTGATTCAGAAGTGGCTGATGCCGGCATGAAACTCCAAGCCTACTTTGAAGATCTTCTGAGGAACCTCTATCCTGATAGGAAGTTCCCTGTACAGCCAAGCAGCCAGAGTGAAAAAGATAATGCAGAACTTACTGATGACTCGGATGATGACTTTGTACAGCCCAGGAAAAAACGCCTCAAAGGAGAGGACCGTCAGCTGCTTAAATGAGCCACATGTGTTACTACAGAAAGTTTTTTAAAAACTGAGAATATTTATCACTGTTATCACTGGTTTGACTTGTAGGTTTGTAAATATTTACTAGACTTTCTACCCCCTGTCTGAAACACAAATCTAATGGAGATCAAGGCACGTGAAGAGCTTCTCTGAAGTTCAAACCTTTCATCTCTTTTCTGGAGCAGCTCAGAAATTGCCATTTGCGTGGGGTGACAGCTGTTCAACTTCGCTTTGAAGGAGAAGTTTGTATAGAATTCAACTTCAAAACATGACATGGGTTCAACATGTGGCTTTCTGAGTTTGAAGAAAATGTGATCTCACCAGACTTTTAATTTTACCAAAGGCATGTGGCTGGCCATAATTGGATCTCTCTGTACTGTATTTAACACAAGCCATGAAGAAAGATGGTGTGATGTTATTGTCCTGCAGTACTGATTGGTACAATGGAAGTGTTGTTGCCCCCAACGAAGTCATTGGGAATTTTAAAATGTAAGGGAGAGGGTATTAAAAATAACTTTAAAAAAGAAAAAAAAAAGAGGAATTTGTTTGAGAGTTTCTAATGGAGAAAGAAAAGGACAGAATACTTTGGTTTGCACCATTTTTCTCACCACCAGCAGGAAACAATGGTATTTCTGTACTATTTTGTTTAACAGGTGTCTCAAGTGTGATGTACCTCTGTTTAATGAAGTTGATGGGAAAGTCTTGAGTAGAAAAATGTTTGTTTGCAAAACCAGTCATTTTTGTGTATTTTTAAAAAGGGGAGAAAAAGCATCCTTTCTGTCCACAATCTGTTGTTCTTTTTCCATATTTCTAAGTATGTCATTATCAGAATGCAACCGGCATTCACTTGGGAATACACAAGTTTAAAGAGCAAGATATTATTGCTCTTCAGCCCTTCATCTGCCCCTGTTAAAACCTCCAGAAAATGAGGATTCTTTTCCTTATTTTGTTCTCTCTGCTTTCCAGAAACTCTGACAACAACATGGGGGTTGCTTCTGCCCTCAGAAGCTGCAGAGTTAGAGAAATACTTGTCCATGGTTGCCCTAGCTATTGTTTTTCACTCTTAATTTATGTCATCTTGAATGGAAACTCAGTGTTTGGGCAGGCAGGCAGTGTTTTGAATGAATTGAGCTCTGATTGTGGCAGAATTTTGCAGCTTGAATTGTGAAGGGAGCTGAGTGCACACAAGCCTGCTTTTGGCTCACTGTGCAGAGAGCCCTGAAGAGACTGGAGCCAAGTGCTGCTTGTGTAAAGGGAAAAAGGTCTGGTTTTGCCCTCATCTGATGGGATCCTACCTGTCTTTGTCATAGGGTGGCACTGCATGCTAAAATATAGTGGACACTCCCAAAAAATACTCAGCTGTGTTTGCAGCGGGCTTTTGACATAACTTCTGATCACTTGGTAGATTTTCAGGCTGCCTAGAGTAACCATTTATTGTTCCTTTTTTTTTTTTGGGTGGATTTCAGTTTGGTGTGGGTTTTTTTTTTATTATTATTGTTGTTGTCATTTTTGTTTGGTTTGGATTTTTAATGGAAAGTTTTTACTACTGAAGAGAGCTGCGTGTAAGTGTTATCATCCCAGAGTAACAGAAAACAGTAAAGAGAGGTTAAGGAGCAGAACAAAATGGTGAGGGAGATCATTCTAGCAGCACAGGTGTGATCAGTGCATTCAACAGTAGCAAAGAAAAAATAAAGAGGCACTGCCACTGCAACATCTGAAGTCTTAAAGATCCAGCTTCACAATCAAGTTCTAGTGGAAAATGCTAGGGAGAGAAGAGTGGATGTAATCTGCAGTCCAGTTACTTACCTGTCTGCTGTAAACTGCCTGAAAATACCTCTCTTTAAATAATCCATTGGAAAAATTATTCACCTTTCGTGGTCTTGAATATCACTCTAACAATCATCAGAAATCATCACTGCAGTGAGGTTTGAGATTTAAATTTTTCTACTTTCAGGCAGCTGGTATTTGCACAAAAATTTGAGGTATGTACTGTATTCTTTCAAGCTGCTAAAGGCTGTATCTACTTTGTGTATATTTTCTCCTTTAATTCAATTCACCTAATTTTTTTCCTTTTTTTAAAATATTTTCTTAGTGTTTCTACTGATAGCACTAGAAGTAAAGAGTCTTCATCCCACTTCACAGGAAGGGTAGAAAGCATCTGTTTATTGAATCATAAAAAAGGGAATGTCCTTGAGAAAGTTGCCATTTGTCTACACAAATCACTCTTACACTGTTCAGTTGCAATTTTTTTTTTCTAATGGAAACAGTATGGAGAAGCAATCAACATCAAAGGCAGGTCCACAGGAAGTGATAGAGTCCAAAGGTTTGTTTTTCTTTCTTACCCCATCCAACATCAAACATTCACTCTCATTTTACTTGCTAAAACAGAGGAAAGAAAAAATAATACATAAAATTAATAAAATGGATGTAAAAACCAACAGGCATAGATGCAGTGTAAAATAACAAGTGTTTGGGTATGTCCAAAAGGTCTCAATTCTGACAGGCAATCCTGCTGTCCTGCAGTGGACAGACACTGTCCTAGTAAACTGAAGCAAGAGTAGATTCACTTCTTAAATGTCGTTGTCTACATTTCACCAGAAGTTACTTACCTATTTTTTATTTAGCTGGTTCATTTAGACCTAGTTTTAAGGAACACAGATATTATCTGGAGGACTCAGGACTAAATATTGCCATGGTAGCAAAGCTTATGTGTCACGTATTTAAATTCCTGTGTGGATTGGATGGAGTGTGTGAGGCCCTTGGATCACCACTGGCAATCCCTGAGTAGCTACATGGACAAATGTAATCTCTTAAATGACCATGAGAGGTTGCAAACTGAATTTAAGATGGGTTTAAGATGTAGTGGGAGCTTCTCTGAGTACACAAATAGTTCCACAGATTTTTGGTTTTCCACCCCTTTGACTTGTGCCATGTAAAGGCCAGCAGCTGCAGTTTATAACTCTTATTTGCAGTTCCTAGGATAATAAATTAATTGAGTTAATTCCCCAGGAAAAGGGGGATCCCATTAAGGAATGATTACACTGCCATTTTTCTCAGCCACTTTTAGCCAAAGTTATTCCAACTGTAGCTTAATCAAAGCTTTTATGTTTAAAACAGTTTTAATGAAGTGTTATCCTTAGTAATTATCGTAAGTCCAACGCCATGAAGGCCTACGTGTGTCTGGCCTCTGTGCATGGGGTTGAATTTCACCCACAAGGAAAGAGTGAGTTGGTTTGTCCATTTGCTTGTGTCAACTTTGATCCCCCCTGTCCTCTATGAATTATACAGACATTTTAAGTTACATGAAACCGAAAACACCATGCATTTCTAAAAAGCAGGCAATAATTAGTTAAGCCTGAAAACCGAGTTTTAAAAACTGTCCCATGCACCTTAGGAAAACCTTAGATTTGCCCCAGGGAAGTGTGTGTATATGTGTGTATATATATATATATACATATATATGTGACACAGGTGTGGTTGTGGGGATTGGTTTCTTTGAAGTGTGATTCTGATGCCCTCATAAACCAGTTTGATCAAACATCTGCCATGCTCCAGGCTGCTCAAGAATATAGATTATTTAGCCCACAGTGTTGTGGTTTATACAGGTAAGACTGCAGAGTGACACAGGGGTGTGACCATGAAAATCTCCATGCTGGTATGGATAAATTGATTAGAATCACAGCACTCCTCATCACTTCCTCAGATTAATTGATTAGAATCACAGCACTGCTGACCATCTAATTAAACTGCTGTGACTTCCCCGTGGGAGACTGCTGAGTTTAAACTTTGCCCCTTAACCTTGGTGCTCAGGGTTTTGGCTGATTGCGTTTTAGAAAACACTGACTACGAGTGCTTAGCTGACAGACTGATGAAGGTGGGGCTCTTGCCTTGAACTGGATGCAGAAATTACTTTAGTGTTTTAGGTTCTCTGTGCGTCCGCTGCCCTCTATCCCTGCAGCACAGGCAGAGCAGAGCACAGGCCTGGGGAGCTGCAATCTCAAGTCAGGACTGGAGATAAATTGAAGAGGGGCTTGGATGAGCTGAAACCAACACTCTTAGATGAGGTGGCTGGGGCTGGCAGGCTGGCTTGTTCTTTTACAAGAAATAAGCTTTGGGCAACTGTGATAGCACTGCTTTAAGCTGCAGCAGCAGCATGTGCTTGCTTATCAGGCTCGTGAAACCTCAGGAGAGCTGGGTTTGGATTGTTTCTGGATCATCACCCCCCAGCCAGCCCCTGAACAGATCTGGACAGGCAGGAGCTGCTGGGGAGGTGTACTGACCTGCAGGGCCCTGCCCTTGGTCTCGATGGGCAGTGTGACTGCAGAGATGGCACAGGCGATGCACACGGAGGAGAAGAGACACAGAGCCCCCGGGAAGGACACACTCATAAGAACCTGCAGGACAAAGAACATCAAAATTGAGTGGACAAAGGGTCAAAAAATGCTGAGGGACTCCACAACAGAAAGAGTATCTTGTGAGCCTTAAGAGCTTTCAGAAAGTAACAAATACTAGCCTGCTGAACTCCCTGATGAGAGTTACTCAAGGCTACATCTGGCAAAGACCACCCAAGTACTCTGTATATGGGGCTGGGGAGAAGGAATTGATTACATCCTCCCTTTTTTTGGATGAATTTCAGGGGAAATCTCTCTGTATTTGACAGCAATGATCAGCACAATGTTTACCAACGTTATCAAGCATGTTCTTACTTGTGATATAAATGGGGCCACCATAGCTCCCACACGGCACAATGACCCACTTGTCCCCATCCCCAGCGCTCGCATTGTGGTGGGATAAACCTAAAATGGGCCAGAAAGAAAACTGGATTAGTGCAACAGCAATCCACAATATTTACACTTTTTTTTTCTTTTTCTAAAATTCAGTCTATTTTCTGACTGCAAGAGTTCAAGAGGGGGAGAAGGATTGTGAGTTTTGGAAGATGGTGGTACCCAGCATCCCCAAAAATAATGTTTTATAGGAGCTGACCAACAGGTGGCTCAGTAGGATATTGGTTTTCCACCTGCCCTTGTCATCTCCAGCTGCTTTTCTGATTCCTTCTCTTACCTTGCGTATGAAAACACTGTGGGCAGGAAGCCAGAGATACGTAGTTCAAGGAGGGTGACTGCAATTAGTCCATAAACTACCAGGCAGCATTCCTGGGTATACACTAATGGTATTTCAAACCTCCAAGCAGCCTAACATCCCTCAAGGAGAACCCACCTCTGCTGTGTAAATGTAGATGGTGTTGAAGTTTGCAGAAACCAAGGCACGCAGTATGAAGAGAAAGCCAACCATGCCTGCGCTGGGGAGAAAGCAGAGTTAGTGTCACTGAGCAGCATCAGCAGAGATGCCAAAAACAAAGGATGGGAAAATAGTGAATGAAAAATATAACTTGTTTCTGGTGGATGTTGTTCACATATTTTTAAATTTTCTGGACTGTGCTAGAAAGCAGCTTGTTGGATGCTTGGGGGAAGCTGTGTGGGCTCAGTAAACCAAGTGAACCCCTCTGCACACCACTGCAGCACAGCATCTGCTGCTACAGCCTTCCCAGCAAGGACAGGGAGCCAGGCAGAGGCTTTTCGCAGACCTACAAGGATCACTGGCCTGATAGACTGGTGACCTGAGAATACCACAGGTCCTGCTCTCAGCCCTGCACACCTCAAACAAGCCCCACAGTCTGAGCCAGAGTACCTCGAGGTGCAGATATTAAGGAGAAGGAAGAACAGGGCTGTGCATCCCATGGTGATACACAGGCTCAGACGTCTTCCAAGGAGATTGATGCTGAGAATGTTCACAGGATTTACTGGAAAAAAAAAGGAAAACCATACAATGTTAGATGATCCAACAGCAATGATTGTGTGCCTTGACAGACCTTACACAGTGTGACTCATAGCTCTCTGCCTCCCCACGTGTTCTACAAAAGGCATAAACCCTATCATTCTCATCCTGTACCCAAAGCTTGTGATTTTCCCCCATGTCACTTTTTTCCCCACCCTTCCTCTCAGAAGATAACGCCTGTGCTTCTCTGAAATCACCTAGCCATGCTGAGGCAGGACAGCAATGTCTGTCCTGAGCCGTGCAAAGAAGGCATGGTGAGCAGCACAGGGCTGGGTGGCTCTGCTCCCTCTGGCCACAGTCCGGCCAAACCCCAGGGCCTCAGTGTGCCCAGTGAGTGCCCAGCTGAGCCAGGAGCCACGGACTCATGGTCTGTGTACCACAAGTTGCCATTAGTGCCAGGTTCATGTTCCCTGGCACATCACCGAGTGCCTGCACAGCTCCAGCCTGTGAGAGGGGAATGGCAGGGCATGGAGGGGAAGAGCTTATCTGTCCTGAGCCGTGCAAGGAGGGCATGGTGAGCAGCACAGGGCTGGGTGGCTCTGCTCCCTCTGGCCACAGCCCAACCAAACCCCAGGGCCTCAGTGTGCCCCGGTGTGCCACAAGTTGCCATTAGTGCCAGGTTCATGTTCCCTGGCACATCACCGAGTGCCTGCACAGCTCCAGCCTGTGAGAGGGGAATGGCAGGGCATGGAGGGGCAGAGCTCACAAGCAATCTCCCCGGCGGTGCTGATGATCATGCTCCGGTAGGCAGCAGCCCCAAAGAGGTGGCAGTGGCAGGGGCTGTGGCTCTCAGAGCCATCCCCAGGGTCCTGCAGTGCTGAGGCTGCAGAGCCACAGGCCAGGTCTCGCTCCAGCAGCTCAGTGCTGGCCAAGATGACGCCGTAGTAAGCGAAAGCTATGCCGAGCCTGCGGGGAGAAATGGTGCAGTGAGGGGTGGCTGGGATGGGGAAGGTGAGGAAACTGAAATGCAGCAGGTTTGGGGTGCCCTGGGGTCTCTGCTGCTGCTTGCACCACCTCTAAGTGATGGACCCCCTAGCCTGAGCAGAGCAGTGGCTTGGGAATCCACCAGGCTGCTGGTCACCCATGCCATGCACAGCCCTCCCACCTGTGTCTGTACACTGCTCTGCCTCTGTAAACCCCAACCCAGCTCATAGTTCAGCTGTTTATTGGGTTTGCCTGGCCAAATTTTGGCAGTGGGTGGGGACTGCATGGGTGGCTTCTGTGAGAAGCTGCTGGAAGCTTCCTCCATGCCTGACAGAGCTGCTGCCAGCTGGCTCAGGATGGACCTGCTGCTGACCAAGGCTGAGCCCAGCAATGCTGGTAGTGCCTTGGAGATAATGCTTGTTAGAAGGGGAAAATGTGCAAAAGCAATGGCAGCCAGAGAAAGAAGTGAAAACGTGTGAGAGACATCTCTGCAGACACCCAGGTCAGTAAGGAAGAAGAGGCAGGAGGTGATCCAGGTGCCACAGCAGAGATCTTATCCTTTCTGCCCAGGGATTTTCAAGAGGAGTTTTCATTAAGTGCCTGGAGAGGCTCTCACTGCAGCCTGGTTGGCTGTCAAGAATACAGCATTGGTGATGGCAGCCTTGCCTTGTCATTGTCGAGTAATTCAGAATACGCCTGATTGTAAGCAAGCTGTAAAGTAATTTTCACTTTTTTGTCCCCCCCGGCAGTTTCAGGAATGAGCAGCAGAATCTGAGCCATCTGGGAAGGCAGGGAATGCTGGGGGGGGTTGCAAACTTGAGAACACACCAGCAACTTCTGGGAAGAGTAGAAGCAAAGAAAGATTAAAAAACAATAACATATTTCATAACACTCATAGAGGTCAAAGGGAAAAAAAACCATTACAAATTCAAGGCCTGACTTCACAATATTTTGGTCAATGGGTCCCCACAGACCAAGGGTCTGCAGCTACCATCTGAGGCAGAGTGGTATCCTATAAATGGCAGAGTCAATGGAAGACTGCTCTCTGCACACTTTCAAATGAGAGAATGAGCTGAAAAGCAAGAGAAAAAATTTATTTACCATATAATCCATATCTGCAGAGTGGTTCTGCGGTATTTGGGGTGGATGAGGTCCTTGAATCTTCCCCTTCTTTCCTGCAAATCATACGACAGAAACAGAAGTTTTCATAAAGGCTTCTTTTACACAGGAGCAAGTGTTCTGTGAGAGCAGCTGGCACTGCAGGCTCTCCCGTGCTGCCCCAGGCTGCTGGTGGCACAGACAGACTGACAGATGGCACAACATCAGAAACACCAAACCTACAGAGAGGAGAGCCCTGCTTCCCCAAAGATACCCACGGAAGCTGCACTCAGAGGATGGAGGAGGGGAGAAGAGAACATGCTGAGCTCTCCTGGCCCCCCCAGGACACCCCAGATCCCACAGTCTGCTCCCATGGTGGTGCCAGAGGGGCCCTGGTTGCTGCTGGGGGCCAGCACTGCTGGGTTTCTGTCAGCCCCCATTGCTGCTCTGCCTGTTAATCGAGTTTTTGGCCACATGCATCTTTCTGGGAGGCCTGAAGTGAGCAGAGACTGCAGGCACTGGGGGCCCAGCCTGGGCTGCTGCTCCCCAGGATCCCACCACAGAGGGGAGACAAGTTCACAGGGATGGGGTGGGTTGCCTTTATTTTCCTCATCATTGGTTAAGCCTGAGAGGGTGCAAAACTAACAAAAGCCCTTCCCATGTCCAATGTGGGTCCATTACATAAATTCAATTAAACTACAGGGAAGCTTTAATCTTGACTAATTCCAATACAATAGCACCATCTTGCATGAATTGCTAGGGACAATACTTGGTGCCTGTGGGATTGAATAAGCAGCGAAGAGGTCCAGGAAAGGGATTTAAAAGAGCTGGATAATAATTTTGAGGCCCTGGACAATGGATTTGTCTAATCTTCCTCTCTTGGGGGTCAAAGGACCTGACTAAATCCTCCCACCCAGCAGTCAGCAGGGCACAGACGGGGGGAAATGGGGAGAAGCCTGGGGGAACACTGCACCCCCTGCAACACCCACACACGATTTGGGGTCCTGGGACACAGTGGATAAGCCAGCAACACCCCTGCAGGATGGGTGAGCAATGAGGAACAACATGCTCTGCCAGGAGCCCTTCTTGTGGCAAAGGAAGCAAATCTTTCCTTAGCACAATATTTTTCCCAAGCAAACACAAATTGAGCAGGAAATAAAAAGAAAAAGCAGCGGACTCCATTCCATTTTGAAGGCCAAGATTACTGTTTCTCCAAAAGAAAACTGACATCTCCATCATCACGTCCAACAGTTGTCTGGGAAAGAGCCGAACAAGGAGGATGAGAGAGGCAGAGCAAGATGTGGTTGGCAGTCCTGCTCCCTCCCCGAAGCCCAGATGCCAGCAGCCCTGCCTGGCACGGATGGCTGGGCAGTGCCACAGCCTGGACTCACCTTGGGAGGCTCTCTCAGCTGTCCCTGTGGCATGGGCACCCCGTTGGTCCTGGCGATGCTCTGCAGCGTGGCCAGCGCAGCCCCCGTGTTCCCCGTGGACACGTTGAACCGTGCTGACTCTGGGATGAACTGAGAGCAGAGAGGTGTCTGATGCCTAAAGATTGTTAGCTTTTTATATATTTTTTTAATATAATTGTAGCTTTGTACATTTTTAATATATGGCTGTGTAGTTTCTAACGCTTGCACTTACTTTAGAATAGTAGAACACCCTTTCTCACGAATTTATGCCACCTTCTTGGAATTCTGTTTAGTCTTATTTTCAACAAAAGACTTTCTAACAAGGACATCCCATTTTGTACCAGCACTTGTGGGACATCACAAAATATAGGGTGAAGATCCTCTAGGATCTTCAGGCCCAGAGGTGGTTTACCAGGGCAACCAATCTCCTATTGGATGTACTTGTTAGCATACTAATTCATTAAACTTATAAAAATTGTGATAATCCAGAGGCAGTGCAGTGGGGAGTGGAGATTGTCCTACCCTGAACAGCAGGATGAGAAGGATGCCAGGGATGGAGGCAATTCTGATCAACCACCTCCAGCCAAGGGTTGGGTTCACCACTGACGCCAGGCCAATGATTAACAAGGATCCTGCCAACCAAAACACCTTTCCAGGGGAAAGAAAGGGGTTAGAACATGAACACGTGGCAATGATTTGTTTATTTTCTTCCCTTCTGGTCCGGTTCTGTGGGGAAATGTGCTAGGGAATGCTGAAATTCTGATGTGGGGGACACCTGGCTTCCAAACTGCAGTGGGGCAAATCTCCCAGGACTGGGAGCTAGGAGAAACAGTGATGTGCTCCCTTTTACCTGAGATAAGGGCAGCATGTATCCTCGGTATTTGGTGGGCAAAAATTCCGTTTTTATGATAAGTCTAGCAAAAAAAGGGAAAAAATGCAGAAATATAGCTACAATGAGAATTTCCATACAAATCAACAAATAGTTCAGCTCAACTTGTAGGCTGAATATCATCCCTCTTCCACCTTGAGCATCCAGAGACAAGGAATCCCTGTCCAATATGCCAATTACAGAAATAAATTACATGCCAAGTATAGTATATAATAATATTTATAAAGATACAATATTTACAATATATTATATAATATATAGTATATATATTTATAATATTTATTATAAAATAAATGCCAATTACAGGCACCAACCAGGCTTTGAGGAACTATGGAAGATGCTGAAATGTTTCATTTATTTCCACAAGAGTCCACAAAAAAAAATTATTTTTCCAGGCCCCTAGTGAAGTGGTTGTTAACATTGTGAATTTCTCCTCCCCACATCCCCCTTTCTGCCCCAACAGGACAAAAAGTTTCATTTCAGTGGGAACGTTTTACATCATTCAAAAAGAATTTTCTATTTAAGCAGAATTGTTGTGACTTTTTCTTTCTTTAAGGGGGAAGCAGCCTTTCCTCATCTGTTACCTGTCTAATTGTTTTTATATGTGCTTAATAGTCCCCCTGTCACCAACTTAATGCAAACCAGCTGCCTCCTCTATTCCAGACCTCAGGGGCGCTTGGGAACTGCAAATGAGGCCAATTGATGGGGATTTAGTGAAATTGCAGAGCAGCTTTGTGTTTCAAGGCGATGTGGGAATTTGGTCCCCTTATCCCTGCAGCCCCTCTGTCACCTTCCCTGGGAAGGAGGTGGCACAGCCTTACCCCTGTGCATGGCCTGACACACCAGCTCCCACCATGGCCCTCAGGAGCACAAACCACAGGTAGGACGGGGCAAACGAGGTCAGCAGGGAGAAATAGGCTGCCCAGAGGAAGGAGAGCAGCAGGATCTGCAAAAGGGTGAGAGGTGGGGAGATCAGAGCCCAGGCTCAGCGTGGCTCAGAGCAAGGAAAGGACACACTGCTCCCAGCAGGCACTCACCTTCCAGCGGCCGTACCTGTCAGCCAGCAGCCCCAGCACGATGCTGAACACCATGTAGCCAAAAAACNGAACAGCAGGATGAGAAGGATGCCAGGGATGGAGGCAATTCTGATCAACCACCTCCAGCCAAGGGTTGGGTTCACCACTGACGCCAGGCCAATGATTAACAAGGATCCTGCCAACCAAAACACCTTTCCAGGGGAAAGAAAGGGGTTAGAACATGAACACGTGGCAATGATTTGTTTATTTTCTTCCCTTCTGGTCCGGTTCTGTGGGGAAATGTGCTAGGGAATGCTGAAATTCTGATGTGGGGGACACCTGGCTTCCAAACTGCAGTGGGGCAAATCTCCCAGGACTGGGAGCTAGGAGAAACAGTGATGTGCTCCCTTTTACCTGAGATAAGGGCAGCATGTATCCTCGGTATTTGGTGGGCAAAAATTCCGTTTTTATGATAAGTCTAGCAAAAAAAGGAAAAAAAATGCAGAAATATAGCTACAATGAGAATTTCCATACAAATCAACAAATAGTTCAGCTCAACTTGTAGGCTGAATATCATCCCTCTTCCACCTTGAGCATCCAGAGACAAGGAATCCCTGTCCAATATGCCAATTACAGAAATAAATTACATGCCAAGTATAGTATATAATAATATTTATAAAGATACAATATTTACAATATATTATATAATATATAGTATATATATTTATAATATTTATTATAAAATAAATGCCAATTACAGGCACCAACCAGGCTTTGAGGAACTATGGAAGATGCTGAAATGTTTCATTTATTTCCACAAGAGTCCACAAAAAAAAATTATTTTTCCAGGCCCCTAGTGAAGTGGTTGTTAACATTGTGAATTTCTCCTCCCCACATCCCCCTTTCTGCCCCAACAGGACAAAAAGTTTCATTTCAGTGGGAACGTTTTACATCATTCAAAAAGAATTTTCTATTTAAGCAGAATTGTTGTGACTTTTTCTTTCTTTAAGGGGGAAGCAGCCTTTCCTCATCTGTTACCTGTCTAATTGTTTTTATATGTGCTTAATAGTCCCCCTGTCACCAACTTAATGCAAACCAGCTGCCTCCTCTATTCCAGACCTCAGGGGCGCTTGGGAACTGCAAATGAGGCCAATTGATGGGGATTTAGTGAAATTGCAGAGCAGCTTTGTGTTTCAAGGCGATGTGGGAATTTGGTCCCCTTATCCCTGCAGCCCCTCTGTCACCTTCCCTGGGAAGGAGGTGGCACAGCCTTACCCCTGTGCATGGCCTGACACACCAGCTCCCACCATGGCCCTCAGGAGCACAAACCACAGGTAGGACGGGGCAAACGAGGTCAGCAGGGAGAAATAGGCTGCCCAGAGGAAGGAGAGCAGCAGGATCTGCAAAAGGGTGAGAGGTGGGGAGATCAGAGCCCAGGCTCAGCGTGGCTCAGAGCAAGGAAAGGACACACTGCTCCCAGCAGGCACTCACCTTCCAGCGGCCGTACCTGTCAGCCAGCAGCCCCAGCACGATGCTGAACACCATGTAGCCAAAAAACACCATCTGGGGGGAATTGGAACATCGCTGTGGAGGGTCCACTCTACTTTTTGAGCTGCAGGTGAGCTGTGTGCTCTCAGGGCAGCAGGATGGACTGCAGTGCCCAGAGCCACGAGCACCTGGGATGGCTTCCTGCAGGCACTCTCTGCTGCAACTCCCACAGCTGGGGCTGCATGGCAAGGATTTCAAAACAAGAATGTGGAAGTGGGGATTTGATTTGGGTTTGGCATTAATTGCTCTGGGCATGGATACCTGCTCTCATCAGCTAGATTTCTGGTTGTCTACAGTCATGGTGCTGTTCTTGCCCCTGAAAAGAGGCGCTGGGAGTTTGTGGAATATACTTTCCCAAAGCCGTGGTGGTGCCCCGACCATGACCACGTGGTGGCTGAGCTGTCTGGGGGGAACACGAGCTACTCACTGTTGTCACTAAAGCCACCTGCCAGTCTTGAAGCCGCCACTCGCAGCGGATGAGAGGGGACACAACAGCTATGAGCATGATCTCCATGGCTTCAACCACCTTTGGGAGCAAGTGTGTGTGTTAGCAAGAAGAGAAACCACCAGAAGCCCACAGGGAAAATCCCTCAGTCCTACAAAGCCTGCAACCAGGACAGTCCCACCATATCAACAGTCCTGTGAAACCATGGTGGCTCCACAGTGGTCATAGCCCAGTGCCTGATCTGGAAGATCCTGGTGACAGGAAGAGGAGGAGAAAAGGTGCACCTAGAAAGGAGGTACCTCCTTGGCAGAGAAGACTCTTACCCTGCTGTGTTAGGAGAAGCTCTTCAACTGTCTCTGGAAACCAAGCTGCTTGGTTGGGTACCTGGCTGTGAATTCAGGCATCTGACATGAACTCTTAAAGCTGTTTTTGATTAAAAACATCATTGCTCCATTGGCTGCTTGCCCCAGCAGCTGGCTTCAGTTAGGAACGAGCTGATTGTTTACAACAGCTACAGACTTTTTCACCTCAGCTGCAGCAATCTTCATGGATAGACCCTCATGACATCTTTACCCCAGCCTGCCCTCAGGCTTTTGCCCAAGTTCCCAAAACAGATACACAATTAACCCAAAACCATGAAAGTTAGGAAATTTTTCATGTAGCCAGGGGTGAGAAGATGTCAGGCCTCCTGAGCCAGATTGCACAGGGTTTGGGTGACATGGGGATGACATGAAAAATGCCCTTGTGAGGCTGAATCTGACCCTCAGGCACTACTGAAGATGTGCCCTGAAATAGGTCTGATATCAATGGGGCTCAAAATCTGCCTTCACCCATGATGACAATAGCAGAAATCCTGCTTGAGAAGGTATGAGTGGAAAAAAATGGGCTGGCTGCAATATGTTGTTATTGCACAATAATGAGGAAAACAAGAAGAAAGCTTTTTTCAGGCCAGTGCAGATGGCTGCAGACACCTACCCCAGTGCTGCCCATGATGAGGAAAAGCATGATGTGGAACCTCCCAAACCCAATGGTTTCCACAGCTTCTTCCACTGTAAATGTCTTTTGCCCTGAACACGAAAAGAAAATTCAGACACAGAAACTGTCAGCAGTCAAATTGCACCTCATCTTTATGAAAAGTCAATGTTTTTCATGCTACTGTGGGACTTCACCAGGAAAAAGGCTGGAAATATCTCCCAGTTGTGTGTCCACTGACCAACCCCTGGATGTCCTGGTGGCCAGGAACAACACAGGGTTGCTGAAACAGAGGGAATGGAGGAAGGAAAGCGTTGTACGCTTTAAAATGCTTTTGAAACAGAGTAACATTTTTAAAACTATCCCAAGTAAACAAATCCTCAAATTACCAATATCATACAATGTTTGCACAAAGCAGAGGCCTGAGAAAAGCCAAGCCAGCTCTGCCCTCTGCCGTGGGCAGCAGCCACCAGCCTGGTAGGTGTGATGGGTGGGGAGCAGAGGATGCTGATGTTGTGGCTCCATGTCCAGAGGTTTCCAGCAGCTGGAGTGGCACAACTGAAGACCTTCCCTCTACCCCAGATTAACAAGGACCCAGATTTCTAGTCCTGCCAGTACAAACTCACCTTTTGGTGGTTCTTTTATCTCTGCATGGATTTCTTCCAAGCCAATAGCATTTTCTGCCTCTCTTGATGCAGTGTCCATCTCAGCTCCTGCTGGGATCCACTGTCACTGTGGGCAAGGCCAGGATCTACCTTTGAAACCTCAGGACAGTCACAATTCACCTGAGCAAGAAGACAGCGAGTCAGTTTCTCATGCTGAGGTGGAAACATTCAGGTACAGTCAAACATGAGTTTGTTTCATGCAGCTACTGGGAGAGGTCCCTTCCCATTGGGGATTTGGTGAAAAACACATAGAAACTTCACAGAGTAAGTTAGTTGAACTGATAGAGATCAGTCATCACACAGCGCTGGCTGTGCTAACCCCCATCCTCTCAGGGTATCCACAAACACAGCCAGATATTCTGGATTGCAGCTGGAAGCTGGATTTATCTGCCACTGTTTCTGGCTTCCTGCACTAGATCCTTTGGCCTCATAGCTGTTGCTTTTCCTCATCAGAAAAACTCATTTTAATCCCAGGGCAGGGATTAAGCACACTGATTGCTTTAACCCCCAAGTTTTCCTGCTGAGTGCATGCTCAGACACTGGCTCATCTTCACTCTGCTGACACCCTCTCCTTTGATTAACTCCCTCCAGGAGAGCTGGATTTGGCCCAGGCAGCATCCACAGCCAACCAGCAGAGACCAGGGAGGCTGCAGAGGGGAGAGAGCTGGGGGGAATTAATGGCCAAGAGCATCTGATAAAAGATACAAACTTCCATTTGAGGTAGAAGGCAATGTGAACATAGAAAATATGGAATTACAGAGCTCCAGGATTGGATACCTTGGCTATACTGAGGTACAGTTTTAAGGAGGTCACTAAGGGCTAATGGCAGATTACTCGGTGGGGTCACACATGCTGACCTTGCTGTCACAGATCATTACAGTCCAGCAGCCAAGAAGATCCAAAGGATATTGGTTACATCTGTCTCTCAGCAATGTCCTTGGGGGCAGCAAGAGCTGCCAGCAGCACGCAGTGCCACCAGCTGATGGTGATGGCCAACAGCTAGGGACCATTTCCAAGTGGAACTGGCTCAGCAGAAACCAAACAAGGTGCTTGGAAGAGCCCACGGGAAGAGGTGAAGATTTACTGTGTGTCTGAATCATCAAAGGCTTTGCAATAACAAAATCTGGGCACCTGTTTTTCTCCTTTTCTGTTCCTTTATGACTAGGGACCTGCAAACACATTCTGCCCTGAGCTGCCACATCACACCTCTGTCTGGTTAAACAGATACTCTCCTCCAAAAAGCCTGTGGCAGGCACAGCCCAGGGTGCTGGCAGGATGAGCACCAAGCCCTGGGCCTTTGCCCACCCATGCTGATGCTGGGATACTCTGCTACTGTTAGCTGAGGCATGTTGGAGCTTTTCACTGGCACTGATCTGCTCTGGGCTACATGCCCTCCTTCTGGGAAGTGCCACAGCTCTTCCAGAGAAGGGGAGAGAACCCCAATCCCTGGTGCTGCCATGCAGAACTCCCAGCGATTGTTAGAAGGCTGCAAAGCCACCTCTAACACCCCACAGACGCCAGGCAGCCACAGAGGTATCAGGTTATTCTCTAGCACTTCAAGTAACACCAGAAATCTGTGCAGGCACAGAAAACCTCCTAACAGTTCCTACCAAACCTGTGTTTTGAGTACCCCAAACCTTTGCAGCCCTGTTTGCCTTGATGGAGCAGTTAGTGTCCATCACAAATTTCTAGTAATAAATTTCCCTCTATTTGTAAATCCAACTAAACGCCACTTCCATGAGCCAAAAGAACAGCAGTGAAAAAACTGCTGCTGGCAGGGAAAATAATCCTCCAACTGCAGGGAACAACCAAGAGCACAGTGAAACTGCTGCTGGGACCCAGTGGAATGATGCTGTGACCCCATGGGAGGGCTGTGAGACATGGAGAGCACACAACAGGCAGTGCTGCCTGTGACACCACCTGGGAACTTTGTCAGTAAGGTCAGAGACCTTCTCTGGCTGAGAAGTTTCCCCACAGGTGAGAGTGGGGGTATCTGATCACACAAATGATCAGATAGCCCCAATATTAAGCAAGATTTGATTAGATATTTATTTCCTTTTTTTAGTGAAGCTTTCTTACCTCTGTGGTGTCTCAGGTGAGGAGGAGAAGACCTTCCCTGTTTTCTGGCTGTTTCTCCTGTGCTCTTTCCTTTCCACAGTGTTGGCAGAGCTGTGGCTTTGGGATTCAGCTCCCAGGAGTCAGGTTTCTGCTTCCACCAACCAGAGTTAGGTGCTGCAGGCAGGGTGCCCAGGTGCTGCCCTGTTCCTTGTCTCATGGCACTCACAGGTCCTTCACAGGCACTGCCCACCCCTTCTGGTGAGGATGACTCCATGCAGATGGAAAGAAGATGCCGGGACGCATCATTATTGAAACACCAGCAAGATTTTTGCTGGTGGGTTTCAGAGGTAGATCCTGCAGCAGTCAGTGCCCACCTGAGGCACCTTTGCCATCCCCTGCCTGGGCACTGCAGCCACCAGCCCTTCTTAGGCCACATGAAGCCAACTCAGGCAGCAGCACCGTGAGAAAAATCAGGTCTGTTTCATCCTTCTGAATTTCCTGATGAGGTAACAAAATGCAGGGAGCATTCATGGCTTAAACTGCTACAGTGATCCCAACCTTGTGCAGCAGATCTCAGTGCTATGATAGGTGTGGGCTCTTGACTAGCCGCATATGTGCTTTACTACTCCCTGTTGGTATTGGTGTAGGCCAGCAAGGATGCTGGGATGTTTTTTACCTTTCCCTCTCCCAAGGGTTTCCAAAATCCTGTTTTGAATTTGTACCCTGAGCTGGCAGCAACGGTGCAATAGTTTTATCAAAGTGTGTAACACCCACGCTGAATCTTATGTTTCCAAGCATCTGGAAGATATTTGCTACCAGCCAACATATGCTATCTCACAGCTTTATTTTATATCTTCCTCTTAATAATATATAATATTCAGCTGTTATTGGCATCTGCTGAATGAGATGCACGATCCAAGCTGCCAGATCCATACCATTATGTTTTCATTGCAAAAACTCAGTGTGTGTGCAATCACACGAGGGCGCAGATGTTTCAGCATTCCAGCTCCCCAGCACTGAAGGGGTAAAATGACCAAAATTCCAGTGAAATTCTAAGCCACAAAGATGAGCTTTCAGGCCCAGGTGTTTGGGATTGCACAAAAGGATATGAAAAAATGTGTATTACATTTTTTCAACCACCTAGTGATATTTTAGTTACTTGCCATGGAAAGGCAAAGGCTGGTCAGAGTGAAGCACAAATGGATATGTCTACACAAGTGAAAGGTCCAGGAGAAAGAAAAGAGTGGGAGCAAGAAGAAAGGTCTCCATGCTGGCCAAGGACATGGTGGAGAGCCATGATATGGGTAAACACTGAGGACAGTGCTGTTTACTGCAGGAGCCAGAGGCTGGAGTCCATGAAACTGTTGACTCCTGCAGTTTCTGAAAGCTCAGTCCAAAAATCAGGTACTTATCACCAGTCCAGAGGACTTCAGAGACTGGACAAGAACTCAATACCTGGCTTTCTTCATCTTTCACATCACAAAGTTGTGCTGGTGGGAGGGCCTGGACACACACACATAGCAATGGCTCTCATGAAAAGGAATAAAAAACTCTGCAAAGAATGGCAATGAGTGACTAAAAACAGTTTACTTGCCTTCCTGTCTTTGTCTGCCTTTCCTTTCCTGCATGGTCATTCACTGAGTTTTGTTTAATGTTTGTTTCCTGCAAAAAGACTAAACTCACGCCACCAGTTCACAGAAACAAACTACTCCCTGGTAATGGGATGAGCTTTGCACCCAGAAGAAACCTCTTCCAGCAATGGGTAAAATTCAGATGAAGACATTGGGTTGTTGGATGTACCAAGAAGGTTTATCAGTCTGCAAGAGTGGTCTCTGCCACGTTCACAGAACCAGCTAAAAAACATGTTCCACTCAGCCATGCAGGGGAATGCAGTCACTGCTCTGCTCCAAAATCCTCCTCACCTTCTGCAGGAAAACCTTTTCGAACCAAAGCACTCTCTGGAACGTTTCTGGGTTTTTAAAGAATTCTTAAAAACAGCCCAGGTGAAACCCAGGGCTCTCTTCAAAGTGAAGCAGTGCAACCCTTCCTCTCAGCAAAGCTGAATGCTTCCTGAATATTAGTGGGCTTGGTCCTATTGTGGAGAGGGGAAGGACCATTCCCATATCAAAAATGCTCGAGTGAGACTCAGTCTCTGCTGTGTTATTCAGGTTGCACACAGAGAGCTGAATACAGAATTAAGCCCAGTGTTTGAGTTGCTGTTCAGTACAGTAAACAACATACCATCTTGTCACCTGAGGTATTCACAGGACAACTTGTTTTTCTTGCTTAAAATGTAAACCTTGGATAAAGAGCAAAACACCAAGAAGCTCTAAAAGGAACGGATATTCTGTTTCTGGTAATCTTCTCAGTTACGTTGCAATCATATGAAAGGCTGCAATAAAGATAAAATATGTGTTTGTGCAGAAAATTCACCCGCTGTTTCATAAAGCAAATTGTTTTCTCTGCATTTTGTAATGCATCAAACTAGTCTGGCCTGTCTTGCTGCCAGGCAGCTTTTTCCTGAGTAGGAACAAATTGGGCTGAAAGGAAGAAACAAAGGTGATATGCATATGCTGAGCAACTGTGACACCATCTGTGTGGTTTTTGCCTGTAGCAAAGGTTACCTGTGCCCAAAAATTGGTGACACGGGATCAGCATGGGTCATGGGCACACTCCTGTGCCCACCTCTTCTCAGCTCCAGCCGCTGCTCCAAACCCAAGCTGCTGAAGAAGGCTCCTGGTAACTGCTGCCCAACATCTGTACATCTTCTTGAGACCACAAGGAAAAAACTGGGACAAAGCTTGGCTTGGGGCTGTGTTTTCTCCCTTGTCACTGTAGCTGGAGGTGACTCTCAAGCCTGACTACTGCAGAAACACAACCTGTGGTGATATTACACTGTGTGTCCTGCTGGGAACACTCCCAGGTGGGTTTTTTTTGGTGGACCTGGATATGGAGCGAGTGAGGTTTGAAAACAAGGGCTTGTTTGGTCAAACCCCTTGGAAGGGAGCACTGTCCACACAAAATCCCTTGGTGTGCTCTGTTTTCTTTACGTAGTTCAGGGTTAAAAAAAGCATGGCTTGTTCTGATTAACACTATTCAGCTTGAAAGATTAGTAATTCATGAATATTTCAGAGGATCGCAGTACATCAGTACTTCAAATTCATGCCAACTGTTTTGATTCCACTCTTCTTTCTGTTCATTAGGTATTAGCATTTCTACACAATCTGCTTTAACAGCCCATCTTGAAAAATAGAGCGCAGGGGGAGTCATCTTGAGTCTTCAGTGAGAAACAAGTCAATAGAGATAAATAAAATGGCTGCCAATGTGGAAACTTTTGTTTACACAGCTCAAAACTAACACTTTTGTTAAGTGATGATGTGTGTACATTTCTATAATCCAGTGCTGTCAAGCCCTGGAGCAAATCAGATAAAAAAGGGGTTATTTTAGTAAAGCATGTAGAAAACTGCAATCCTGCAATACGATCTGTGTCTGAGCTGGTTTGCATTGTGTGCTAAATGAAGGGCTGCAATCTTATAAGGGACTTAATCATGTCATATGATCAACCACAGCCTGAAACAACAGACGAAACTTATTTTCCTTGGAAAGAAATTTACCACAATGACAAGGCAGCAAATGGAGCAAAATGCATGCGAGTCAATTGTTAATAACCGGTTTAATTCCAAAAAGCATCTCCTCTTCTCAACCAAGCACAGGCAGCTGAGCCCATCAAGTGCTGAGGAGCAGGAACATGGCAAAGACATCAGTGGAGACACTGAGCCAAGGGTCCAGCCAGCCCAGATGATATAAGTCAAATCTCAACTGATACATCTTTCATTTTTTCTTACATTTTCACCTAGAGCTGCTCTTCTTTCAGGGTCCACATCCCATTCTCCATGTACCCTACTCTGTGGGTGAGCAACCACAGGGAAACAGAGCCTGGTCTGAGGAGGGAAGCAGTGATGCAGTGGCTTCACTCTTCTGTGGTGCCATTGATGATGTGCTTGAAGGAGAATGGAGAAAATTTGTACCCAGCTCCCACGTAGAACTTGTTCTGGAATTCCACCCTAGGGAGGAGCAGAGGGAAGCATCAGTGCTGCCTGTGGGCAGGAGCTACAGCCAGCCAAGAGGCTGAAACAGGGCAACCATGGGAAAACGGAGGCCAGCAGAGATGGTGGATGCTGAGCTCTTTATGGAGCAAGCAGTGAGACAAAGGCAGCCCAGGGAGCGACGTGGCACTCATCAGCTCTGACTTTCTATCCAGCCAGACTGGAAATGCTCTTCATGAGGCCAATCAGCAGAACCTTGCCTTGTCACCTGCTCCTAGCAGCTCTGAGAGCTGGGATAACTGCCTGCTGGCTGCACATGGTGGGAGACAGACACCTTCACCTCCCTGCACAATGACAAGAACCTGCACCATGGTTTGCCTTGGCAGCGTTTATGATTTGTCATGGGACATTACGTGGTGAAAAAGACCACAGCTTGGGGCTCAGGCAGGATGCAGGGTGTTTTGTCACCTTGGTCTTGCTCACGCACTGATAGTGTGTCTGCATTGCTGTCCTTGCCTGGACTGATGACCACTTAAGGCAGACATGGGCTAACTTGGAACTGGTTTGCTATAAAGCCTAAACAGCCTGAAGCTGATGGCACAAGCCCTGACCCAGGTTTTCACCAGGTTTTGCACCCCCAGCTGAACTCTTGCTGCCCTGGGCAGCTCTCTTGTTAGATCCCTGGTGGGATACAGAGCCCAGCGTGGCTGTGGTGCCTTTGGGCTTCGTCGTGCAGCTCCAAGTGGCTGCAGTGGCTCTGTATTTTTCCCAGCACAGAACTGCAGGTTACTATTTGCCTCACATGCTCACAACCAGCAGAGCTGCAGGAGGACAAGCAGGTTGCTCCAGGGAGCAGCTCAGAGCAGGGATCCCTGAGCTCCCTTTGGAATAAACTCCCTCACTTCATTTGCCAAAGGCAACTAATATCCCAGTGCAGTGGCGCAGCATGGCTAACACTGGCTGATGTGGCCACCTGTCCCCACAGCCTGTTCCCCCCAAAGACTGCTCTGGGAAAGCCCCAGAGGATCACCCCACGTACCAGTGCAGGCGCAAGGCGTGCAGGAAGGCTGAGAGCCCCTCCATGACCAGCAGGATGGCCACTGTCAGCACTGCAAACGCTGCGAAGATGATGAAGATGACGATGAGCCCTGCCCAGCCGCTGCTGCTGAGCCCGTTGTGCATCACCATGGTCCACAGCACCTCTGACAGCTCTGCAGGAGGAAGGAAAGGGAAAACAGTGCTGAGCAGCAGCTATGGACACACACAGCATGCAGTCTGCCAGCTCACCCATTTTTTCCAGTGGATGGATTGGCCCAGGCTAAAATGCACATGACAGTAAAATACACCTGACAGGAATCAAGAATGGCCACCATGCCTCCCCAGGATGGCTGAGGAGGGAAAGTGAGAGCTGTTTTCCACTGCTCCCCTTCACTCCGTTAGAAGCTGATGGTGCTGTTTTGGCTTGACTTTGCATCACAAACCCATGGAAGCACACTGCCAAGGCTGCTGATTGATATCAGCATTCACAGCATTGGTACATCTGATGAACTCTCAGCTCAATAACAAATTCCTAACTTAACTACCCCAATAACACAGGATAGACTCAGAACTGAGCAATTTTCCTCTTGTGACACAGGCAAAGCAAGCACAGTTCTTCTCCATCCAGATGCTCCAGCCACCAGCTCAGCCTCCCATTTTGCCAGCCATTGGTCCTTCAATTTCAATTACCTGTTACACTTGATAACAACTGATGCAAGGGAACCCTTGCAACTGCTGCCCTCAGGAAAAAAAAAGTCTTGTCAATGCCAGTTTGTAAGGCTGCAAAGAATTATGGTGGTTCTCCAGGCAGAATACACAGGACTGCCTTCAGCTAAGCTTTCTAGTTGTTTTATTTTATTTTGTTTAGATATGTGTCCTCCATGTAAAGCTAATGTGTATCAGCTTCCACTCAACTCCTACCAAGCTAATTTCTGCGCCAAGAATTACAGCTCGCCCCCGTCAATCCACGGCACACCACACCACAATCCCCACTCCCTTCCCATTTTTTGTTTTCATTTTTTTGTGTGCTCAGTTCTTTAGGGCAGGTGCAACTCCTAGCCAGAGGCATCACAGCAATATTAATTAAAAACAATTCAAAAAAATTAGAGACATTGAAAATCTAAGTTCCAGCCTGAGGCAATTTCTAGTATTTTGAACATCTGTTTTTATCACAAATCAAGACAAAAGACATTGAAATGCTGTACATTCCTCATGGAATGTGATGTTCCACTGAATGTTTCTGGGAAAAATCCCAGTGAAAATGACAAACTCCAGAAGCTCTTGAGCCACACCTTTCCTTTCTAGCTTGCCGAACAAAATCAAAATAACTGTTTCACAGCATTCATCTGCATGCCCTAAGGCTGTAGCAATTGTCTCTTGGGAAAAGATATAAGTCAATATCAAATTGATGTAAGTCAAATCTCAGCCGATACATCTTTCATTTTTCTTACATTTTCATCTACAGCTGCTCTTTTTTCAGGGTCCACATCCCATTCTCCTTCACCCCATAACCCTACTCTGTGGGTGAGCAACCACAGGGAATCCTGTGGTCTCCACAGGGAATCCCATCCTGCCTTCACCTCCATGGACTGGACTACACAAGTGGACTGCACTCCCACCACGCCACACACCATGGGAACTATTCTAGAGGGGTGGCAGCAAGGGAGGGGAGCCCCAGCCAGTAAATTCAGATACAGATCTGCCAGGGATTACCTCTGAAACCAAGATAAAACCACCATGAAACACTTGGAGTGATCTAACCTGAAGCAAAACATCCTAACACACCCATGTCCACAAGAACTTGGATTTCACGAGGGAATTCACGGGAATGGTCAAACACCAGCAGAAGCTGTGAGCAGCACGGGGAGGTGACCAAAGGTGGACAATCACTCACGTGCATGGGCCAAGCTCAGCGCCCAGAGCCGCAGGTAGGAGGCTGTGTTGGAGATGCAGCCAAGGCAGTATTCAATGGTGTGGATAGCCTGGTGGACAAATATGTCTCCAAAATTGAACTGAAACAATATAGAATCAAACATATTTTATTAGCTCTTCCTTCAGAGCTTCCTGCTTAACAGAGCAACACTCCACCAAAGGCTCTTCATACTCCTAGCTATGTCCTCAGCAACACAACAACAGTATTTCCCAGGAAAAGAGAGTGCTCTGGAAAGTGTCAGCTCTGTATGATCTTCCCATACATTCTCTCTGGAGAAATAAAAATCCAGTGAAAACCAAATGTTCAGGAAATCACTCATGTTCCACTCTTACAGTTGCAAATCCTTAAATGTCAATCCAAGTGCTGCCAATCTTTGTGATTTCTCATAGAGACAGAAATTCTTATGTAAAATAGGGGCTTTCAGACTATCTGCCTATGGGCATACACATTTTGGGAGATATCACTGAATAACTGTATCTCATGGTAATGAATAAGCAAATCTGTGAAGATTCCCTCTGGCTGGGAACAGCCAGCCATATCCACACTCAATATTGTTGATACTCTCAACTGCTACAAATATTTTTGTCACTTTTTCCTGTGTTGCTTCCTACTGTAGAAGCTCTTGACAATTTCTGCCAAAGGAAGGATTGTCTCTCTAGTCAACACTTCTGGCTGCCAACTTTTAAATGCTTCTTTGCAAGCTAGAGGAAGGAAAACTCACTGACTCTTGGGAAAGGGTTGACCTTCTCTGGGTGAAATGTGGAAGTGAAACATCTGCCCCTGAGGAAACAAAAGCTTGAGGTTTGCAAAAGCTTGAGGTTTGCAAGGACACCTGCCATCGCCAGGCAAAACCAAAGGAAAAATGTAGAGGAATTAATTCAATAGTAATTCAAACCCTATTCTGTATGGAAACACAAACCATTTCAACAGTGTGTGGATTTCATGTTAGAAAGAAGAGCTGGGAACTCTGAAAAAATCTTCTGCTTGACTTTGTGTTTCTACTGTTGTGTCTATCTGAACAATTTGCTGTCCAAATTTTCTTACCTCTTCATCATCACCTTCATGTCCTTCATGGCCACCGCTGTGGTCTCCCTGGGAAGCTTTCTTGGGGTGATTGGTCTCTGGGACATCTACCTCATTTTCACCTCCAGGGTTTCCTGAGATGGCTTGAGAACGGATCTTTCAGAAACAAAATGCAGTATGTTTGGTTGATACCAAAATGAAGAACTCCATGGCACAGAACTCCCTCAATAAGCTCATGATGGGCAACACATGAAGACATTTTCAACAATAATCAGACATCATGGACCACAGAAACCAAATATTCCCACCCAATGGCTAATAATACCTCAATATTTTCCATCCTAGAGCATTTTCCAGTGATTCCAACTATTCTGTAGCTCGTTTCTAGTTTCACAATGCTCTCTTTGTTGCCACCATGAGAAGATCCATCACTTTTAGTGACTCAGAAGATTGAGGTATGTCAAAGCTGATGATCTCAATTAGATGGATGCAAATCAAAGGAATTAGTGTCAAGTGAGAGAGCAATGAAGCCTGAGAGGATAATGTGACTTGATGAAGGTCACAGAGGATATAGGCAGAAATACAATTCAAAGCTCTTGATTCACTTCAAATTGACAAAACCCTCGTGGCAACCATATTCCCTCTGCAATTATTCTTTACAGGACTTTTCTAGAGGTCTGAACAACCTGAGCCAGCAGTCCTATTATACAGCACAACCAAATACAGACCTCATGGCTCCTGTCAGGTTCTGCCCTGTCACCCTTTATAGCTTCCAGCAGGTTTCATGGGAAAGGTCTCCTGACAACATATTGTTTCCTACTGCAGCAGTGATCATTGTCACACCCACTTTATCTTTGCTTTACCTGAATGTCAGCGTGGAAAATAGACTTTGCAGCAAACATATAAATCTGGGGGAAAGCAGGATGTGATCAGACAGCTAACATATGAAAATTAGGAGCAGAAATATGGGGGCACAATAGGAGGTGGGGAAAACCTGTCAGATGTTGCTGGCGTAAAAGAAGGAGAAGGAGTCAGCCATGTCAAGCCTTCATCCAAATCCCCAAAGAATGACAAAATAAGAAATTACAGTGCAGAGGCAGGGCTGCAAAGGTCTCCCAGGGACCTGGCTTTCAGTTATAGGTCAGAAGTGACTGGGTTGGAAAAGGTCAAGCAGCAAAACCAGCATGTCTTTCTTCAAATGGAAACATCTGTGCCCTATAAAAGGTACTCCAGGCACTAACTCTGACTTATAAAGTGAAGTAAATCTTGACTGACAAGTAAAGTCCTGTTAGTGTAATAAAGGAGAGGATTAATGAACAAGTGGGAAACTGCAGCTGCCGCAGTTGTGTGTTGGGAAGCTGTGGGCAAACCACAGAGCCCATGGGAAGGAGGGCTAAGTTAATGTGAATGCAATCACTTAGGGAAGAAAGCACTGCTAGAAAGCAGGCAACAGCTTTTAAATCAAGCCTCTCCTTCAAGCAGTGTTGATCTTTTCAAGGCCAGGACTTTGACAGATGCCCCATTTCTACAGAGCAGTGAGCTGCTGGTTAGTGGAGACTGTGGACTGACAGCTCAGGTCTTTTCCCTGCCTTGGCTTTACCTGCACTTCAGTCTTTATAAATCTTCTTTGGTTTTGGATACAGCAGATGAAAGAGATTGGTGTCAGCTTAACAAATAGGGTATGTCCTTTCCAGCAAAGCTCCTGCTTCTAGGGAAATGTTTCCATCTCTGGAGACACTCTCTGGACACAGACCTGAGTAACAATCTCTAGGGAACTCTGTCTGAGCAGGGAGATGGGACCAGGTGACCTCCAGGGATCCCTTCCAAATTTAACCCTTCTTTTCTAGTTCAGATAGTTCAGACATGTCCACACACACATCCTGGGCGTACGTGGCTTAAATCACACTTTGAAATTGTCAGAGAAAGCCTGAGATCAGAGAAACACAGAATTAGCTCCCTGCAAACAGTTTTTGGGGTTCTGTCTCCTCAGCCCTGACTTTGCTGTGCTGAATCCCCCCAGGCTGATGCACATCCCTTACCATGCGCTGGGCTTTCAGGTGGTTGGCTCTGAGGATGAAAGGTTTAATTAGGAGCATCCAGGGAACAGCAATCAGGGCAAATATGACCAGGAAACTCTGCACTTCTCTCTGAAAGACAAAACAACAAGAGCAAAAAGTTGCTTTACTTCCTTTAGCCCACTACACTGATGGTTACTTGGAACTGATCAGGGCTCTCCACAAGCTCTGACTCGCCAGCTGTCCCTAAAACTGAGCTTATGTTGCCCAGAGTGTGCAAATATAAAGATGTGGTTGCACACATGTGGCTGAATGCAGCACTTGCAGATTCCTCATTGATGCTGCTGATGTAAAATCCATCAAAGAAGAAAAAAAAAATCCATGTTCTGAGAATATAAATAGCGACGAGTTTAAAACAAGTTTTCTCTGAGGGGAGATTTTTTGGCTTGCTTTTTATTTTTTTTTAAGTGAACTCCAAGAGGAGTTATTTCTGACAAAAAGCTGCCAGAAAATTCTCTAGCTACTTCTACTTTTTAAGGTGAAAATGCAAAGTATTAAAGCTTTCTAAAGATGAAATAGGAACTTGTCAAGAAAGGGAGATGTTTCTAGCATCGTGACCAGACTGCAGGACAGCACACCTGCAATACTCAGCTTTGCATCTCTAGTCACATTTTGATTTTTTTCCCCCAACAGTATCTTCAGTTGCATCATTATTCTTGTAAGGATGACACTAGGAAAGAGATTTCCTCTGCATCACTGATTGATAGCTTCTCTCTCCTCCCGGTTGACAAGGCCAACACAAATACCAGAAGAATAAACTTCGTTTCTGTGACTGACACTTGTGATTGAGCTCCTGAGCCTTTTCCCTACGTCTTTATGCCCACTCTCCACAAAACCCACTGCAAATACAAAACTACAGGGGATTCAAGCTGCTTGATCCATACCTGATGCAGATACAATGGAGCATTTGAAGTGTCACTGTAATTGAAGAGAAACATGTTGATGAAGTGGATGAGGATGCTTGGTGCACTCTGGGATGAGTGGACATCAAAATGACACCATTTGAAAATAATCATGAAGACCAGGTAGCCAAAAAGAGAGATAATAAAAATCATCTCTGGAATGAACTGAAGGATGATGTTTATGTATTTCCTGAAGTAGCTGGAAAAAAATCAGGAAAGGTAACTACAATTAATATACTACATATTAATACAAGTTTGTACCCAAGTACTGTACATGACTTAGTCTTTGGAAAATAATCTAACAAATATACAACTATCACTAGCTAAGAAAGAAGTCCATAATTACAGGCTTTATCAATGAAAGCCATAATTTAAATACAAAAGCTCTGTTGTACCTATTCTCTTTAGATTTTTGTACTTGACCTACCAGTATCTCAGCACCTCAAAAGATTATTATATTGAAATAAAAGCCAATTTTCAAAAAATGGCGGATTTACAAAGTTAAGCATTATCTCTCGAGAAAGGTCAGAACCAGGTATTATATCATTTCTTTAGAGTCCTCTCTGTCCTCTGCAAACACTTTCTGTTCTTGAAGGTCACCACACACATTGCAGGTTTGGAGAGTCTCTTAATACTGTCAGTCCCTTCACTCTATCACCATTTTTAATTTGTTTTTGCAAAATACAGGACAGAGATACAGACAAGCACACCCACAAATCCTGGCCAAGGGCTGCTGAGCCAGGTGAAATGCACAAACACATACTCTGCAAGATCTCAGTGTGCTTTTTAGGCCAAAAGAGCTCGTCTTTCAAAAGAAAAGTTGTCAATAGTGGGAGGTGCTACATATTTTTAATTTAGCCTGCTTCAATATTTCTGCAGAATTGAGAATAGAAGAAAGTTAAAAAGAGAGTCTATTGAAGAAAATATCTGCAATTTTATGGCTGTTGTTTGGACTTAGCACTGTATAACAACCATGGTGTGAGTCAGTGTATGGGATATTTCTACTCACACTGGGGAAAGGACAAACTTCAAATCAGCCCAAAATATGAGGCTTTCCCTGAATGAAGGACACCACTTTAGTGACAATGACTTGCTGCTGCAACAGGCTTGGTGAAACAAACTTACATGTGGTTGAAGAGACTGAGAATCACCCCAAAAATCATGTGCACAATCCCTATGACAACTGACATCTTCATTTTGTAGGAGTTCAGGAAAGTCAGCTTGTTCGATGCAACATTCCAGATCTTTGGGTAAAGGAGCAGGGAGAGAGAGGGAGAACAAGATTTTCAGGTGTTTGATCAATAACAGGTTTGTGGAAGTTGTTGCTTTGACACCATCAATTTACTCCTACCAGTTCTAGTCAGAGGGTAACAAGCAAAGGAAATATAAATGTTCCTTTTAATACTTTTCACTCTGCCAAGGTACTCATCTAAAAGGTATAAAGTATTAGACTTGTTTAACAGAGGAAATAACAAGGATTTAAAATGACAATGACTTTGCTTCAGTCCTCCAGAAACCAATGCAAAGGCTGGTAGCAGAACCTAGACTTTTTCTGTGTTATTTCCTGTCCTTAGGCTGAGTCATCTTCTTTAGCAAAAGTGGAAAGGCATGAGAAAATCACTCCTGCTGCTATCAAAATTAGTTCCACCTTCACCAGAGAAGTCCAGAGGACAGAGCATTTTCAAACTTTTTGTTTGAACAGAAAAAACTCTTCAACTCTTTGGCCATGGAGATCAGCTTATTGCCTGCCTCCCTGCACTAACTTTTAGTTATGTTAGGACAAACATATCTTCTCAGTTCTGCCTTTTTTATGCTACAGAGCTTCAGGGTTGTTTCTCCTTTCTTCTAAAACTTCCTAGACCCAGGAAAACCCTAGGGTCAGAGACAGTAAATAGAGATTGTAGCACAAGACCACTCTCCAGGAAAATTGAAATAATTTCCTGCTTACCATTTTGCTGCTGCCTGTGCAGAACTGTCAGCAATGTATTAATGGCTAATTGCTAAAGAAAAGCACCAGAAGGACTGATGAATGGGAGGGGGAGTGGTGGTTAAAGAAGTTGTATTGAATAGTGTGAGACTTGAGCACAATGTAAATGGTATGGAATGGAATAAGGGGTGGAATGTGCTGGTTTTGCCTGGGTTAGAGTTATTTATCTTCACAATGGCTGGTTTGGGGCTGTGTTTTGGATTTGTGCTGAACACAGGGTTGATAATATAGAGATGTTTTTGGTATTGCTGAGCAGGGCTTACACAGACCTGAGACCTTTGCTGCTTTTTGTGAGGTTGATGAGGAACTTGGGGGTGCTTGGGAGGTTGTCAGGAGACAAAGCCAGGACAGGTGATCCCAACTGGCCAAAGGGGTATTCCAGACCATGTGACGTTATGCTCAGTGTATAAAGCTGGGGGAATGAAGGAAGAAGGGGGAAGGAGGACGGAGAAGGAGAAAGGGTCACGTTTGGAGTGATGGAGTTTGTCTTCCTGAGTCACCATCATGTGCCATAGGGCCCTGCTCTCCTGGAGATGGCTGAACTCCTGCCTGCCATGGGAAGAGATTATTTAATTCCTTGTTTGCACCACTTTTTCTTTCCCTGTTAACCTCTCTTTATCTGACGAGTTTTCCAGCTTTTTTCCTTCCAATTCTCTCTCTGATCCCACTGGTGGGGAGCAAGCAAGGGGCTGCTGGTTGGGGTTGAACCACAACAACTATGAAAGGAACAGACAAAGAGCAAGAAGTGAAAAGCACGGCTTCTGTAGAGAGTGCAGGGAGCTACTGATGTATCTGATATGTAGAAACAGGATTGAAATACAAATTATCTTAGAGCAATTTAATTTAATTACCGGATCTATTCCAAATGGATATGGATTTCCAGAGTAGACTCCTGGGACTGCTGGATCCAACTGCAGCACTGTATTGCCTAGAAGCACATCCTTACTACAAGAGAAAAGGGAAATGACCTTTGCAGCTTAATCTTCCCATCTAAGCCTGAGGTATCTTTATGTGAGGTGTGCTGAGGTCTACCACAGGATATCTGCAGCTGAGTGCAGCCTTTGTAGGACCTGTTATCCTGCACTGGTGTGCATGGAAATGGCCCCACACAATGACAGCCTCCCTCTCACTGATCATTCTCTGTGCATCAGCCCTGGACACCTGCAGATTTCTATGCACATCAGTGCCTGAACAAACAGGCGTGTTCCCGGGGACTCTGCATTTCCATTTCAATAGTGAGTTCATCTGTGTGTGTGTCAGACAAAACCTCTGATTCATTCATGACTGCATCCACAGCAGGGAGTCCTTCCCTTCCCCACACAGGCAGCCTCTCTTTCCAAGCCTACATGCTCCATTTGGTGTGTTTTTTTTTTCTTTATTCCCACATTCAGCACTTACTTCCAAGTGTTATTTTTAAACATGGGGATGATATGCCAGGAAGAGCCGAAGAAGTTGAAGGATTTGGAGAAGCAGTCGTTGTAGATGAAGCCAGTGTACATGGAGAAGATGCCCATGAGCAGGATCAGGTAGCGCCCGCTGAAAAAGGTGTTCCAGATCTGCAGGGGGAGGAGGCAGTGCCAGTGATGAAAATAGCTGCAGGTCCATCAGCTGGTGAGCCTCAACTCACAGCCACAACCAGCAGTAGACTTGATTGCAATAATCTGTGTATATACAATTGTTCTGAGAAAATTTTGGGTCCCACTGGTCCCCTGTGTAGACGGAACTGCCAAAGTTCTGCCTCACAGGGATCTTTGAAGGATATCTACCCAGCCTTTGGGAGGCTGGACATCCCCCTTACCAAACGGGGTGATGAGCCTTTCCCTGTGCTGACAGGGCTCCCTGTACTCACCTCATTAGTGCTTTTCTGGGCCAGAAGACTCTTCTCATTAATGACCATCCAGAGTGCAAAGCCCAGCATGACAGCGCCGTGGCCACAGTCCCCAAACATCACCGCAAACAGGAAGGGGAAAGTAATGATGGTGTAGGGAGCTGCAGGAGGGAAAGGTCGAGAAGCTCAGCTCCCTCGAAACAAAAGGGCCCCAGCAGAGCAGCAGTCTAGCCCACCAGGCCATTCCTTGCAGGTTCTGCCCTTAAAGTCCTCCTCAGTGCCTCCCCTACACAGCAGGCAGTCAGATCTAGGGCAGAACTAGCTCTACTATCACAAAGATTGTTCAGGTCCAGTGCAGAACTAGCTTTACCATCACAAAGATTGCTCAGGTCCAGTGCAGAACTAGCTCTACTATCACAAAGATTGTTCAGGTCTAGTGCAGAACTAGCTTTACTATCACAAAGATTGCCCAGTTTTATGATCTGTACCTTCCAATTTTATCCTTTGTTCCTTGTCTTGCCATAATAAACACTATGTGTAGACAACTGCATTCTGTTTTGCAACAGAATAATGTGTTTGAGGTTTACTACCATGTTTCCCAACCTGCTCAGCCTCAACAGTCTGAGTTAATCTGACCCTTTCCCACTGGCCCCCATTTCTAGGTTTCTGTTAATTCTCAGTGGTCTCTCTGAGATTCTCTACCATTTTTTCACACTTTTATCAGGTCCTCTTGGTGTTCTTTACCTCAACACAGTGAGCTCAGCTTCCATCTTCCTGATGAGCTTAGCTCTTTTCCTCAGAACTGCCACCTCGCCATTTGCTCCCCATCCTCTATTTGTATAGTTCATTATTTCCATCACAATCATTCACAGAAGGTCAACAGCCAAATTCTTTGCCTGAAAAAATCTATGCCCATAACACTGAGCAGTCCCAATACGGTTCAGATTTCTCAATCAGCAGTGAGTACCTATTTTAGGATAGTGAGGGAGCTCAAAGGCTTTACTTTGGCTCATGCAAGCCAGGTGCAGGCAGGTGAGTTTCTCACCTGGGTTCATCTCCCTGTAGTTGCCCACACCATATGCATCCACGATGTTCTGAAACCCAGCTGTGAACTTGTTGGTCCTGTTGAAGGTGGGTGGTGCCATCCTGGTGTGGATGGCAGTGAGGATTGGGGCAATCGTGGAGCCACTGCGCTCCTGCAAACCCAGTGACAAGGACAGTCAGAGCAGATAGGAGAGAAGAATGAGCCCCACAACACAGGGATCACACACAAACCTGCTGAGGTTTAATGCTGACCTTAACCTCCCTCAAAAGATGGAAGGCCAAACAATCATGCAACAACCTCAGCTTGAAACAGAAAAGGGAGCCCCACGTGAAGGTGACAGACAGCAATATGTGCTCAACACAGAACCAATTCAGTTTGGGTGAGAGCTTCAAGGACCCAAAATGTTTCTCTCTTACCATTCCTTGATGGAGAGCTCTTTTTATCCGCTCAGCATCAGCCACTGGGAACCAGATCTCTGCAATGACACACTGCTGGGTGACATCGATGTTACAGCAATTCAGGATGTGGTAGATGGCCTTGATTTTCCTCACCTTGATCCCCCAGGACCACAAGCTGGCTGCTGCCTCCTGCAGCAGGCACTGGCGGTGGGACTCAGTTTGTGTTATCACCTGTGGGCATGAAACAGGCAATGCTTGAGAGAGGGAAGCACAGGGGGCATGATTTAATTAGTAGTTAATTGGAAGAGGATTGCAGAAAAGGAACTGTTTGTAGGAATGTGTGGGGTATCCTGGAGAGCAGCGTGTGGACACAGGATCACCCAACACTCACCACGGATTGTTGAGGCTGAGCAGGTTGAGAAACACAGTAGTAAACCTCAAACAAACCAAAAGTCCCTCTTGGGACCTCCATGCATCATGTGGCCACCACAGTGCTGCTGCATAGGTGAGCGATGGAGACAACGAGATAACATGTTGGGAAGATAACCTGCGTGGTGTGCCACATTTCAGACAGGACAAATGTCTGGACAGGTCCCACTTGCAGGGTTCAGCTCTCAGTAAAGCCACTGCCACTCACTGTGTTTAAATCCTCAATCCTTGTGTTGACTCCATCCAGCATTTCTCGGCGCTCGCTGGCAGACTCTGGGCAGGGATAGGCTGTGGCACGAAACCTAGCCTCGGGAAGAGAGAGTTGGGAAACACCAGTTGTTTAACTGAGTTTTGTCTTCCTCTGTACTCGGCTCAGCTCAAAGGCAGGGAAATTAGACTTCATTCAGTGTACTCTTCTCACATACTAAAAGGTTGTGCCTTGTCTCGCAGAAAGGTGCAAATAGGTAGGTTTATCACTTAATAAAGATCCTTTGCCTGTTCTAGCTGAAAAACCCTCCTCGTCTCCGGTGGCACACAGTACCTGATGTCATTCAGTGGTCAGCACTAACACACAGGCACCTCCCTTCTGTCCACAAGCCGCTTGAATTGTGAAGAGACTCAACAAAAGCCCACCCTGGCAAAGGCAGCCTCGCTACCACAGCAGCCAACAGATGTCCCTCTTGCGCTGAGGCTGGAAAAATACCATTTCCCTGTCCCTGCACTGGGAGAAGGCAGCGGCACTGCAAGCAAACGCCCTTTGCACGGGCAGGCTGCATGAGGAAATAACCCTGTAAAAACAAACAAACGAGCAAGCAAACAAACAAACAAAAGGGTTGTATTTCCAGGATAAAATAGGAGAATGGCTGTGTGCTTCTGGTCCACCTGTTTGGCTAGACACCTTGGGAGCAAGGGAAGGATGGGTGAAGGGTTTTAAACACCTGAGAGCTGTTTCTGTTCTGTCAGCTTAGATAAGCCAGGAAAAATGCTTTTATAAGCTTACCTGCCAGGTTCTGTTTGGGAGATTACGTGGGTCTGTTTAGTGTGGTATAATAAGGACTATATATAATATAAGGACCATAATAAGGGTATAACAATGTGGGATTCTAACATGTGAGTGCAGGTCTGAGCTCCATGCAGGCTCTGCTTCAGCTGTAGGATGGAATACGACCTTCTCTGGCACAGCTCAGGTCACCCTGGTGTGAAGCTGCTCCCACCAGCACAGCACTGCAGTGCTGCACTGCCACTGCATGATCCCAGCACAGACAATTAGAAATGAGTTACACGTCTCTCTAGGAAGTGTGCAGCTATCTGTCCTGCCTGCAAAGTGAGTCCCTCCATGCACACAGCAGGCACAAGGAGCTCCCCTGGGAGCTCACAGGGTGCACTGCTGCTGCTCTCTGCTGCGAGCCTGAGCTGAGCTGAGGTGCTGCAGTCACTAAAATAGCAGAGATCCCTCCTCTTCTCCCTGCTGGTGTGTGTGCCACCCCTGGCACTTTGATGCTGACCGTCAGATCTGCAGGAACAGATCCCTCCTCTTTGCAGAGCAGAGATTTGCTGCCCCTGACCTGAGGCAGCACATTTCCACCATCCTGGTGTGGAGATACACTGAGTTAGGGTTGCTGAAAGGCTGCCTTTCTGCACGTGAGATGAATTAAAAGAAGATGTAACAGGGTCATAGGGGCCTATCCCCGCTTAAGAGACAAAAATGTGCAGGCTCTGTGTACAGATAACATCATATTCTGGCTCTGTCTGAGCGCAGGATATTTCACCACCTGCTCCACAAAATCAGTTCCAGCACACACACAAGTGAGGACAGTTGCAAATTGAACCAAACATGCTGCAGTTTCCTAGAGATCAGCCCAGAGCTGTGTGCAATGACAGCACGTGCTCTCCAGCTAAACTTCCCTTTCCAGAATTGAATTTCTCCTCACTCAACACCTGGTATTCGTTTCCAAAGGTTATTCACCCTGCCTAATTATTTCCATCTCCTTATTCTTCACAGCTCTTAGTTCATCTTTAATAAGGATTTTTAATCAAACTTGAAAGCTTATTCCTCCATGCTGTACAGTTCCCCCGTTCCCAATAACGTTATTGCAGCAGTGCTGCTTTGATCTTTTAACAGCCATTTTGCATACTGAGTATCAGCTTTGCCCTAATGGCACAGACATCTCTGAAAGCTCCAGGAGAATTCAGCAGGGAATCCTTACATTGATAAACCCAGTTTAGTATTCACATTAGTACCGAGGCAGCCGCAAGAAGAGGAGGAAAAGAAAAATTCTTACGTTTTCCTCCTTCCTGCTCCCTCTACACCTTTCACTAATAAATTTGTGCATGGTCTTAATGCTCATGAAATCGGCAGACTAATGTTACCAATTAGAGTCAAGCAGGGACTACAAGCGTAACCTGAGGCACACAGCTCTGCAAACAAATCTCAGCCTGCCTTGAAGGAGGCTGGCTCAGACCAGTCCCATGATTTTGCAGGGCATTTACTTGTCATGAATGATGACTTAATGCGGAGCAGAAATGTCCTGCTGGGGCTGGAATGACACTGCCATCTGCTTTAGGTGTAGTCAGCCCTGCCTGAAAGGTGGACCAGACTGGAATGTCTTGGCCTGGGTACCAGGGGTGGCTGATGCTCCACAGAGCACAAAAAGAGTGTCAGGGGATGAATACATCTAGAAACCTGCCACTCAGCTAAACAGCCATATTAGCAACCAAAAACATCTGAAAGGAAGAAGGAACATAAAGGATGACTTCATTAGCACTGCAAAGGGTGTCCTGTGAATTTGTCTTTGGTAGGTGTATTTTCCTTCAGTTACAAGGGCCTGAGAGAAAAACCAGTCTAAGTTCCTTCCCGTGAACCTATCACCACATCTGCAACACCACCACCTAGAAACTTGGCACATCGCAACCTCCCTGATGTGCAGGGATCTGCTCACATTTCCAGCCCTGCCTGACCCCTCACTGCAGAGGTTTGTGCCTATAGTTGGGTTGATTTCAGTGCCAATCAACAATGAATATGCTGACAGGCACTGCATTGCTTGTTTTTCACTCCCACCCCATAAAAAGGTGGCCATGGCAGAACTCCCTCTGTGTCTGAGGCTCAGGATCAGAAATCAGAGCTGGGAATCTCCCTTCAGCAGTCCATGATGGTTCATAGACAGATGCCCACCTCAGGAGGGCTGAGCTGCTCTCTAGATGGGCATTGCCCTCCACTGCTCATGGAAGGTCTCTTGGAGAGCCCCATTTCCATGCAGGAATTGCTAACAGACCCAGGGCTCTGCCACTTCTTGGGACTGAAATCACTCATGCCAGCTGGATGAAAGATCCACCTGCTTTTATTCCGATTAACGGCAGGATGTAAGGAAAGAGCTGCCCTGAGTGTGGATGTCAGGGAAGAGCAAAATCACCTTCTCCCTGCAGGCTCCTAGCTGGTCCTGCCTGAAATGGTTTTGGGGACAGCAGACAGATCCTCTCATCAAATCTGATTCACACTGCAACAAAGCTCATCGGTCAGCAGCCTTATGAAAGAGTAACAAAATATTCAACCTGAATTATCTTTTCAAGGTGCTTAACAGGGTGGAAACAAGTCAGGTAGTATGAAGCTTTCATTTCTCTCCTGGGCTCTGTCTCTGATTACACAGATATTGCTCAAAAGCCTTGGGAAAGGGTTGAATAAACTACAGCATCATCTTTTCATGAAGAAATGCAGGCAGGCTTGAGAGCCAGTTGAGGATTACCATGTTCTCAGTCCTCAAGTTAGGACCCCTGATGTTCAGGGAAGAGTGCTGAGTATTTCTTAAACCACAGCCCCCTTTTAGATGTCCCGAGTTAAAAACCTAGCAACTGGAGCTCTCAAGAGCTGTATGCCACTTTGGAAAATGTAGGATCTCGAGTTCCAAGTGACAGAGTGATGGATCTCTTTAATGATTAGGAGCAGCAGAGCTGAGGAGAGGAAGGGAGGTTGGTTGCAGAGGTGAGAGCTGGAGATGTGATCTCTAGCTCCAAATTCTGCCGGTAAACACTTCTATGGGAGTCACTGTGGCTTCCCCACAGCCTGCCTTACCCATCACAAATCTTCTTGATTTTTTGTTTAAGCTGCTCTCCTTGATAGAAGATAATGAACACGTTCTTCTTCACCTCTTCTCTCTGCAACACACGATTCGAGCAGAATTTAACTCACCCAGAGTGCAGTGCAGAAAAGTTGGTGTGGTTTTTTTGACAGCCTCTCCACGGGGTTGTTTTTGTCTCCCACCCCCAGTTTCCCATCAGGAAACAGGCATGGGCAGCAGCTCTGGGTGCTGGGGAAGGAGCAGGGTGGAGCAGAGGGGACAGAGTTCCACTGGGGAAAGAAACCACCTCAGTAGTGGGAAAAGGGGAAAGCAATGTCAAAGAACTTCTCCCATTCTCAAACCTCCCACTTTTCCCCTCCAGGCTGCCCTACACCCCCAGCTCTGGAGAGGCCAGGGCAGCAGTTTTGTGTCTGCAGGCTACAAGCATCTCCAGAGGGCAGAGGAAAGCAGAGTCAGGTTGGCACCTACTGTCACAGGGTCCTCCATGGGGGTGTCCATCTCCGTGTACCTCAGGTAGATGTTTCCCCTGCAGGCTCTCCACAGTAAACGCTCAAAGGGGATCATCCTTTCCCTCCTGATCACCCCTGCTGTGAATCTGAGCAGAGTTACAAGATAAATACATTGCAAGCCCATTCTCAGCCTTTTAGGACCTGTAGTGCACATGATTTCCCAAACCCTTGTTTCCTAGTCTGTGCTAGCCAGGGCTCTGCTGCTGCCTTAGGCACTTCAGGAAAAACTTCCCTGCTCAAGCCTGGCTTTTATCTCAATCTGCTGACTTTATCCTATTGTTCTTAGTTTAAAAAAAAACTTTCCCAGATGAACAGGTGAAGGAGAAGAGACAATTCTGGGTAGGAATGGAGAGATGCTCAAAGTCACACAAACAGAGAGTGTCTGAATGGCAGAGTCAGGAGATAGAAATTTTGAGGTGATGGTTTATCTTTACTCTCCTATTTTCCTTTTCTGAGAAAGCATCAGACTGCAGCCCAGTGCAATACCATGGCTTTTTGCTGTGGTTAGACCTCCATCGAGGAGGACCGGGCTGGTAGCCACATGGCTGAGTCCAGAAGTCATTGGTGAGATGCCTTCAGATAACAATTTTCAATCAATACCCGCTAAGGGGTCACTGGAATTGGTGGCCTGGAAGCTGAAGTCCACTTATCCCACTGACCCATTCTGACCACAGTTTTGATGGTAACTTCTGACGACAGTCAGCCTCTCATTTTCATGAAACAGCTGTGCAGGGAGGCTGGTGAGCATCCTCTGCTAAAGGCTGCAGGAAGCTGTGCCAATGTCACAGCAATGCAGCACTGGTGGGAAGTCTGGCCAGGCTGGAGAACATCACCAATACCCACCCCAGCTTGGCAGCTGCAGCAGCAGAAGTGCTTCTCAGCTCCAGCAGTCCAGATGTGTCTTCACTGAAGAAATCATCTGGCAGATTGGTTTCTGCCTGGAAAACATTGGTTTTAAAAAATACTGTTCAGCACTGCCAGTTTGAAAACTATTTTCACATTTTTCTCCTAATATATTTTCCCCCCAAAGGTAGCTTTCCACAGAGTTTTAGACCAAAGGAAAAACAATAAAAGTAAACTATATCTTAGCATTGGAAAAGCATAAATACTATTTTCAAAGAGATCTGGGAGCCAGGTTTTTGAGCCCCAGTGAGTCACAGAGCAATGCAGGCTCCAAAGTGACCGAGGTGCTTTTGCAAACCTCATAATAGCTTGTGGTAAAGACCTCTAAAAGCAATAGACACCAAATGAAAGTGCCAGTGTTTTTTAAAACCTCCCACATCTCTGTTGGAAGAGCAAAGAGGCTTCTCACCTCAAAGAAGTCCTGGGTTTTCTTCAGCAGGTGTTTGAGCTCCGTCAGCTCAAGGAAGTTCTGCTTCAGTGTTTGCTGGTTCTGGTTGGCTTCCAGCAGCTCAGCTTCAAGTTTCTCCAGCACTGTCTGTTAAGGGTCCAAGCACACCCAGAAAAACTCTGAAGCAGATCAATGGCCTTTTCCCAAGTTTATACCATATTTCAAACAACAGTTTGGGGTTTTTTTTCCCAAGGGAAAATACATAAATATTCAATGAACACTTCAATAAACACTTTGGGTAGGAAGAAACCATCAATGCCAATGCATCATTTTTTTATTGCAAACATTTCCTGATGGGTGTGTTGTCCTCTTCTGGCATTACAGTTCTGCTGCCCCTGAGCCCAGCACAGGCAGGGTGTGTGGTGGAGGTGTCTCAGCCTGTCTGCCATCCCTGTGGTTCCTCACACACAGCTCAGACCTCAGGCTGAGTGGCTCTCAGCCTACTGACTACAAAAGTAACTGACAATGTTAGCTTAAGTCCATTAGCTGTAGGCCAAAAATTAAGTGATGACTTGGGGCCAGGAACACACCAGGAACCCACCAGCTTGTGAAGCTGAAGCCCTTGGAAAGCTTGATTTTCCTTCCTGGTCACCTAGGTATGCAGCATTTTAAAATTGCCCTGTCAGTAAACTTTGTTTCCAGCTGGGCTAGAATAAAGCATCCCCTGTACATCCTAAAGAAGGAGTTGTGTCAGGTCCCAGTGTCACAACCAGACTGCCAGCAGGACAGACAGTCCTGGGATTTTATGCAGTGAAGTTGGTTCTAACATCAGCTCTCCTGGTAAGACACCAAACCCCTTCTTATTCTCTCCTATAGGATGAGGGGGACATTCTGTGAAAGTGATAATTTTTCATTAACATGTAGGACCAGAGGGATGTTTCACAGGGGAAGGGAAGAAGACTGGGCTCCTCTAGGAACATGCAGCAGGGCCAGCCTTAACCTAAGTGCACAGCCCTTCTCTCTCCTGGATCCTCTCCAAATTCTGTACCTCCATATCAATCATTTCCCGAGGCAGGGGTGTCTCTGGGTACTTTTCTCCTTTGACTATCTCAACATTACCCTCCATCTCGTTTTCCAGAAAACCTGCAAGGAAAAGGCACAGAAGTCTCAACACAGAATCATCCCTGGTGCATCATCATCCTGGTCACCAGCTTGCTGCTCAGCCAGGACTGAGATATCCCCTGGGGGTGCGAGAAGATGGAGTGATTTACAAGGAGTGTTTACAAGTGATTTACATCATCCCAGTGCACACACACACACTGTCCCCAAGGAATGAACATCCCCAGCCTCCTTTCTCAGTGAAGCTGCTCTTTCTTCTGAAGTCACAGTGCCAACTCACACACGGGCAGCTCTCAGCCCTGGCACAAGTGGCCACCGTGGCCCCCTTTACTTGGGGCTATTAATTTAAGCAATTTAAAGCTGAGGTTCCACTCCTCTGCCCAGCAATGGCAAACACTGCCAGTGTGGCTACAGTGGGCACCAGCATGGTGCTGGGGAGAGCACAGAGCTCCCAGGAACACATCCACAGCACAGAGGGCATCACCAGCTCTGCTGCTTGGGTTTTAAGGACTGATTTTTAAGCCCTTGGCCACAAGAAGTGTGTGCCAACAGCTGGTGCACTGGTGGAAGAGTCAGGTTATCTGGATTAGCCTCCTGCCCAGCCCCAGATTTACCCTGTGACTTTAGAAAAGCTAATTAACCTTTCCGTTCAGTTAACCATTTTCAAAACAGGGGCAACAATTTATTGCCCATATGGGGTGAAGTGGTAATTAGCTGACGCATGGAAAACATTTCCAGGGGCTCAGATGAAAACATCACCATTTTGCCACTAATTCTGCTCCCCAGTGCGAGAGCACTTAAAGAAATAAATCCCCCAGCACCAGTTGGCAGGAAGCCGATTGCATTTGACAAGCGTTTACTTACGCAGGATCCTCTCCAAGGATTCACACCTTCTCACTTCATTCACAAACTTCCTCTGGAAGCTGTTGACATTCACATTCAGCTGAAAACAGGAGGGGAGACAAGCCTGGGGCTGAAGGCTGCACAGTGCTGTGCTCGTTTTTAATATGGGCAGGGAATGAGTGGCTTTGGGGAGGATGGCAAGCACTGCTGTGCCTGAGAGGGTCCTGTGGAAAGGCAAAACCTGGTGGCAAGGGACCTGGTGGCCTTCAGACAGCCCTGCTGTGACAGCAGGGGTCACCCTCATGGAGACAGCCCTGCTTGCTGGTGATGGAGGGAGCTGGTCTGAGGCTGTGCACAGGGACTCAGGGAAGGGTTGGGTCTCGGTGTGATGTTTGGGTTTCCTTGGGGAAATCCTGCTCTCACCACGGACTTTTTGGCCACCCTACAGGTGCATCCTTCCAAGTGCTTTGAGGGAAGGACAAGCACACCCCGGGGCACATCTCCACCAACCCAACATGCCAGCCAGGCTCTACTCACATCTCTGAACTGCACCAGCCCCAGCTCCCCCAGCTCAGCCACGCAGCAGTAAGCAGCCTCCACCTGCAGGAAGAGCTGCCTCAGGCTCATCTCCTCGCTCCTGAACACAGAGGACATCTCTCCTGGTCTCCTCTGGAGAGTCTTGGAGGCAGCAGCACAAAGGTGTTCCTCGCCCAGGGAGGTGCAGAAGGTGCCAAACCCTGCAGGAACATTGGGATCACTGAGTCAGAGTGCTGGAAGATAACCCAGCTGCTCATCACACCCTCCAAAAGGGTTTCTTCACCTTCCAAGAGCCAATTTGAACCCACGCAAGGTCTCATCCCACCAGATGTGCCATCATGATGCTAAGGGGTGTGCGTGCTGCAGTCACCAATCTCCTGTGACAAATGATGAGCAAACACCCTGCCCTGTCTGCTGGACCGAAACACTTCAGACCACAACACTCAGGCTCTTTGTTTGGGGTTTGGATGCTGTGATTGGAAAAGAATCGATTTCTCTTTGCCTTATACACAAAGAAAATAAAAAAGAAAATAATTTCAAATTAATTTCACCTTGCAATTAGACAAGTGAAAGAGGCCTGACTGGTTTTGATCACTTTCATTGGTTGCAATGTTCACACTAACACATCTGGAGCATGTTATATGGGTGTGGGCAGAAGAGCAGACTATTTTCTTCAAATTAAAACAAACTGTAAGATTTCAAAAGATTTTTCTCCCCACAAAGGGCTGTTTTCAAAATGAGATACATGAAATAACATGCATTGCACAGTATTTCCTCTCATCTCTATGCTTCTTATTATTTACTTTGAATAACCTGAACACAGAAATTGTCTTTAGTTGTTCTCATACAAAATTAACGGATTAGCATGCACAAACACAGTAATTATCTTTTTCCAGAGAAAACCATGCAAGTAGATACACTTCTTGCATGCACTTAACTCTGTAGCAAGCCTATGTTTTATAAATAGCAAAACAAAATGCCTTTATAACCTCACTTTGTTAACAGGAGTAGCAAGTCAATTGTCTTTAACCCCTTCTGCCTCTATGAACCTTTTTTTTTTAAATTGTGGATTCTATGAATTTTCTTTATGACATTAAGAAGATTTATCTTAAATATAAGGTAAGTATTTAACAAGATATTAGAGGTTTGTTTAACAGGAGCATGATAGTCACAAGTCTGTATTTGCTCAAATATCCTGGCAGTTTTCCTCCTCTTACTCTCTGTGCCCATTCACTCAAAGATTTAAGATGTTGAAAATACAATATATGATAACTAATAGCTTGTGAAAAGCCAGCTTAAATAGACTGAGTAGGTATATACATTTTAAATTTGGTTGGACGTTTTTCAGCAAACTCTATTTTTCATAGGAAACAGAGACAAAAGCTGCAAGAGACCCTCATTACTCATAAAAAGTAAATCCACAGCAAGTAAATGTGATTTCCAAAAAGTTTAAATGATCATCAGAACGTCCAATCTTAATTTCTTTAGATAGAAAAGTATGAAGAAACTGCAATTAAAAGCAGTTTGTATTTCTAAACATGCAGTTAGCGTCCATTAAAAAAAATTTCTAAACTCTTAGAATTTAGAGAACAAAACTCAAATAAAATATTCAGAAAAATCTCAATTAAGCTGCTTCAAACCATCCAAAGCCAGGCTTCTACTTTTCCCTGCTAATCAGTCAGTGCAAACCCCAAAATCTCCCTTTCATCTTGATTGGGAATGAGAGAAAAACCTACTGGGAGGAAGGCAGAACCCCTCAGCCATTCCTACAGACAGGAGGTTCGCCCAAAATCACCTGCTGGCAGCAATGCCTCTGTCAGAATCACCTCCCCCGGGTTTTGCTTTGGCAGGAAAACGGTTAATCGAGAAATCCCTCTCGCTTTCCCCTGCTGTTCCCATTAAAGAGCATTAAACGCCCCGGGTTTGGGGCAGGGCAGAGCCCAGGGCTGTGAGCTGCTGGGCAGGAGGAGTTCCTGGGGCTTACCTGGCAGCCACCTCGCTTCTGTCCCCAGGTAGGGTCCCCTGGCTGCCTCGGTGTCCCTCCACAGGTGACAATGACAGCAGGACTCACCTGGTGTCCCTCCACAGGTGACAATGACAGCAGGACTCACCTGGCTCTCCAGTGTCCCTCCACAGGTGACAATGACAGCAGGACTCACCTGGCTCTCCAGTGTCCCTCCACAGGTGACAATG
>VZRM01002340.1:17707-145560 GCA_013397955.1 Grantiella picta | reverse complement strand
TAGTGGGGGGGGGGGGGGGGGGGGGGAAAGGGATTTGTAGAGTTTCTGCCATTTCAGCTGCTAAAGCAAGGACTCCAGAGAGAGATTTGGCCCCTCGTGAAAGCAATGGCTTATCTCCCGCTGAGGCAGAGGAGGAAGGGTTTCACCCTGATGGATAAGGCTGCCTGGGACTCTACTAAATCTAGCACCCAGAAGAAAAACCTCATCTCAGAAGAAGAACTAATGAAAATGCATGGCTCTACGCAAATAAAGTACACTTAAAATGCTCTCAGACCTGATCTTTTGGAGGTACCCAGTGACCCTGTGCCAAGAAGCCAAAGGGCATATTTAGTCCATGGGAACATTGCCAAAAAACAAGCAACAGCGGAGGGTTTCCCAGCACAGGGGTTTTCTATTCAAAAACAACAGAATGGCCCCACTTTGCAAGGTCAGCTTGGGGAGAGAGATCCTGCTGCTTGCTCAAGTCCAGCTGTCTTGAGCTAGGTGACCCAAAAAGGAAATATCAAAAGGTAATTTTGACAGGTGGGCCTAAAACCTGCATTTTGCTCAGCAAACCACCCAGATGAGCAGCCCCAGATGTGGGGCTCCCTGGGCTCCCAGGGCTCAGTGCTGCCAAAGCAAAGGCTGATGAAAGTCAGTGTATTCTGCTGGGAAATTGGAAATTCTCTTGATAAGGCAGATGTGAAGTCACTGCTGTTGACCACGTGTGGAGAAGCTGGTGTGGCAAAGGAAGGACTTTGTCTTCCAGCCCATGCAGTGATGCTAAACAAGGAGTCACCATTCAGCTCCAGACTGGTTCATATGGACACAACAAAATGAATCAGCTTCTCAGGCTGCTCCCCTCACCCCTGAGCCACTGCACTTTCTTTTCCCTAGGCTCATTTGGTGACACCCAGGTTTGCTTCCTCTCTGCTCCTTTGCTGCTCAGCCCTCCAGTTTCACTCAGCTGCTCCCCTACGAGCTGTGGGGCAGGGGGAGCAGAAGGGACCCCAAAGCACATTTCATCCCTAAAACAATCTGCACTCCACCCCATTATCCAAGGAGTGAGCGAACACAGAGAGCAGGGATAAAACCCATCTCTGCCGCCCTCCCCCATCCTTCCCGGGTGAGAAGGAGAAAGCATATCCTATTTCATGCCTCTGGCATGTGGAAGTAAGAACATTATTTTATAATAATCCTATTAACGCAGATCCGATGATGATGGCTGGCAAGGAGGCACGGTTTGGAGAAGCCCCATCAGTGGGCTCTTTGTTGGTGCAGGCAGCTCTGCTCAGAGAGCTGAAGGCAGCCTTTCTCCAGACCCTGCACTGCCTGCCTGCTCTTGGGCACTCTCTGGGGTCTCCAGATTGGGATCAGAGCAGGGCCACAGCCTCAACATTTGTCTAATAGCAGCCCCAGCCTGCACTGGAAAACACAAACGGCAGGGTTGTGCAGTTTCAAAAATGCTAGAGTTGCTTTCTTCTGTGTGGCAAAATGCACATCCCTTCTCCCCTTCTCTCATTTAAATATTTGTGATTTTGATATTATTTTCTCTGAGTTTTAAAAATCAAACCCCCTGTTCACAGGTAGCTTTATCTTAGATGGCTATTTCTCACATCAACGAAGACACCAAACAATTTGGCCCCCTCCCTGATGGACACATCATTGGCAGCAGGCTTAAGAGTTTGAGCTTTCTTTCTGCAGCAGCAATCAGATTTCATTTGGAATGAAAAATACAAACCAGTTGCCTGTGTAAACAGAAAATACATATATTTATATATTTATACGTACACACACACAGAGACTGAGCGTGTATGTGTGTGATAAAGGTAACAACTTTCTGAGAGCCACACCTGGAGGTGATGGGTCAAGGGCAGCACTTTGGTCACCAGAGAATCTTAAACATAATCTTAAATCTTAAAATTATCTTGAGAGCTGCATGGAAATGGGAGCCCAAGGAAAGGGAGCCCCATCTCTGCAGTTGTGCCTCACCTGCCAGGGCAGCCTGAGGAGGGAGATGGGAGCAGAAATTAGGGGAAAGCTCTGCAGTGTCTTATTGCTCGTTGGGCACTCACAGCACTGAAATATAAACCTGCTACAAAGCAGAAATGACACGAATCCAAATCTGTGTCAGGAGATGATTTTGCAGGGCTCCCATTGTGCCTGGACTTATCGAGCAAAGCCTTCATTTCCAACCTGATCCAAAAATCACTGAAGCCAAGCGCAGCCTGTTCAGTGCTTCAGGAGAATTTGGAGCAGCTCCTTCTGAGCCACGGAGGGAGAGCATTTTGGAAAGGAAAAGAAATACATTATGTTAATTGTGCAAATGCATTTTCAGCATCCCTTAGAAATGGGGACATTTACCTACAAGCCGACAAAGAGTATTTAGCTAATAGTTAAAATTCAAAAGAGATTTCATTAAAAATTTAATTGTTCATGCAACAGCAGCACAGTTTTGTCTTTTCATTTCCCCTCAAGCATTTTGTGCTGCACAGAACACTTTTGAATTCATTTACTCTTGCAAAATTAACTGCCAGGTCAATTTTCAGTGGGAATAGAAAGTGAGAAATTCAGGAGGGAAAAAGGAAACTGGAAGACAGCAGAGAACTTTTTCCTGGCAAAGAGTTGAGGTGTAGTTTTGATGCAAGAGGTAACTCAGAAAAATACACAAATTAAAGGCAACCACCAGAAAAGGAGATAGACACTGAAATGAGGCAGAGATGAAGATTACCCCATAATAAAAAGGGTGAAAAGGTGAATTCCAAGCAGCTCTGAGCATTTTACAGTATCTTGACCATCTCTCCTGAGGCCAAGAGCAGTGGTTGCTGGGGTCACCCCCAGTCTGGCTGCCAGCAGAGCACAACTCACCTGGTGCCACACCTTGGGATCAGCTGGAGAACTGAGGGACAGGCTGTGCATCCCAGCAGCAGGAGGAGGAGGCTGTCACAGACCGGCCAGCACAGCCCCAGCTCTGCCAGCACTGGTGGCATGTGGACATGAAAACAGGAGCCAAGGTGGGTCAACACGCCCGTCTCAGCTGACCTGCCTTCACCTGCAGCTCCCTGTGCCTCTGGCTGCCTTGTCCTGATGTATCCTGGAAATATTTACGGCTGGGTGGGAGCAGAACATTTGTGGTGGTGAGGACAACAAGTGGGTTCACCCTGCAGAAATGCTGGGCAGGGCTAAGCCTGTGTGGGTTTGCTGTCAAGGCTTTTCTTTCCAAATCAACCACACAGAGCCATACCCCGGTGTGTGCCATTGATAGGGGAAGTTTGTAAAGTCATTCCCTTTGAGTTTCAGCTGTGTGGGAGGGAAAAGAGAGAAAATTGTTAAACGCTGTCCATCCTACAAGGACTGCTGCCCCTGGTGCTTTCCCCTGTGCCTCCCCTGAGATGTCTGCACAGCCCCAGCAGGCTCCAGACAGCTCCCTTCTAATGAGAGCAGCCAAGGCCATAAGTGACCACTGCAGAAAAACACCAGCAAGCTGCTCCCTGCAGAGCTCACCTCTCCCAGTGCCTTCATGCCTGATTTAACGCCTGATGTTTTCTCTAACAAGAGCATCATCACATCAAAGACAGGAGCAAGCACAGCCAACAGGCTGGGGAAGAGCAGCAGTGTGTGCTGCTCATCAGACCAGGACACCACCACATGCACTCCAACAGTGTGGCTTTTCCAGCCAGGACTGCAGAACAATTCCTGCTCTCCAGCCAGCATCATTTTTATATCCACCCACCCAGTCTGCAGACAGGTGTCAGGCAGCTTCTGTCTTTCGAGTCTCTTTTTGGTCTAGGAAGATGGTTTAAAAGAGCTGGGAAGGAGCAGAAGATTGAGGCAGAGAATTTGTCTCCCAGTTTGGCTTGCTTTTCAAAAGACAGAAGTTGTCTGGGACCCAGCTGGGAACCGCTGGCTCTGGAGATCTTTCCTCCCTCCAGCTGCAGCATATCCTGGGGAGAAACCTTCAGGCTTAACCTTCAGGAGCCACCCCTGCTCTCCACTCCCACTGGAGCTGTTTTGGTCACAGCCCTGCTGTGTCCTCACCTGGCTGTGGCAGGGAGGTTCAAGGTGTCCCGGCAGCAGGAAGCTCCCTTGCTCCACCCTCTGCCCAGCACAGAGGTTCCCCGAGCTCATCGAGGATTTGCTGCACCAGATCTGCCAGCGACAGCTCCCTGCTCGCTGTGGTCACTCGGGTGGGAGCTGGACTGGCATGAAGCACCTCTGCCGTGAGCCCTGGGCAGCCCTTGCCGTGCTCCTCCTCACCGCTGTGCTCGGGGATTCTTGTTTGGCAGGTACTTCCCTTCCCTTCCCTTCCCTTCCCTTCCCTTCCCTTCCCACAGTGATTTGTTCTTTAAAAATGAGGGCAGGGGGTCCCTCACCTCGCCTAAAAACTGTGAGGAGTTGGAATTGATTGATGCTAATGAGAATTACTAGACACGACTGATCACAGCATCATTCTACGGGGATGTTCTTTTGGCAGCTATTTACAGCCACTGTAAATGTGACTGAGCTGCAGGTTGCTCCACTAAATGGCAAGGAGACAGGGAACCACAGTTACTTGGCCTTCCCACTCTTGCTGAGGCAAAGGACTATCTGCATTTCCACCCAATAGGATCACTGTAGTCCAATTTAGCTCTTATTGGGTGCTTTTTTTGCAGAAAATCTGGCTTTGGTGCTACCTTAACTGTAGAAATTGCCTGAAACCAAAATGTAAATGAGACCTGTGAGCTGCTCCTTTCCCACCAGGCTTCTGCCTGCATGTGTATATCAGCACCAGACAAGACCTGCCAGCTTTTTTAAGATGGGCTGACTCTGACAGCCTGTTCTTTGGGCTGCAAAGTCTGGAAATGTGACCCAGAGCTCGGCATTCTGCAGCACTTCCTTCCACAGGTCACACACAGGTTTTAATCATTCTCCCCAGTGCTTCCTTGAGGTACTTATTAACTGAGAAAACAAATTATGGGCTTGGCCAAGGTCATTAAGCAAATCTTATGAGAGTCAGAGGAACAGGGAATACTCAGACCCTTCCCTGAAGCAGGACCCACCCTGAGCATGGCAGAGGACATAAGGAAAGCTCTGGTATTGCTGGTGACCCCAAGGGGGACATCTCCCACTGAACAACCTCAGTTTATCTGCTATTACTTGGAAAATGCCAAACTGAAAGCAAATGTTTGGTCAATTGTGTTGTCCTGTTTTGTTTTCCTGAGCTGAAACTAAACCTGAGCTATTACTTTGCAGCCTTCAGTGAAATCAGGCTGGAGCTGATTTGCCCTATTACATTCCAAATAACCAGCTCAGAGTGATGGCTAGATTGGAAATAGCTCTCTCACAGCTTCTGCCAGGTCTGTGGGCAAGCAGAACATTAGAGCTCCTCCATGCAGCAGAAGTCCTTCCTCCTGGAGCCTGTCCAGGACAATTTTCACGTGTGTGTGTGTGCAGGGGATGCTCTACCCAACTGAGCCTGAGCTCTGCTGCTCATGGCAGCACAAAGGGAGGTGTTTCTCTGCCCCCATGGCAGCACAGAGGAGGTGTTTCTCTGCCCCCCTTCCTTCTGCAGCAGGGACAGACAGGTGCTGGTGCACAGGGAGCAGGGCAGCCTGTGTTAAAAGGGTGGGATAAGGAAGCATACTCAAATGCAGCAATGTTTAGGGGCAGGAATTAGGTTTCTCCAAGTTGTTTCCATCCTACAGACCTCTGCAAGGCCAATGGCTTTCAGATTTTCCTGCTTGATGCCCAACATGGCTCTTCTAATCCAACTTGCCTTTTCTCCTGTGCTTTCCTTCCGGCAGCAGCTGAAGATACCTCCAATGCTTCAACAACTGAGTACGAACCAGCATGTCTTAGTAAGTCTTCATTAATCATTATTACCTGTTAGGAGATGAGTTTACACAGGGATTGAGAGGCTGTCCTGGAAAGGGATTTATCTCTTCTCAAGGCTTCCATTGTGGCTCAGCCTCTGGGATGTGTTTCTAAGACTCCTCCACTGTCACGGTATGATATCTTTAAGTACATTGAGATGGACTGATAGCTTTGAACAGATTGATAACTAATCTGTGTGTCCTAAAGCTCCCTGCCAGAGTGCCTGTAGCACCATTCAGATTCCCAAGAGTGCCTCTTTCCCCTACCAGGACTTTCTCAAAAAGCCAGCCCCATACAACCCCAGATCCCACTCCAGTCCCCTCCCAGGTTAAGAGCCACTTTAGGGGAAAGATGCCAAGGCAGAGTGCTAGGACAGAAGCCATCTGCCTTCTAGTTACGTAAACCTGCCACATCCTTGGCCTCCCATGACTCACTTCATTTCTCCCCCACCAGATGTGACTTTCTGCAGGCAGGCAGCCTCGTGCTGCCCCTCGGGCATGGATGACTACGGCTGGATCGCAGCGGCTGTGGGATGGAGCCTCTGGTTCCTCACCCTCATCCTGCTCTGCATGGACAAGATCATGAAGCTCCGGCCTGATGAACCCAAATACTCGGTGGCCTGAAGCAGAGTGAGCCAGCAGGAGCTGGGAGCAGTGCAGGCAGCCTGGGAAACATTGCAAACACTTGCTGAGAAACGAAAAAGAAAGGGAATGCACCTTCAGCCAAAAAAAAGGCCATATCTAAGCAGGGCAGCTGCTGAGGCTTCACTCTCTCTGGCAGGCTGGAGCTGCCAGCCGAGGTTTGGAGTTGGCAAGTCCCTGCAAACCACCACGTATGTGCCACAGTGCAAAAAAATCACTTTTCCCTGAGCCCTCTCGTGCTTGCTGTGAGCGCAGCAGCAGCAAGGAGAGGCTGAGGGAACAGTTATCAGCCTATAGCACATTGCCTTGAGACAACCTGGTGCATGGCCTTTGGGTTTGACACAGAAAGTGGGCAAATAAAGCTATTTTCTGGAGCATCAGCATTACCAGAGCCGTTACTGAGCTATAGGCCAGGAAGTGGAGGTGATTCATTGACTTTACCCCATCCTTCTCACTCACCAAACTGTGATATTTAAAAGTCTATTAACTGATACATGGAAAACTCTCTGTGGAAACTATGGGATTGTTTGGGCTGCTTTGAAAGTAAAACTGATTTTTCTCATGCCATTTATATGTGACCTGTGTTGCAGGAATTGAATGTTGGTTGTATTTATTCTGCTTCCACCTGCCTGAGAAACTAAGCCAAGCTGAACTGTGGCAAGCAGGTTTAAAACAGCACATCCAATTCATGACCAAAACTGTTCCTATTTATACAAGACAATAACAAACACTCCTATCGATTGAAAGACTCTCACTGACTGGTTCATATGGATAAAACTTATATTGGTAAGGAATTACTCAACCCAAATTGTTAGAAACAGGATTCCAAGAAGACATATTCATGCCTCACTATAGTCAAACTCTGATTTGGAGTAGTTGCACGGGTTTGATTTCTATCTGTTACTAAAATAATAAATCAGAGTTAAACCCACCTCAGCCTACAAAAGGTTAGCAAACCTGCTAGAGATCAACTGAAATGAAACATAAGAAGTTACTTTTAAATTAAAGAAGCACCATTGGAGATTTTTATCTGCTAAAACTAATTATACCCTCCCATCCGCTCATCAATATGAAACTTCATGGGTGAGAAAAGACAGAAATCAGTTTAAGACTTGTGTTAAAGCTGCTTGCCCCACCAGACTGCTACACACAACCTCATGGCACTGAGCTGGTGTAGGCACTCTGCACATCTCCAAGCTTGTAAAAAGCAAGTTGATAGCTCCAAATGATGATAGAAATGTTATGTTTCGGTCATTCATAGTTATTGTCTATCCAGGACCAAAATGTTCCTCACTGGAATGAGATGGAGAAAAAAAAAATCGATTCCAGCTCTTATGATTTAGTACAAATAGCAAGAAAATTGTTGAAGCCCACATGGCTGGAAAAAACCCCAGTAAGTGTGACTGAAATTCACAAGTTTGAACTTCAACACTGCTGACCAAGCCAGCAGAGTTCTTCCTGTTTTCTGGACAAAGTTTCAGAATCTCAGGCATGAAGGTAGGAAGTGCCTGGAAAGGGAAGGTGGGAAAGGAAAAATGGAAAAATGACACTTGGGAAAGCTGCTGCTCTGCAAGTGTCTGACAGACAAACAGAGCAGTGGAGATATGAAACTGAGCAGCACTTCTAATAATAAAGGAGAAAAACAGCAGCAGCACAGCATTGCAGGCTAACTATTTTAATTTGCCTGCAGATAATATCAATCACATCCAACCAGTGATTTTTTAAAAATTCTTAACTCAAGACTAAATGGATTGGTACTTGATGCATGGCTCTCCATCTTTTGAGATAGCACTGCTCTGGTAATGACTTGCATTACTCACTGCCTTGATCCTTGGGGTTTTAGTGAATGAGCTACATATTAAGCAATTGCACTTTACAATGATTACACTTTGCCAAATCACTAGAGGAATGAAAACTGGCAAGCATCAGAGCTCCCTACTCACATGAAACACACAGACAAAAGACAGAGGTTAAATTCATAAAGAAAAGGTGCTCTGTACTGGGACTCTGTAGGAATTTTGATAAAGTCATTAGAAAAACTTGGATTTCAAAAAATTACTGCCAGTAATTACAGCCAAGGAATGGAATATAGGCATTCTTGAGGAGCAACCACCCTCTCTCACCCTTCACTCCGGGGTGTTTTTTGGTGGTATCTGCAGTATCAGTTGTGGAATTCAAAACTCACTGCAGGTTTCTGTTCCAGAATCAAACATACCCAATGAGCTGATTTCCAACTCCTATTTTGTAATAACCTTCCAGAAATAATACTGGCGTAAACAATGCAGTATTGTCTCCCAAGTCTGCAAACTGCTTGGAAAAAAATACATCTCTATGAGACTTGTGATTTTTCCTGTCCAATTTGACAGTCTGACCTGTATGCACACCTCCAGATCTCCTAAACAGGAGATTCCTGTGCCACCATCAAGCCCCAAACCAGAAATTAATGTAAGGATCAAAATCATCCATGAAAATGCTTGACAAGAAGTGTTCCATGCAAAATACAGAGCAACTTACTGAAACCATTTTATCCAGGACTGCATGGACGCAAATCCAGCAATCAGCTCAGAAGTTTGTGGATGCTCAGATCGCCTGTACTGCACTGAATTAGAATTATTTCATATTTGCTGACTATGGATTACTGAATTACTACTGACAGTGGCTAATCCACAATTCTTTCTCCTATTTCCTCAAGTCCAAGGGTGAAAGCTCTCTGCTTTTTCATTATTGCAGAATTTTTAACATTTTTATTTCTTTAGTCAAGTTTCTTTCAGATCTGCATTTCAGGACCAAAAGAGTGTTGTACATTGCCAAATATAACACAGCATTAACTCTCCTTGAATACAAAAAGAGATTTTTCCTGAAACACAAACAATATGCAGCTACTGCTTTTAAATCATGCAGAGCACTAAAACCTTCCAACAGCCTGGATGAAGAAACCAACTTCCAAGAAGAATCGGGATGGAAATATTTGAGACGTTTTCCTGGGAACACTACAGAGCACTTAAGAAGCGTGTGCATTTGAATATATCTGGAAATGCAAACCAATAATTTTCACCTTTCAAATCTTTAGTTCTCATTTCATTTCACCTGCTCTAAACGTGGCAATAAGTGGATTTCTGCAAGTGAACCTGAAAACCACGTCAGGGATGCAAAAAAGGTTCTTCAAAAAAGATTCTTCAGGAAAAAAAAAAAAGATTCTTCAGAGCATTTGTTTAAATGTGCCAACACTTTATTCCAGTTAAGGTAAGATGTAACAGCCTAAACACAAACTTCCAGTTATGGAGTAAGAACCACTCAAAACTAAACAGGAGTGGCCATTACAAAGGAAAAAAAAATTATTTGATATGTAAAAGGCATCAAGAAAAAGTAACACAAAATCAAGACAAAACATTCCATCTCTACAAACTATGAAGTGCAAAGAAATGTGTATTTTTCTAATACTAACGTAATTTTTTTTTATTCTATCAGTCTTCAGTGGAATTCATGGGACTGCAGCTCTTCTTCAGAAAAGTCTCTTTAAAAAGGCAGTGCAACTCCATGGGATATTTGCTTCTCAAGTTTCTTACCCTGTATGAGCAAACTCACCCTGGGACTTGTATGTCAAAGCTAGAACATCTTGCCAAGTGCATCCCAAACTGCACTGAAGAATCTCCGGGATAAATTCTTCCAAAGCATCCATGTGACTACACGGTTTTCAGTGGAAGTCATGCAGGTGCAGCCAGGGGCAACATGCAGAGAAAAATTTGGATCTGAACTGCCAATCCCATGTCACTGAAACCTTCTGCTGGTGACAGCACAATACATCCCCATCGTGTCTCCTCTGTTTTTAAATAAAACCTAACAGGAAGAGAAAAAGATAGCTTCTGTGGAGGGTAACTGGATTTTTATTTCCACATTTAAGCAATGCGAACCTGCTGCATTTCTCCAGGCACATCTAAACAGTTCTGGAGATACCCTACAGCCTGGGTAAAGTGCTTTTGGGAGTGTCACTGATGGAAGATGTTCCTCATTCATACAAACCAGCACTGCAAGTGGTGAGGGACTGCAAAGATGGATTCAGCCTGAGTGGGGCCAGTGGAGTCCCCAAAATTTCTTCTCCCTTTACAGAGCACCATCACAGGTTGTCCTGGAGACCTGGTTGCTGTGCTTTGCCCTCAGACAGTCAGATGTCAACCTTTTTAATTAGTTTCCAGCTTTCTGTCCATATTCAGAGCACACCAAACTGGTGCTGTTTTTTTTAAAAGATCCATTTATTTTTTTGCATCTGCAAAAATACAGCCCACAACATGTTCCCACCTCAAAGTCACCAATATTCTTCACCCTCCCACTTCAAAGCTGTTGGCCAAAATTGGGTATTTCCAAGGACTGGCACCTGCTTGCAAAGAACTGCTGCTTTAAGGCATGGAGCAGAAAATGCAAGTTTTTCTTTCCTGAGTCACAGCCACTGGCAGGACCATGTGTTACATCCTGGTGGAGAACATTTTATAGTACCGAAGAGTGCCCCACCTTTCACACTGAGTGTATGAAAAATAACTGTAACTTTTCACTTCGCTCCAAAAATAATCAAGCAGCAGGCTGGAGGTCAACGTTTTGGCCACGGAAAGGAAAGCAGCCACGCTAAATTATGTAGCTCTCATCTCGCCAAGTTCTTTTGTATGCCAAACTAAACACAGACTAAACACAAATGTCAGGGAAAATCGTGAAGAAAGGGAAGAGCCTGAGGATTCCATGAACCAGATGGTTTAGTCATGGAAATGGATGCAACTGTTGGTAACAGCTTTCTGTGCCTGTACCAACTTTTCATCTGATCGGTGTTTTCAGAAACTGGTAGATTCATTAACAGATACTTAAATACAGGATACTTAAAGTTTCAGGGAAAAAAAAGGCTTGTTTGGTTTTCCCCCCTCCCCCCTTCTAACAGGGCAATAAAAAAAATTGGCAAAAGAACTCAAGCACATGGGGATGCAGAAACCTACAGATTTTCCTCCCCTCGAATTTCCAAGTGGAAACACACATTCTGGCACATGCATTCCACAGAATCCTTTTGTAGCACACAAAAAACCCCAGCTTTTCCTGTAGCTGCAAGAAGTGTGGGTCTCCCTTGTTAAGGCCATTCTTGGAACTGGTGGCTGGTAAGTGGTGTTACTTTCCTTACTATGTGAAAATACAAACTAGGCCATACCAATTTTTTGGACACTGGATCAGGTCTCCAGCCAATCTGAGAACAACTTCCAAACACACCTTTCTGACGTCTTATATTTTACTATCCTGTTCAAAGTTTTTAAAAAGGGGTTTTTTTCATCAGAAAGCCTCTTTTATTTATGAGTACATATTTGTCCTGTGTTCTTCATAAGATTGGGACTGAAAAGAGAAACAATATACATCCAAATATAAAAAGATGGAATTTCACAATAGTATCATCATCACTAGCAAAAAAATGAATGAGAAGTGACTCAAGTACCTCTAAATTTCAGAGATCTTATTTCACAGTTGCTCTTAAATAGATGGAACCAGACAAATAATTTATTTCCTACAAGCCCGTGTTTTCTTGAAATGAAGTCACAGTAATGTGCTAATATTATAAGCATTGGTCTCTGAGCTCACTACAGAATTAAGCTGGAGAAGGATGTGGGGTCAGAAAGAGATGGTTTTAATGGGAACTCTTAGCAACAGTCAGTCTTCAGCACTGTCAAAATGACCAAATGAACACTGCCTGACACACTCTTCATTCTTCAAAACCTGGCATTTTGCAGAAGTATTGGCAACATCCATGTTTACAAAGTTGGCAGAAAACAAAGGTTTATTTTTATCCTAGACTTGATCATCACACAAAAAACTTTAAAAAATCCAAATCATAATGAGCTGTTGGTACTGCTGTTACAACCTTGCTGGTGTTCTGATTCCTTTCAAACCTCAACCAGAGCCCACCAGGGCTTTACATATAGACCAGGGAACTGGAAATTAATTTAGGCTGCTTCATTACACTAAGCGCCTCAAAACAGTTTCATACAGCATTTTGATGATCATAGGTAAACAGAAAAATAACAGAGCTTCCTAGTAAAGAGGAAAACATACCACCTTTATTTCCACATCAGTGAGGGGCTGAGGTTTTGGCTTCAGCCATGAGTATGATGTCCATGCTTCATAAATAAAGCACAGAGGTGATTTCTTCCCCATGTCCTCCCAGCTGCTCTCATTTCAGTCTGAGTTAGTCCTGTTGCAGTTACTGAATTGTGCACTGGAGCCACAGGAGCAGATCTGGTAGCCAAATGCACCATACTACGGCAGTGTTACCCACCTGTACCTCCCCAGTGCCATTTCCACCCCAGTCAGTGAGGCAAACAGCCCCTGCCCAGCTGCCCAATGTTCTCTCTGGCAGATCTCTTGACCACTACCCTCTGCTAGAGTTTGAAACATCTACACTGTAGCACTTGATTCTTCTGCTTTTCACTTGCCCTAGGGCAGATCTCCCAAACCTCCTCAGCAGCACTGAGCCTGCCCTCCACCTGTGTCAGCTCAGTAGCTTTAGTTCACTGACCTGAAAATGAAAACACTCCAACCAGTCATGACTTAAGCAAAATGCCCGTGTGTATTATGTCAGTTACAGTTATGCAATGGCCAATATTAGTAAATTCGTAGCTAATTTTAAATTAAAACTCTGAAAAAAACAGCAACAAACAGTTCCATGGCACATACCACTCTTACCATGGGGATAATGCTTACCCTTTGTCCAAAGGGACAGTGGAAACAAGTATAAATATAGAAACTGTCTCAAAACTGCAAATCTAAGCCTATGTTAATGCTCTAAACCGTCACTGACTTCCACTAAAATTATTCAGATCCAAACATAAGTAATGATTTAGGACATCAATTTATAACGTAATGCTGGTGACCCTGTACCAGTCAGGCTGGATTGGTTTCTGTCCACAAAGCAAACTACAGAATGGCAATATTTTATCGCTGGTTTTGCAAGAGCATTTAGTGTGTAAATCTGTTTTTCAAAACATATACATATGTGTGTGTGTGTGTATATACATCTATATACACGCACATTTCCCCAAATTCAACTGTGGCTGAGTACTCCCCTCCCAGTTTTCCATATTAAAACAAATTAGATACCAAGCCCTTTCTGTTTGGATGCTTTGCTTTGTTTTTTCCAGCCTGAATGAGTCTACAAATATTTTCTTAATTATACAAGGCCAATGTTTCACTTTGCAAACATTGAAGATGAAGGAACACTTGAAGCTTCAGCACCAGAAGGAAAACAAGGAAGAGTGCAGAGGGTAGCTCCATTCGGAACCACAGAGCTATAACAATTATTGTTCCAGTTTGATACAAGTAACCCATAAAGACTTTTATTCTAAGTAGTCCCATTGTTCCTGACAACCAAAGTGATTCTTATGTGAGATTGGACCTTCAAGACACTTGAGCTGATACAGTTTGTAATCCTGCAGAACAACATAAACCAGTTCCCCATAAGCACTGTAGAGTTAAGAATACTTGTATTCTCTTGCAAAATGTCATCTCAGTTTATTCAAAAGTTCACCTACTTCCTTAGAAAAAGGAGTCTGTCATACTTGGAGTTTGTTCCTGTGGGTTTTTTTTGTTGCTGGAGTTCTTGACCTAAGATTTTATTTATGTGTTAGGCCAAATGAGGGTAAGGAGAGAAGAGGAGCACCGTAATATTAACAGATTAATTCATATTACTTGTGATGACACTGATGATTTTCCCTGTTTGTCCCCCATCTCTCCTTACTATTCTCATTTCGCTGCCTTTTACGATATTTCCAGAGTGCTGCCAACAGAGCTGTGACAGTTCCTTCCTTTGAGAGAACAACATTGCTGATTTCCTCTAAGTCTTTGCTTCCATAGGAAGCAGATACCTGGCAGATTTGCAACGGAGTGCCAAATCAGCTATGGAAGTTCTGCACTGCTGTCTGTTTCTGAGAAAGCCGCAGAAGTTCTTCTCTAATTGCTTTGATAAGAGAGGCTGAGGAGTGACCTGGCTGGAGGTCCTCAGTGGAACTGGTGGTGTAGCAAAGGCCCTGGCCCTGCAGGCTGTTGTGTGGATGCTGAGCAGGAGGTGCTGAGGGCTGCCTGGCTGAAGTCCTCGGCATCTGGAATACTGGTGAGGAGGAATATTCTTGGTGTCCATGCATATGCGTCTGGGAAAAAGGGAGAAAGCGTTAGTGAACTTTCTGAATTAATATGATTATCCCAGAAAAGACAGGAAAGCAAAAAGGCAAAGAACAGGGGGGAAAGCAACATGGAGATGCTTTTATCTGCTGCAACAGGTTTTCTGTTACATGAATGAGTGATATCTCTTATGGAGCACAAAACAACAAGTGTACGCAAAGTTGTTGGACTGCCTCAAGTTCAGAGATTTTCAAAAGCTTTGACCTCCTTTCCAATCTGCAGTATGTTTAGGAGCTGAAATGGAAGGAGGTAGGGGGAAGCCCCACAGGAGTGGAAATCAACACAATTGGTTTCTCTTTCCATCCAGTTCCATCAACTTCCTAAAAGACAGCAGGCAAATCACATTTTTCCCAGCTGTCATTTCCCATACTATTTATAAGCAGAGATACTACCACTTCCACCTTCCCTTTTCCTGCCTGCTTTGCCTGGTCAGCCTGTACACCTGTGAGGACCCTGTGACTGACCAGTGCCCAGGAAAACACGGTCAGCAGAAGAAGCAGCAGAAGAAAACTACTTGGATTTCAAAGATTAGATTTTTCCATACTCAATGTCTATTTTACATATCTGAGAAACACTATTCCAGCTTAGGGACAATCATTGTTTCAGGGCAGAAAGGGGTTAATTCTGCCTTTGCTCAGTAACATACATTTTCTAACAAAACCAGAGAGACAGAGAACAGAAGCCTGAGTTTATGGCTTGTTTTTCTGCAGGAAAATCTGCTTACACTAAAACAAAGCGCAGATTTACAGTACACTGGGTGACTACACCGACTCCCAGCACGGACACAAACAAGGTACATTTTGAAAAATCGAGATTCCAGCTGACAACTCTGAAGCAAGTGTTTCCTCTTGCCTCGTATTGCTGAGGGCTGAGACAGCCAGAAGAAAACAATGGACACAAAGGACTCCAAGGCACAAGGGGGAGCAAAGCAATGAAATCCCCTCTCAGGGGGAGCAGTCAGACCAGCACAGCCACCACAAGCTCGTGAGCTCTACCTTTCTCTGGGAATAAGCCTTAAGGAGTAGCAGAGAGAGCAGCCTGATGGGGGAAGAAAGGACAGCAAGGTCAGCTAGAATAGGATTTGGGAGCGAGGGGAATGAAGACATTACAAAGCAGAGCCTGGGAAGGATATGGGGGACCTAGAGCAGTGTGCAGGGAACACAGAAAGGCATGGCAGCAAAGTCCTTAATGTCTCTCATAATACAAATGAATACAATTTAAGCCATTTTGCACAAAGTAGAACTAATAGTAGATTCTGAGTCTCTTGTGCAGCTCACGTACAGCACTCCTCCTTTATACAGTCAATTTTGAGAGACAGATTAAGGGGAAAAGAGGCTTTAATAGAAGAATGATAGGTAAAGGTTTTCCAAGTAACATCCTGTCTTATTTCTTATGAAAGAGAGGTGATTTCAGTAACAGAAAGGAATGAATGGGTCTCTTGATTGCTCAGAATTATTCATTTGGCAGTGAAACCTGGAACTAATTCATACGTGCAGTCTAGAGTTGGCAAACCTGACAAGTACTCTGTGGCTTTATAGAGAAGATATGACATAAAAAAATATTAAAAGGAAACACTACTTGCTACGTGAGTCTTAACAGCAACCTAAATTATGTTCAGGTTACTCTCACATTAAAAGGCACTATGTGATTCAGCTCCTATCTCACACTGCACTGAACCACCACCATAAGAATGTCTTCTTAAGGGAAGTTAGCAAGTCTGATGACCAAAGTGGCTTTTTTTTACATTAAGTTTATCAAGGTTTTCTTAAATATCTAAGGAAAAGAAAAGGGTGTGTTTCTGTGATTTCACACAGAGCATCAGAATTAAACAGGCTTGTGAAATTTCAATACCACATTGGTTTAGAGACCTAACCTCTACTGAGCTACAGCAGCAAAATAACAAGAGCAGAAAAGCTGAAATAATTTTTGCTGTGTTTTTTTACTTTTAAACTTCTTTATTAACAGAAACATTCAAAGATATACAACATTATATATGCAAAAATATAGTTTCATATAACAGCTACAAATTTCATATTTTATCTAGAAATTTCTGTATAATTAACTGCAGTACAAAAAGATTGACAAAAACTGTCATTACTGAATTGTGATAAAATTGTGGTATTGAATTGTGTCTAAAAATTGTGATTACTGAATCTTCCTTCTTAAGGAATGAAGATTTATGAGATGACATTGCAAATTTGTTAATCTCCATTTAATAACTGCTGAATTCTGGCCAATTTCAACTGACCTGGTCGTATAAATATATACATAGACATATGTATGTATAGAACAGATATATAAAATCCACAAAACCAGGTAGCTAATTAGACATAACCTGATTTGTTATAACATTATTTCCTATCGCTGAATCTGAAAGGTTCAGCGATAGGAAAGGCTGACCTCTTAGCCAGCATGGATCTCACAAGGGATATTTTGGGGGACATGAGAGACACAAGTTTGGTGAGATTTTTTAGAGACACCAGAGTGGGCAGCTGAGTAGAAGAAGAGAGTGAAAGGGCAGGAATATCTTTGGGGAAACACTGGAAAGCTGGAGAAGATTTGGGAGAACAGGGGAAAGCTCTAGGGGACTGAGATGGGTAGGAGGGGATGGGTAGCACTTGCTCAGGATTGTATTTTGTCTCAGCTGAGGAAATGCTGTCATTCTCCTGGCTGCCCTGGGCCTTCTGGATGGAGAATTAAGGTGAATTGATGGCACCCTGAACACTGGGTTTGGGTTGGGAGGTACAAAAGAGAGGCCATTTTCCAGCAGAAAATCAGGTATTGACTTCAGGAACGAAAGGGTGAGGATTCTGTGAGGAAAAGGGCTGCTGCAGGCAGACAAATGTGAATCCCTCTCCAGTATGTGTGCAAGAAGAATGCTCTAGATTCTAATCTTCCTAAATGCAGAGTTTAATTTTAGAAACTTGCTCAGAATGAGGGAACAGTAAGACTGTTTGCAAAGGATCAGCTGAATAGTGCACCATAAGGAACATGACCCTCATTAAGTAAAGTCTCGTTTCCAAAAGGAGGAAAGACAAATTTAGAGCTCTGTCCTAGTGAAAAAATCCAAACTGTGAAGGTAATTATTTAACTACAGAAAGTTACAAGATCAAGGCCTTTTTTTTTTTTTTTGTTGTGTTTAATGGGAAGAACCCTTTGCAAAAAAAGTCCCAAAAAATTGCTCACGGGAAAAGGAAAGTTCAAGCAATAGATGAGCTCTCCTACAACTGGATGACACCATACTCAGACAAGTCTTAGTTCATGATCTCCTCTTTTTGCCTTTTTTTCAATAACGAACTGAAAAAAGTCCCATTGCAGCAACACATGAACTGCAGCAACCAGTGAACAACAAGCTCTGTCAAAGCCGAGGAAATCTTTAAATTGAGATGAACTAAAAGAAAGACAGCCTGGATTTAAATGACCTGAACAGAAACACACCCACAGATGTAGAAAAGCCATTTCCAGAAAAGAGAGACAAGTGTAAAGAAAGGTCTGTAAATGTTAACCTGGAGACGTCTCTAAAAATGACACAGGAGACACCAAGATCTCTCATGCAAGTGCCCTTTTCCATGTAAACTGAAATTATGATCTTGCATTGAAATACCACAGTTTCAAGCACAGAGAGCACATTGAATTCGGCTTTGACAGTGAAAGCTTTTGGATAGTATCAAGTAGTGCACCCAGTTCTCAAAAGCTTTATGCTGCTCCTCGAGTTCTTTTGGAGTGGAGGCAGCTCAAATTCACCAAAATCTCAAGATAAGCCCATCCTGTTGCATTTACTTTCTGGAAAGTTGTATCAAGATCATAAAATACTGCAAAGCAACTCTAAGTGCTGTGACCACACACTGTCCTAAGTTTGCAAAAGGAGGAGATCCTGCCTTCTTTCCGCAAGGGAGAAACCAGAAAAAGAGAGTTTAAACTAAGAAGCAAAAGAAGAAGCATAAAGCCGTCACTCTCAAGAGTATTGCAATAAACCTGTCACAGGTTGCAAGTACACCAAAGAGGGACTGGCAGCAGGCAAGTGTCTATCTACTGTCTTCAACATCTGGTTAAATCAGAAGTGTCAACCTCTAGAAGCACCACTGCCAAGAACATGAAATCACCATGGCTGCCTGGGCAACACTGGTAAAAAAAAAAATCTGTATTCATTTACCACATTCTGCTGACTTAGGCCAGGACAGTAACTTGTTTAGAAACACCTCTAATGTTATGTGCAAGGATGTACCTTTTTCTGCAGCCCTGACTCCTGCTGGTAGCACTGGTACAGGAGACAAAAGAACTATATGCATACAAAGTAGGATGGTAGCCTGGGACAATTTAATTCAGTGTTTTCCAATGACAATGATCTCAAAATACAGAGGCATATTTCAAGGAAAGAATGGAAAGCAGTATCCACCTCTGCTGGAGCTCAGAAGCAGAACTGGATGAACTGCAATTAATGGGTGAAGGCCTCATTTGAGGAAATAAAAAGGTTAGGGTAAAATGCGAGGAAGCAGTTAGAGAAGCAAAGGTGAAAGAACAGCAAGCAGAAGTCAGAAGAGCTAACAAGGATTTGAAGAGCAAAGCAAAGAATGTCAGAGAAGCAACTAAAAGTATTCCCGGGATGGTGGGGGGGAAGTTCCAAACAGTAATGCAAGAAAAAAATCCCCAAACATATTCACTACTTTGGAAACTATGCAAATGTGTAACACAGTACTCACTGCATCTCGCCTAGCACATTCATCCTCTCCACGGTACTGGGGCCACCCTGGTCCCCCTGGCTGGCCATGCCCTGCTCTGCCTGAGGGGATCTCCACTGGTTGACCTCCGATCCTGCTAGCAATTCCCACCTGAGTGAGGTGCTGTATCTGAGAACCTTAAAAGCAAATATTGGTGGTTTTTTTTTCATCTTTACACACAGTCAAGTTCGCAGGGCAGACACATGATAACATAAAACTTTGTTGGAAGCAGAGGACAAGAAGAAAACAGAGCTCTGTTTCTGTGCAGTTAATAAAAACCAGCAGAAAGAAGGCTGTCAGTGTGGAAAAAAAGATGGAAAGGTTACGTGCATTTTGTGCAGTTCATGTGGGTGTGATGCATTTGATGGCACTGCACTGACAGAAGAGGCTGAGATACATGCATCTCCACCATGGACTACTCTTCATTCCAAAACCATGCCAGCCCTTCCCAAACAGCACTTACTGAAGGCTCTGGCAATGCCTTCATGTCAATTACTCAGCAGTAAGAAAAGACATTTCCTCCTGTGGCTCAGCTTATTTGCATCACACTGGCGAGACCCTAACTCTGCAGACTGCCTCCTGTTCCATGGCTCTGAAGAATAAAATATTCTGCTAAATAAGAGTGTGCTTCTCTCGGCTTTGCTTTGTGGTTAAATATTAAATGATGTTGTTAACTAACGAGAAGGTCAGAACACACTGTATCTCCTTCCAGCCTGAAGTCAACCTCCTCCTTTCTCCTTTTCCTTCCCTTCCTTCCCTCCTGCTGATTTCAAACATATGCAAGGATAGCTGCCACCATTAATTGCAAGAGACATGTAACAACATGCCAGCTTTCCTTCTTCGTGAATTTCCTCCCACAGGGAAATGTAATTTATATTTTTACTCTTGAAATTATTAAAATGGTGTTTTATTCATTAGAAATGAAACACATTTAACCCAGAGATACATAAAACTGTGTGTATGTACAAAAAGGGAGGAAAAGACAAAAACAACAGTGTGATTTACATGATGGACAGGTTAGACCACTTTCATATTTTCCTCTCAAAACCCCCCAATATTTGAGAATTTTGATATTTACATGTAATTATGCTGAGGAACAGAAATAAAATACATTAATTACCTCCAAACTTTAAAGCAGAATACATATGAACATTTAGAAAATAGTGTGATTCAGTGAATAAAATAACCATCATTAAGCTGTAATATTTACTACATTCCCACTATTCTCATTCATTTAACATTTACAGGGAGATGATAGCAACTTTCAGAAATAGGCTTCTGACATATGTATATGATCATGTTTCCAGTCTTTTTCAAGGAAGAAAATATTTATCTGGGAGAAAATTAACTGTGACATTTGCACAGCAATACAATCTTTTATTCCTAGAAGTGTTTGCTGCTTAGCTGCATGTGATGTTACATCTTATTCATGATAGCACTGGTGACTGCTATGGAAATTATTTGAAACAAATCAGGGGAGGAGTTTTCATATGGGAGAGCAGCAATAGATAAAATAATCTAAAACTAAGAGACACTGCTTTAATGCACACAAGTCTACAAAGAGAAATGAGAAACACAGATGTAGAAAAGTGTTAAAATTTTTTGCTATTTAGCATGCTGATTTGGGATGCACCAATTAGTTCATGTAGCCCAAAATGAGGAGTTTGAAATGGAAAGTTAGCATACATTGTGGTCTCTAAAACAAGTAATTTTCCATTCTTAGAGAATGGGGTTTTGTGAAAACATGCTTTGTGATAACCAACACTTGTAAGATACTACAGAAGTGGCAAAGCACTGCCTTTTTCTGCAAGGTCCTGTGGAACTAAAGTTAACCTCACTTTGTGATAAATTTTTTTTTTTTTTTGGCAACGAGGACAGGAACCACATATCACATGCAGCAGCTGAAGGAGAATGACACCTTAATGGTGACCTTGGTTTAAAAGCAGATATTGAAAAGGATCAGCTATTTTACTGCATATTCAACTCAAGTGAAGTGTACCTGCAGTGCTTCCAACTGGTCGTGGTCGTGCCACTGACGGCATTTCCTCGGAGTAGATCCCTCTGGAGGAATACTGAACCTCAGGGGGTGCCTGCTCTCCGTGCATTAACTCTGGAGGCTGCAGAAAACCTGGCCCGAAGTTCTGCCTGTGGAAAAGGGTTAAAACAAGTGAAATCCCTAATTAGAAACAATAATGGAGGTGTACCTCATACAGCAATTATTTATGATGCCCTTTAATGTAACTGTGAACTTCAATGTTTAAGAAACTATTCACATATTAAGGATGTATTTTATCAAAATTTTACACAAGTGTTTTTCACCTGTTGCAATCTCAGCGCAGGGAAAAAAAAATCCACAGATCTTGAGATCTTGTTTTCCCCTTGGGGGAAAAAAGTATCTTCAATGAAAAAAATAATAAAAATAAAGAAAAGTGAGGCTTCAGCAGTGATGTAGCTGACTCTACTCAAGAGTTTCTGAGCACACAGTTTTGGTCTAAACCAAAACATACAAACTGCATTACATGTGTATTTCATGAACAATTACTACTTCATGAAGCATTCTGATAATTTTTCAGGAAGTTTTCAAAACTGTGCTGTTTAAGATTCATGAAATGGCTCAAAGCTGTCATTAGCAATGCAATGCATACTGAAATTAATGGTTCCTATAAACCAGGCTGGTGCTGGTAGTCACTGTTACATATTTGCTAAAAAGAGTTAACAGAAAGTGTAATCAATCTAACCTCACTAATTATGTGAGTGTAAATGAAGCAAAGTGACACAAACATCCAAATTCAGGCACATGAAACTACACAGAAAGAGGGTTAGGGATGAGTTTTACATGCCTTTTACCTCAATAGCATCTGAGCCCTCCCAGGCTATAGACTTCAGTTATGCTATTCCTCAAGACCTCAGTTTTAAACCACTTTGTTCTGCCACAAAACCCTTGACTGCATCTAATTCAGACAATTCTTGATTTGTGCTTTATTTGGAAAACTACCCACCATTGTAGCACAGCCAGAAAGAAAAGAAAGTTGACATAATAAATTGCCTAATGAAGCACAAACAAGTAATTGTAAATAAAAGTACCAGTTATTTGGCATATAGTTACTAAATGGAGGAGGTTTAAGGATTTCAAGCTGTAAAAATCCCATTGAGGAAATGCTAGAATTTTCCTGATTCCCTTACATACAATCCCCACCTGTCCACTCAGCAGATCCAGAGGAAACTATTTCCAGCCACACCAGCTAGTTAAAATAAATGCTTCAATGGGTCGGTAATGTTTAACAATATGACTTCTGTTATGTTAATCACTGTAATCAGTAAAGGATGTGATCATCTGGCCTTTTATGTCGACAGTGTTGAGCTGGAATTTTGAAGCTGATGAATTACTGCAATTTTTTGATGTTGTCCAAAGAAAATATTCTCTCAACATTACTGCAAATGTATTCTTTTTGTGCCAATTTTTCAGAGGACAGAAGTAAATCCTTTGTTGCTGATGTGTTTGCACTTGAAAGGTACACATTTAATAACCCTTCACCTTCTCAATCTTGTTTATAACAGATAGGTAGAGCTTCTCCTTCTAGTCAAAGATAAAACCAGGACACAGCTATACATCTGTATCATCCAGGCTTTCCAGTGCTCCTTCCCATTCCCAGACTGAAATAGGACTCAGCTTCCTATTTTTGCACATCCAAAAAACCTCCCAAAATTATCTCCTGTTATTTAAGTCAGGAGATACTGCTCCAAAAATCAATTTTACACCACTAATCCACTATAGCTAAGTACCTCCATCTCTGTTGCATGATGCAATATCTATTTTCTGGCCAAAGCTGTTCAATGTGCCTTTATGTTTGCCTAGCTGTTATGTGACCTAGGTCTTTTACACTGAAATTTTTTCCCCAGGTTGGTTCCACTTCATAAAAGATGCTGATTGCATTATTACAGAGAAGAGAACAGTATGCTCACCCAACTATTATTCCATGCAGTGGATATTTAAGCCAATGGACTATAACATTGATACATGCCACCCAATCACACTGACCTCAGGTTATTTTTCCTTCCTCTAACTGGTGCACTAATGATAATGTTTATCATTATCTTCAGATTTTGAGAGTAACTCCCACTGCACAACCATGACAACTCTTTCCTTGTTTTCTCTTGACCAAGCTTTAGGAAAATTTCTATTTTAATGAAAGCTTAGAGGAATTCTTTCTGTTAAGGTCAATGACTTTGCAGATTGCTAACTTAATCTGTCAGCACTGGCAAAGGCAGCATTTGAACTTTTAATCATGTTGCCATTAACTTGCAATTTACATGAATTCAGACTGCCTGTGCTAAAGAATGATAAACATTTGAACAAAAAATATATTGTGAAGACACTATCTTGCTCAGGTGTATTAACATGGACTACAGCACTTTCATGATTAATTTAACACATCTTCCCTGAATATGTAACAGGCCAACAAAGACAAAATCTCCTCAATAACAAACAATATGTTATGCTTTGCACTGGCAGTCTCAAAGCTCATAATCTTCAAGGCAACCTAAATTACAAAAAGTACACCACATGTCATACTGTGTGCCATTTCATGTGTGCTCCACTCACACTGAAACTGTCACCTCCAGCCAGGAACTAAAGGAGAGTTCTTCATAGCCATTTTACCACCAAGTTTCCAAGGCAGTGAAGACTTCAGGTGAAGTCTGATGAATGACATGAATAGCTGTGGGATTTCATCTCATATACTGAACTTTAAGAAGGTAATGAAAAAGCAGCACAAGGCCAACATTTTACCAGCCTGGCTGCAGCAGCTTGGAGAGGGCGAGAAAAATCTGACCACAGTGAGTATCATGACCCAAGAGTCCAACTTCACATGTGGCTAAAACACACGAACCAAATGTGAAATTAACAGTCACCTGGACAACTGTTTCCTTCCCTTTACACAACTCTCCCACAGCAAGGGCAGGAGAAGATGGAAAATTCCTTCTTCCCCTGATTTTATAATAATAGGGCTGCAAGGCAGACTTTCTCTGTGAGGGTCACTGTGCTCTGTCATTTGTTCTCAACTCGGTTAAAAATAGAATGAATCTGTTAGTCATATGAAAGCTGTTGTGAGTGAGTGTTGCCCTGAGGATACAGAAACAAGATGAAAGCAAGAGTATTGGGAGAATTACATGCATCTGAGTAAGTGTTTCAGGCTCTCCAAAAGCTCAAACTCAGTGGCTTACTGAATATTTGGACGGATATCTCTATAGCTGAGGGGCTACAAACACATTTCTTTTAAACAGAGGCCTGGATTCCATACAGCATGCATATGTCATTTATGCTGCATAAATAAATTACACAGACTGGATCTGGCTTCCTGTTACTTCTCATTTATACAGTACTTTGCATAATAATATACCAGTGCCAGTAAGAAATCTGGAGTAATTGCAAGGAAAATAATAAATGATAATTTTATCAGTAAAAAACTACCTTGGTAGGAGACCCGGCGCTGTCGGCGGAGTCATTCCAAATTCCATGTATCTCTGTCAGAAGAATGGAAAAAACCACCAAATTAAAATTAAAATGCATACCCTGGGAAGTCCATGGTCAGCCTTTTAAGTGATGAATGGCAGAGATCTAAGCCTGTATGCATGACTTGATGGCAGCCACAAGAACTCAAGTTTTACAAACAAAGGAGCACAAGAAGATCTGGAATCACTGTAACAAGCAGGCTAGAGTCTCTTCTGAGTGATCACAGTCTTAACTTAAAAACCTTCCAGAAATACCTTTTCTCACTTGCAGAAGATAAGAGTTGCTCCAATGTCTACTTGGCTAAAAACTAAGCTTTGCATTTGGAAATCTCTTTTGACCTCAGACAGCATCAGATTGCAGCAGAGAGACCACAGGGCTCAGACTCAACAGAACTTGAGATGACCTAAAAGATTATCCATGTGTCTGAGTGCTCCATCAAAAGCAAAAAATCATACACAACAATACCTCTTTCCTATACCTCACTTCCTGAAAACATGTGGATACCCTGATGAAAAATATATTCTTTACGAAATATATTCTTCCTCATTGTCAAAATAGGAACTACCACACACATTAAAAAAAAAAAGTTTTACTCTTGGACACAGCAAGACTGACCTGTGAAATATCCTGTCTGAGAAGAACAGAAAAGTTATCCTAAAAGAGAACTCCTCCTGTTGCCTTTATCAGCCTAGAAATGAAACTCAAGATAATTTTAGTCTAGAAGGTAATATAGAAGTGGATCTTTATTGGAGCTCTAGGGGCAGTTATGGAAGAATAGCCACAAAAGCCCAACCCCATTGGGGTGAATACAGTTTGATAGATTTTAGGAAATTAGCATCATTGATAAAATCACCAATTCGGAGGACAAGTGGTGATGTGATTCTCCCCAGGTTAAGCCCCTTCTCTGGAGCCCCCCCAGCCCTGTCATTAGTTGGTCTTGTTGATGAAAGTGCCTCTTGAAGATTTTGTTCTCAACCTTGGCTCCTAGGAAGAAGCAAGACAGGAGAGGAACCTTGTGTCCCCCGGGCCTTGGAGCTCTGCAATGGCTTTGGTCTTTCTAGCTGGGGAAAAGGGTAGGCAAAAGTACTGGGAAAGTTACAAATATATAAAAGAAAAAAGGCAAAAGTCATTCCTGCATCACTACCTTCTCATGTGATTGAGATGGGAAAAGGGCAAAGAAACCACACAGCTTAGAAAGCAAGTTCACCATCTTGTGACAGTCATGTCTGAATCCTCCTTGTTCCAGGAAAGTTCCACATTTGTACTAAATCCTGACAGCAAGGGCACAACAACAGTGGCCGTGGCTAAACAAGTGCTACGTCCCTGCCCAGCCAGAGATGCCTTTCTAACCACATCCCTCACGCTAAATGTGCTGTTTGCTCCCTGAGCTGGCCCACAAGGTGACCCCTCCGTGTGCCGAGGCTGCTCACCGGCTGTCCCGCGGTCACCCCGGGCGGAGCGGCCGTGGCGTTGGCCGCCTGGCTGCTGGGAGCCACCAGGGCGAAGGCATCGTCCAGCAGCGAGTGCATGGTCTGCCTGGCCTCCTCGATGGACGGCTGGGGAGGAACGTACTGTGACACCGGGTGAGAGGGCAGCCCGGGGAACTTGCCCAGCTCTGCTGAGGATGATGTCTGCGGCTCGGGAGGCAGGTCTGGGTCAGACTGGAGCAAACAGAGAGAGGTGAAGGGCAGACGTGGGGAAGGTCTAACCAGCTTCAGTCTGAGCAATGCTGTCTTTGGCAGAACCACAGCAACCCTTACCCTCCCCACTTCTGCATGCACGTACGTATCGGCCCAAATAGTTCATTCAGTGTGATCTGAAGGACTCTTACAGCAGAGCTTTGTGCAGGAGTTACTCAGCTATAACAGAACTCTTGCATGATTTTCACGTAGTGAAGTCACGCAGAGAGCATTTCTCCACCCAGAAAGACACTATCAGCTCCATCTACATCTTTGACTTCTTTGCAGCTTTTGCAGTTCCAAGAAATTAATTCAGTCTTTAGCTTATAACTGACCACTTCAGCAGTAATATTAAACAATTTATCACCTCCTAGAAAAACACACAAAGGAAGCTGTTAAGGAGCTAAGTGGTTACCTACATGGAACTTGAACTTGGGTGCAGCACCTGAATGGGATTCATGTAAGTGCTTCATTGCAGCAATACCTTAGGCATGCATCATAATTACTACCTGGGATCTTACCACATGGGCTTATTGTTCATCAGTGAGAGGAAATTAAACAAGCTTTACAGCAACAGACTTATTATCAGAGCTCATTCTTACCACTGCATGCAGACTGCAAAATCAGTGCTCAAGAGGCACAAGGCTCTACTTTGTTAGGAACTTAGCATTCTGAGCAGTCTCACTGCAGATGCCAAAGGGGCTGAGCCTGCTGTGTGCCATGTCTTAATTAAACAGCTTCAGATGATAATTCATTCTACTGCAGCATGACATGAAAATCATTACACTCATGTTTGAAGGCAAAGGGAAACTGCAGAAATCGACATCAGAGTCACCTGACCACATATGCAGCAAACAGTGAAATTCTGAAAATTATTAAAGCATCTTTAAAGATGAGAACTGTCCAGGGGCTTCTAATATTAGCATTTGGCTTCATGAAATCTGCTTACAAGTGGTTAAATATGCCTAAATACTGTTTGTGACATGGATGTGATTAAACAGAAGTATTCTCTAGCGTCTTTTTTTTTTAGATGTGAAACAAAATTAATTTTCAAGACATTGCACTAGAATTGTTTCAAGTTACTGTAGTACAAAGACGTGTTTCTCCTTCATTAATAATTAATTCCCACATTTGAAAGATGAGAAAATCTCTCACAAAAAGAACTGAGTCTTCCACTCTGTAAGAGCAAAGGATTAAATTTTCTGTAACACATGAATACATAACATCCAGCAAATTGGACTAGAGTGAAACTATGTTCAAGATATTGTGGAACATGCCAAGCACACTTTCATGTGCATAACACAGTGGCATTAATGAAAACAAGGCTTTGGTTCTTGGCCTCCATAATAGAAAGGAATACTTGGCAGAATTTTACTGCTTGATAATGACTGACTGTGAATCAAATCCTTATTTCCCTTTGATTTACATGCTAACAACATGACTGAAACTAACCACATCACACAGGCCACAAACAGAAGGCCAAAAACCTCCCAATGCCACAACTGTCATCATTATCAGAAGATTCCTGCCATTAAGAGACATACATACAATATATGCAGAATTATTGACTCCTGGAGGCCTTTTGTATGTCCCATCACTGTCAGTTGTGATTAACCTGTCCTTTTCAGCATCAATTGGGCTCCCATTGATCTGATGGCGACGGCGCTGCTTGGGAGAACGCTTTGCACGAGAACTTGACAGGGAGAAAACAAAAAGCAGAGAGAGAGACAAAGGTAACTGCATTTATTTTTGTAATTTCTCCTCTCGTTCCACTCAAGGTTGAACTCCTCTGCCCATTTCCTCCAAGTCATCCTTGCAGAAGCACTCACAGGGTGTCAGCGCTCCAGGAACAAAGTGCTGGTATTTATAAGCCCTAAACAGAACTCAGGGAAAACTTCCTCTGAAAATACAAGGCCAGGGAGGCAGATCTGTGAGGCTGACAGATGTGCCTCATAACCTTTTATGTATTCCCACTGGGTAATCTCATTGATTTGTGAATTTGCCTTTAACATTCAGAATCTTCATGCTTTTTAGGTTGTTCAAGGTTTTCCTTATTTTGCATATTTCCACCCCCCATCCCCTGCTTTATAAAAATATTATTACTTGCTGGTTATATTACTTGCATATATATTACTTGCAGGTTTCTTTTTTAGTGCTGATATTGCAATTTTGATCCCTCTACACCACACAAGAATTATTCAAACAAATGACAGAGCAGATACTAAATTGTTTTAAGACTGTTTTCATACACTTGGGCTTATTTATCAAGGATTCACTGCTGAGAACTTGTAAAAATAACTTGAAAACAAAACATAGTAGCATCTACTGAAAGAAATAAAAATGTTAAGAACAACCCAATCCTTTTGATAGGGTAGATAATTCAAATTCAACTAGTGATCAAAATGATTTTAAGCTCTGACAGTTAAGAAGTACAGTTTTGATGTATTTTGGGAAGAGAATGTAAAAGAAAATTTTCTTGCCTACCTCTTCCTGGGCTCTATGAAGACAGTAGGCACACTGCCTCCAGGGTCTAGAATCTTGTCAATCTGCATCTGTGCCTTGCGATATATCCTGTGCTGCTCCTTGGAGTCAACCACCACCACGTCATCCACCACTGGAAACTCATAGTGCCCTTTGCGCTTGGCGCGGAGGCGAATCTTATTGCGGTGATGCTCGATCTCAGATTTGTGCCTCAGGGCTGTTTGGATCTTAAGGAAAGAGGGAAAAAAACCAAACCCACATTTTCTTCAGTTGTATAATTTGCAAATTGGATTTTGCTGCTTTTCCATAAACCTCTCCTCCCCACCTCTCTGCCTGCCCCTGCCTCCCTCCTCCCCCAAATCTCCGGAGGACTAAAATAAGTCACACAATTTACGAACACACTTTCTTTCCTAGGTATTCTGCAGTCTCCCCATTTTCTCCCCAGGTAGATGTACCATTATACACAACACAACTGCCAGCACAGCAGGTGCAATTAGAGGGAAGTGGCAGTTTGTTAACAAAAGGCAGGAGGAGTACAAAAAACTCCAGCTGTCTGCCAGAAGTAGTATCACTCTGAAAAAATAAGACTAACCAGTCTGTAGTTAGCTATGCCAGGCAAGCAGACATATATTTGATCAACAGTGTTAAAACTTGTCACCTTTCCCTTTAATGATCTTCATCATAAAAGGAGTAAGAAGTTAAAGAGCAACTGAGCTCATAGCTCGTTGCCTCTGCTGAGCATGAGGGGCTGCCAAGAGCTATACAGGAATGTAGGAGCAACACAAGGGCTCAGGTCCCCAGATGAACATGGCATTATCAGCTCTTCATCTTCTTGGAGGCTGACTTTTCATGCCCTTCTCCTACTTTGTTTCAAATTTCATGGAGTGCATCTTGTTATCTGGGCAAAGCTACTGTAAAACCACACTTTTCAAGTCCCAGCCCAACACATACTGAAATCACTCTTATCACTGGTAAATACTTGAGCACCAGATCAGGGAGCAACAACTGCTCTGCCTGTGCTGGACTAGCTCTGGAACACATCTGCATCAGCAAATTAAGAACCAAATAAAAATTGATTTTTGTGCATTCTCTAATGAAAATAAAAAAAAAAAAAAAAAGGACACAAGTCAGACTTGCTCTCTATGTTTATAGTTAGAATGATATGTCTTCTGCCCATATAGAGAGATTTCTGTTTTGTGGCTCCTCTTGCCTCTGTATCCTAGATATATGTATTTGCCTCTCTTCAGAAAGGCATTGAGAAACAGACTCTCAAAAAATTTAAGTTACAGGTTTCAGGAATCTTTCACTATGAAAAGATGTCCTTTTACAGCCAGTACAAAACCAGGTATGTGTTTTTACAGTGCATCACCTCTCCTCATGCCTCAGGCATGCTCCTGTTCTGCTTACAGTACTGTAAGCCTCAGAGAAAGCAGAAAGTTTTGTGTGTTTACTGTCAGGTGAACACATCAGAAGCTGAAAGCAATGAACTGTGCTGCGAATTCATACCCCAGAATGTTTTGAGATAATTTCTTTGTATAACCAACATCCTGAGTTCTGAAAAGTAAAAGAATAGTGTAGAATGACAACCAAGGTGGGCCACATGTTTCAACTCTCATACATAAATTAGCACAACTCTTGTTAAGTCTGACTGCAAAAGGGAGCTAACACAAGGTATCCTGACCATCAAATCCTCTGTGTTTAAATTTTGGTTTAGACATCTCTTAAAAACAGATCAGATAATTTCTCTGGATGGAAACAGGATTATTCCTTGTCAAGATTTAACACCTCAGGAATTTACAAGGAACTCCTGACAACAAGAAACTGTACACTTTTCACTTCCCTCTTGGCTAGGCATACAGCCCTCCAAAAAACACTGTGAAAACACTTTAAAAATACCTCTTTATTAATTTTGTTGGTCTCTGCCACACGATCGGAGAGCACCGAGTTCTGCACTGGAGGTGCTGCCATGGGCTGCATGGCAATCAGCTGGATCTTGCTGGGGACACGTCTGCTGGCGTCTGAGGAACGGGACATCCTGTCCACATGCTCAAAGATAGAGGCTGAGGAGTGCTGCTCGTTCCCACTGCTGCTCTGGGGAGGTCCTGAATAACCACAACCAACGCAGAGTGAAGCACTGCTGCCAGGGTTATCACAGTCAAATGTTAAGCCCTACAGATGCTGTGCTACAAAACTATACCTTGTTTTCCATCTGTGCCTAATTTGCCCTACAGGCTTTCCAGTCGACTCACATTTAGGGTGCAACAAGTTTACCCCGTGGTTTGCAAATTATAAACATTTTCCCATTGTATTTCCAGAAGGTGAGCTGTCATTCTTTATTTCTGTAAATCAAGCTCTTGGCATTTGCAAACCCCCAAAATCTCATACTACTTTACTCCATAAAAAGCTGTTTAAGTACATTCTGCTAATGATTCCTCTTATCGGTACTTAAGAAAATGCAAATTGCTCAAATGGGGGTTCAAAAAGCAATGAAAGATGTCTCAGTGCAAAATGCATTTCTTAAGTGATAGGAGTGATATAGGAGCAAACAAAAAAAACCTGGAAATCCACACAAAGCACAAAGAATTTTACAGGAATATTACTGACTAAAGCTTTTAAACCAGATTTCTTCTCTGTGACAGGATAAATAGTTTACATAGGAATAAGCAAACTGCATAAATATTGTCATGTAATTGGTTAAAGAAGTTAAACCAACTCAAATACAATCAGCAAAAGACATATAAAAACGAGTATGCATGGAAATGCACTCCAGGTCCTGCTAACAGTTAATTGCTTCCATAGAAATGTGTCATCTCCTTCAAAAGACTTGAAATCTACGGGATCACCCCAGTGATTTTTTGACAGAGAGAATAATCATAATTTCTCATTTCAAAGTTCTTATATTACACTACTATTGATGTTTAGCAAATCTTCCTTATAAAGCTATCAGATGGCACTACATGAATGAAACTTTGATTTCAGACTGGTTCAGCTGAGTCTAAAAATTCACTGAGAGGTAATTAATACCCCAATACTGGTCAGATCATGTTGAAACAACTAGTCCATATAGGTCACACATCAGGATCAATGCTCATCACTGCTCTCTGAGTTGAAACTATTAATTGAACTGAAATGTCAGGAAGGTATGATTTTATTTTATCACTTATCACTAGATGTGTTAGACATTATCAAAGATGGTGTCAGCTTTCTCCTGCCCTGTGTCAATCGTAACAAAGAAAAAAATACTAGCTCATGACAAAATGTTTGTGTTTCTTTGCAGGTAGTTCGTGTTTTTCTTGGGCTTCCAGTAAAGACATTAATTCTAACAGTATCTCCAACTTGTTTACTCCAAGCTGGTTTCAGGACCAACAGCTGCCTTAGTTTTGCTTCTTTCACAGCGATGTTTTCCTCAATAATTTGAAAGAATTGGGAGGGAGAAATTAGAAAAATGTGCCGATTACTATAATTTGTGTTACTGAGACTTTTTTTATACTTCAATAGCTCAAAAGCAATTTCGTTTTCTTAGACGACAAACTCTTCCATCCTTAAGACATAATTGCAGCTACTCCAACACCTCTATTCACACTTGTACTCAACTACTAGCTCTGGTTACTTACCCACTCTGTTTGCTCCTGACAACATAAAGGAAAAAGAAGAGACAACACGGTAATTACAACAAATAATTTAGCTAGAATGGCAACTGGAAAAAAACCACAGCAGTAAGATGATTGCATTTACTTCTGAATGAAATGCATGAACTTGGCTCAAACTGCCAAATCTCAGCTGCACAAAAAGGGAACTGAATCTCCAATTCAGTAGAGAGCTCTCAGCAGATAGTGCCTCCAATTCTGAATGCTAAAAATAATCCCTATGATTTGCAAACTAGAGGCACCAAATGTTGAGAAATTAGTGCATTTTACCCAGTAAGGGCATGATAGAAAGGACACATTTTACACAGTCTCCTTGCTGCCTTTACTGGGTAATTCAGATGCAGCAACACTTAATATTTCTACACCAAAATGAAATGTTAAACCTTACATGAAGTTTTAAGCCAAACAGAAAATGAAGAGATGAAAATGGAGTTCCCAGGTAAGACGAAATGGGAGAACACTAAACCAGAGCAACAGAATTGAAGTCAGATAGGTTGGAGCAACTCAAACCCTCCTGAAACGTTTTATTAACTTCTCAAATATAATAATATACATAAATGTATTTTAGGATACCTCCAAGAAAAATAGGGGCACTTTTACCGGAAGCAAGATGGTTCTTTACAAAAAACAACAGTGTTATTAACATCTTAGCACCAAATTTTGATCATTCTAAAGTTCAGTCATGATGACTGAATTACAAGTCATTTGTAAATGAGTTTACCAGAGAGGTGTCTTTTTTTTCATCTCACTTTTTTGAAGTCACTGTGGTCTGAAGTCCTGCTGTGACCTCTACTGCCCATATAACTGTCTGCAATTCTGCTACCACGAGACACACAATTAGACCTAACTGGAAAGGGTTTTTTTGGGTGAGTGTGTGGGACAAAAGCAGGCAAGATTCATTCCTACTGAGCCATTTCTTTCAAAAGCTTGCTGGAATGAAAGGAATTTGTAGCTCTTCAGTTTCAACAGAAGAAACGAAACCAAATAAGAAATGATTTTCTGCGGCAAAAAGCAGAAAAATCAACAGCCCAAGATGAACTTAGGAAAGTTACATCATCAGAGTAACTCTTCAATCTGAGTTGAGCACTAGAGCATATAAGGAGAAAAAAAGAAGTAACAAACCCTTCTTCACTGCTCTGCGTGGTTTGCCCTCGTTTGCAACAGCTGATGGTCTTGCACTTTCTTCTCCTGTCTCTCTCCCGCTGGATTGTTCACTTGCTGTGGATTCAGCATCTGATGGTGAAATTCTGCCACAAACATGAAAAAACAAACAAACCAGTATGTAACACAGGTCTGCAAAGGGGCATAGTTATCACATGCAAAGAATCCTGTGCTAAAATGTCTTGTGAAGGCTGCTAAAATTTTCCTCTGTTTATAAGTAAATTTATAACACATTATCATAGCTAGATATTCATTGCCACGATGTTACTGTTGTGTGTGAAAAATGACTGCAACAGGATTCACATGTGACAATGTTATTAGGCAATCTTTCCTTTGAAATACACTACAAGAAAAAGCTCTGCATTTGTAACTAGCAATTTACCTCTCAGAAAGAAAATAATTATATTAGGAATATGAAACCCGTGCAGGTAACTATAGTCTAACATTCAGCCTTGCTAACAATACAAACCTGTGTGAATATTTTCCTGACTAGTCAAATGTAAGGCCATTCAAAAATGCTTCTTTTGTGTATTAATTCCATGCAGTCACAAGACTCTTAAGAACATTTGTTATCTAAAAACTACAATCTCAGTGCTCGTAGCTTTTGTAGGCAATACAGAAAAATAAAAAATATACCATGATTTTCCCTAACAATATACTTCAGCTGTAGAATTATTCTGATAGTACAAAAATAGAAAAAATCCAGGGCCCACACCACTGCCTGACATGAAAGGCTGTCTTTTCACATGGGATCAGCCTTTGTGAGAGTGTCTCCAGTGACCATTTTGTCCTGTGAACACTCATATTCTATTCCAGCAGGGAGTTAATCATGGAAAGTGTGCCCATGTCTGTGCATTAACCTCATTAGTGCAGGATTTGCTTGGGCTAGATGGGGATCTGAAGGAGTTACTGAGGCTCTTGGCTGAACATCAACCTGCCCAGAGCCCACAGGCTAAGATAACCAAACCATTGAAGTTAAATCTACTCCTTGCAGCAAGCAATGCTCTGAATTCAACTTCCCTTTTTCTCCTCCCTAAACAATGGCCTGATCTGCAGGACTGTACTAGTAATGCCACATCCCAATTAAAAAAAATAATAGCAGGGAAAAGAGCATAAATGGTCCTCAATGAGCTTAGAGATCTGCATCACTGCATTTTTTCTATGGGGGAGAGGGTGTGCAGAGCTATCATCTCCATCAGCTTTGTCTTGGTTCAGCAGAGTATGAGGCTGGAGTTCTGTTTCCAGATCTCCTGCTGTCTTTCTGTTTTATCTCATTGTGCTCTGCACTCCCCTTCACACTCTTTCCTCAGTCTATCCGAATTATCACTAAGTTATAGGAAGAAATAGTGTTGAGTCAACACCAGCCATTTCTTGTAAGTGCTGAGGAATATGCGGTTGTATATTGTAAAGCCAAAACAACAGGTCCAGCTCTCAGCTGGAGCCTCGGGAAGCTGAGCTTTCTGAACTGTTTCTGGCTGTTCTTGTTTGTTGTTCCTTACAGATACAGAACGTGTACTCACATCACCACCAGATTTCCTGGCATGGAACACACAATCCTGAACTGAACTGTGATGAACTGAGTTCTGTATTTCCTCACAAAACATCAAGCAGCTAAACCCAACATAACACTGTGTGATACCATTTCACATTTCAACTCCTGCCTCAGGGAATAAATGTTTCAAATCACAAGCTGACATGGGCACGGCAGCATGGTAGGGAGATGATGGCAACATCTCCACAGCTGAGCCCAAAGGAAGATTTGTTCTTAAGAAAACACGAGGGAGAAGAGGGAGATTGTATTCTGAAAACATCTCAAGTGTTTGAGCTACAGGACAGTCTCTCTCACTTCTGTGCCTAGGAAGCTCATGGAGCAGAGTGTTCTGGAAACTGTGCTGAAGCACATGGAAAATAAGAAGGGGCTTGGTGACAGCCAACATGGCTTCACTAAGGGCACATCACACCTGAATTACCTGGTGGCCTTCTACAATGGGATCAGGGTGTACCATTAAAATGTCTACTTCTGAATTTTCTTCTGTTTAGTTTTCTGAATCACTCTGGACAAAATCCAGTAGCAACCTCAAATTTAAACTTATTTCTTTTGTTTTTCTGCATATAAATATAGATGCCTTCCCTTCCTCCACATATCATCTCTGTCCTAGCCACTTCCGAACTTTTAAAAACAAATACAGAAACACTTGTCTTTCAGATTTATATTACTTTATCATCCAATCCTGCCCTTGATTGTTTGCTTTTTTCCCTCCCACTGTGCAGTTTCACATAGGTATAAGCACAGGGAATGCAGAGCTGGAGACAAAGGAGTGAACGTGTGAGAGTGAGGGACAGGAAGAAGAATTACCAGAAAGTGGAGTTCAGAAGGGCTCTTCTCAGAGTTCCATTTTTCCCCCACCTGTTATCTTCCTACTGACCCCCTTTTTTTTTTTTGTGCACAGATCCTTCTTAATGCATAGCTTTGTTACATCATGCATCCTATAAACACAGTCCTTTCCAGCAAGGGACAGTGACATCCTGTGATTATTGGAAAAGGTGAGGAAATTTCTGCTGATGGCTGATAAGACACTTCTCCACTTGCTCAGCTGTAATTTATCATTCCTTTCTCTGAGTAAGGCTCATTTGCTCTGAGAGCCACCAGACAATCATAATAACCAACATTCCTGCATCTTCGCTGAATTTTGGAAATATGGCTTATTTTTGGAAATCCCAACTCTTCATACATGTATTGATCACTATTAATGTGATTGAAATAGATCAGTGGTTTTCATTTGTTTTTAACCACACACTGGCTTAGTAGCTAGAGATCACCAAGAGATTGCATTGGAAAACACACACTTGGTGTTTCCAGTAAGCAAGGAATGACTTGACTCCAGTCAACTCAGCAGTGTCTTAAATACCTCTTAAATACCCCTGGGTATGTTCCCTTTAAAAGAAAAATGAACACAAAATTCTCACAACCTTGTACTAATAAGCAGCAAGGTGTAACACTGGTGGCTCCCTAGAAAATGCAAGTTCCAGAGCTCTGGAACACTTCTTTCCACTGAAATGGCCCTAAAAACACAGCAACCACTAGCCCTCAATAAACTGTTGTCTGCTACAATTTGTTTTATCTCTGTCAACTGACCTCCCTCTGTGTCGAACGGTCTTTGAAGGCTTTGTGGACATCTTGGACTTGGGGCTGGGCACATCTCCGTTTTCAGATGGGGTAGTGTCCTTAATGGGTCCTGGTAGAGGAGCTGGCTCATGGATAATCAGGACATCATCTTTATTGTGCTGGCCCAGATGCTGCTTGGCAAAATCAAAGCCTTTCACACTGGGGGCTTGTAGCTGTGAGAAAAGAACGAAGACAAAAACCAGGAACTGTAAGTGACAATGAGGACAAAGGGTTTGGTTCAGATCTGCAAACAATGGCCACTGAGAGGATAGTCAGGCTGTGGTAGCCTCAGGAATGAATATGAGAGCACCAGGGGAAAGAAAAATAAACTCTCCACAATTCTGGCATCTCACTGCAGTATATGATACACAGTTTAAAATTCCAAATCAACAGGTCTAGTTAAAAAATAGCCTTCTAATGTTGCTGCTATTTTTCACTGCAGTTTCTTCAGATTTATTCATTGTGTGAAGAGCTTTTTGTGTACTTGTGAGTGCAAGGCTGTAGACACCTGTGTACAGACTGAAATGGCTACCACTGCCAGGTCGTATTTCCATTTCTTCCAGCCAAAATGGATGCAGGATTTTAAATAATCTGAATAATGTCACTGTTGATCTTTCTCATTTTGAGCTCCCCAAATCTGCAGGAGTCTGGGAGTGCTTGTACAAACACCTGGTTCATCTGCTGAAAGATAAACACTCTACAGATCTGAATTACACAGCAGCCTGGCAATGACTTGTCAGCCAGCACTGATGCCTCCAGAAAAAATGAAAAGCTATTTCTTAGGAATTTCACACTGAACAGACGAAAGAATATACAAAAGGCTTTGGAATTAAGAGAAATTATCCTGAAGATCTTATTCAATGGACATCTTGCTTGAGAAAGACACAGAATGTGGCTTTTTACTTTCATAACTGTATTTATAAAACAAGCTAACGTCACCTTATCAATTACTTTATTCAGACTTAATCAAGGCTCCAAGTTTCAAGCTCTCTGCCGATTTTTTGGGGGGCTTTGGAGTAACTGGAAAATCTGAAGAACTAATTAAGACAAAGTTTTTCTTCAAACCCCACTCCATTTCACATCGTTTGGAAGTTGAAAGCAGAAAGAAACGCTGGAAAATCCAGTTTTCAAAGCACACACACACAACCTGCTGCACAGCACACACACAAAACCCTCTGTGTGTTCCCAGGGCTGATTTCCTGCAAAGTGAAGCATGTGCTGGAGTGCATTTATGGGTGCTTCAGGTTCCAGATGTTTAAATGAACCCCTTTTCATAAAGCTTGGCATGCCAGCACAGCTAACTGCAAACAGACTCGTCTGATATCATGCCAAAGATAAGCTTGCCTAAGGAATATTTTGAAACAATCTCTTCAAAATATTTTCTCAGTAAGCAAACATTTTCCAAATGGTTCTTAGAAAGGGCAATGCAGCTGAGCAAGCTGCCTGTTTAAACCAGTAGATGGCAATAAAAGCTCTTCTGTAAAATTCAACAGTTTATCTGCTGAGGTTTTGGAGTTCATTTCTCACAAAATGAGTAAGCTTATTATTGGAACAGATCTGGCTGTCTTCCCCTATATCCATTTGTCCTGGGCTTTACAACAGTCCCTCCAATTCTGCATTATGGCTGATGCAGTTATTGAATTTATGCAAATAACTGCAACCACTGATTCAGAAAGGCACTGGGGAGCTACACTAGGTGAAGGTGTCACTGTGTCTCCATTTTTTTGAGTCACTGTCATGTAGTGAAGCCTTCCTGAAATTTCCCCCCCTTCAGATGTTAAATATTTGTCTTCAGGATCTGGTGTACTTAATAATAAAAATCCCTGCAAAGATCCCCACTCCCGCCCCTAAATGCTTCTGAGGACAAACTTTTCACTTCTGCTGGCAGAATGATCAGGCCAGCCTGCAGCACTGTGATTAGCACTGTGGTTACTGAAAGTTCTTGGTTAGCCCACCTCACTCAGGGCCTGTTTGAAGTTATGTCTGCTCTCCTAGAAGACATTTCTGCGTGACACCCTTCCTTTGAAGCCCTTCAGTGACTTCCCTCCTTCTAACCCTTTCATACTCCTCCTCTCATGCCCACACAGCCCTGCTGCTGCTTCCTGACCATCACATTCTGTACTTCACTACTTTCCCCTCCACAGACTGCAGTCCCCTTCGCTCCAAAGATGATGACAGTCTTCACCATGTGCTGGGCACAATTCTTCCACAAAAAAATCTGGTGGTGCTCTAGCCTTTTCTTATCAACCTGCAAAGTTATTACTGCTTTTTGAACAGTGTGATGGGTGAGTTGAGCAAGAAGAGAGACAAACACTTGAGGAATATTGGAGTTACCAGTATGGTTTTACTAAAAGTGTTGCATGAACTTCAATCTATCCTAGAGTCACTCCAGCCAACTGAGTTTGTAAACCCATCTGGGAGTAAAACAACATATAAAACCATAAAATTTTCATCTCTTTTAACTCTGAATAGTCTTATTTGTAGCTGCAGTCCAACATAACTTTTTATCTAAGCACAGCCATGGGAACAGATATATTTATGTGTACATGTAGATACACCACAGCATATGTATCCACAAATGTTTATCTGCAGACAGACCACACAGCAGCTGAATTAAAAGGCTGACAGTACTGCAAAGACCAGCACTGACACTGTAAGAAATAGCAGTTAAGACTGTCTGAAACAACCACAACTGGAGCTTCTCACACACAGGCATTGCAAGAGTCTTGAGTTAGAACATCATAAATTCAGATCTTCCACAGAACCCTCTTGCTCTCCCACCCTGCTGGATCCTTGGTATAGGCTTGGCCTTCTGCTGTTAGTCAAAGCTGGGCAGAGTATAAGAATGTCATTTGCAGAAGCTGGATACCCACCACATGTCATGCAGAAGCTGGCAAACACACAGTGAAAGGAGAAGGGGATGCAAGATGAGTATTTTTTGCGTATTTACAGCTAGTGTGGCTAAAGACTGTCCCAATGGGTTTCACGGGTAATTGCTGGTTGACCCAGGGGCCAATCTCAGCTATCCCCACAGAACCTACAGCTGGATTTTCCTTAAGCTGGAGCCAGGTGAACTCCTCAGCTGGCCTTACTCGTCCTCGACAGGCAGAACCATTCTCTCTACCTGCTCTCTCGCCTCTCCCTCTGCCTACCAGCTGCCAGTCCCACTACCCAAGAACCTGAGGCCCATTGCTTTTTATAGTTTTAATACCTGCTGTCAAAACAAGCTCTGTGTAACACAGAGAAAAACCTCTCTCAGCTTTGTGGCACAGCTCTAGAGATCTTGTATGCACAGACCTGGTATAATCCTCTGAGATTCACACCACCAAACCCCTGTCCATAGCCCCAGGGCAGCATAGCAAGGGTTAGTGTGAATTTACTGCATTACTCTCATGACACATCAAAAGGATAATAATTTGCAGTTGCTTGTGTATTTGGTAGGGTCTTCTTAATTTTAACTCTTTTTTCACTATGTGTCCACTATCTCATCCAAGAAGTCATCTACATCTTCTTCCCACAAGGGTCATTTATCCATATTGTTCCCAGTCACTGTTACATAAGATATTCGAAACACCTACCAAGCTACCAATAAGTAAGAATATAGGAATACTGAGGCATGTTCACATTTCAGAGTCTCATTTTCCTATTCAGCTCAGTTTTCTATTATCATTCCTACCTATCTTTCCACATAAGCACAACTTCTGTATTTTTGTTTGCATTGCTCTCCTTCAACACAAACCCCTTTGGGATGATAGCCAGGGACTGCCTGTAAAGTATATATACAAATCATAGCTGTGATTCAGCAACAATAATGCATATCTGAGTTAAGACACAAAAACCCCCTTGTTCAAGATAAAAGCATATTAGAAGATCACATAGAAGGACAGTTCTGACTCCACAGCCACCTTCAAAGTACTGAAAAAAGACCCACTTGTATCTCTTGAAGTCTTTTTGTGCCATTGTGTCTCTCTTCTGACATGGGATATGATGCAAGTTATTTGTGCCAATAGCCAAACTTTTTCCAAGTCTACTTCAAAAAAAACAACATTAAGCATCACTGAGAAATGTGCAGAGCGGTCCCTTCACTGCTGCTGGTTTAGAAAATACATTTAGGGACCAAAACGGTCTCTAATCTAATACTTTCACTTGGTAGCAGTGTTCGTATGTAAAAAGAAGTGCATGTGCAGTGACAGTTCCTTATCTTTATTACATCTTACATGGGATGCCACCACCCTGCCACTACAGCAGTGTGACAGCCTGTGCTCTCCATGGCAAGCCTCAGACCACAAGCAGGATTTTGAGGGCCAGAAAAGAGGCTGCATGTCCAAAATGCCACCCATTTTCTTATCTCTGACCACATTATCTTTTTATACTAATTACATCTCCCATTTGCCATCCCAACAGCACTTCGGTCAACTACTACCATTTCTGGGAACAGGCAGAGCAGCTGAGCAAACCTGTCCTTGGGGAAAAGAAACATGCTTTGAGTTGTGTGGGTTTCTCCCATCAGGCTGGGAAATAGCAGAGCACTGTACTGGCACAGAAAACCAGAACAAGTCCTTCCCTCCTCTGAAAAGTCAGAACTGCTACTGCTTACCACCAAACAAATAGTAAGGAAGGCAGGAATCCCACAGAAAATACCACCTCCGGAATTCTGCTTCTAGAGTAGGATTAAAAACAATCAGAGAAACCCCCAAACTTACAAAACTTTATAAATCCTGAAATTCTCAAGACACCTGTTCTGAAATGTTTTCTTAAGACAGATCCTTCTCGCGGATTTTCATCATCCCTCTTCCTCTCCTTTGTGCATTTCTTCCTGCCACACTAATATTACCATGACAGCTCAGTAAATTTCACAAAATACAAGAGGGATCATGTTGTTGAAAGCCCATAACTCTGAGCACATATATGCCCACAGGCTGCTGAGATAACTGCTGTAACAGGCAGAATTTTGTTTCTGAATCACACACAGTTTTAGCTTTCCTTCTCAGGCAGAAATGCCGCTGGGTGAATACTATCTTAATCATGGTTTGGTGAGGTTCCTTTGCACACTGGTTGGATGGAAGTGTCAGGAGCAAGTTAGAAAAAGACTGGCAACCTTATAGGACAGACAGGTCACTGCTGTCTCAGTTTGACCAGATTTTTGTCCATAAGTCTTGTTAAAGAATTACTCCTCTAAGGCCATGTTCACAACTCTAACCGCAACTGCAACCTCTAAGAGAGGTAGCACAACACATGAAAAATTACAGATTAAAGGAACTCTTTCCTAAACTTGTGAAGCAAACAAATACATTCTAACATGGCTCTCACCATCTGAACAGAGCATATATACTACACAGTCCAAAAACACATCTTTTCTGCCAATAATGAAAAAAGTGCTACTACTTTTAACCACAGACTTCAAAGATAGAGCATAGGTCAGCAATTTGCATTTATTTTTTCATGCTGGTATTTTGTTGTGTTCAATGACTCCCACATTTATATACCTAAAAGGGGTTTAATGTGCACAGAAAGTGCATTCACATATTCTGAAGAAGTATCCTGCTTGCTGAAATGAAACTGTAAGTGGGTAGCAACATCAAAATCTCAGGCAACAATGATTTAATGTTGGTGCATTGCCTTGCCCCCAAAACAGCTAAATTCTACTGTAGACTCTCTGTCATCTTTTGTTAGGAGAAACAGAATTTATTTCCCCAGTACTAATCTCGTCTCTGAGGTTTGTTATGTTTAGGATGGTACAACATTTACCTGTATCTTGAAAATAGGTTCTTTTTGTTTAACTCCTTTTGGAAAGTAACTACTATATAAGATGACTCTATATCCACTGTATATATGTATGTAACTATGTTTTGAATAGCATATTCAACTCTACTCTCCACCTCTCAAAAAAGATGGAAAAGAATAAGAAAAAGTTCAGATTATTCAAAGGTTCAAAGTCCAGTTCAAAAGAAGGGATTAGAGAACTGGGACTCTTCTGATTGGAAAAAGAGATGATGAAGATGGGAATATGACAGAGATGAGTTCAGAAGGACCAAACAAGTTCATGGAAAATAAGTATGTTGAGGGTTGCTAAACATCACCACTTCTATTTGTGTCCTTGAGACACAAATAACTGGAAGCTGAAGAGTTACTCAAGGCAAAGCAATCCAGGTACTTGCCACAAGGAATAGCCTAGAGAAGGGGAGAAGGACGGGGCATTTGGGCTAGCTGGCCTTTTGGAATGACCTCAAGACAGATACTCAGATGTTTGTAAGAAAGCAGCTGGAGACATTTTACTTTTTATACCTATTTGTATAAGCAGTATATCTAAGTGTGGTATTCTATTTCTACCATTTGTGAATAGTTAATCCTCATTACAGAAGAAGAGTTACTACAAAAGAGCTCTTTCAGAGGAATTGCCATCAGAGGAATGTATTGTTGAGAAGTAATTAAGATGTTGAATACTGCATCCCTTGTTGGAATCCAGCTATTGACTCTGAAGCAGATCCTGTATCCCAAAAAAGACAACAGTTTGGATAGTTAGTCAAGGTAGCTATTAGAAATGACTGATGTTTGTTATGCAAACATGAATCGCTTGCATAAACTCATGTCAGTTTTCAAGTAGTTTTTATAAGATTGGTGTCAGCTGCCTTTCTTAACACGAGTCTCTTTTGATTGAATTTCTCTGCAGTGCAGAGCTGTTGCCTCGACATTATACAGATGAACAAAAGGATTACAGGATGTCAAAACATCACAAGGATTCTTTGCATCAGGAGCAGAAGCCTAGCATTTAGCCTCCAGCAGGGCTGGCCTCTGATCTTGGGAACATCCAAGAGATAGTCTACTGAATACAACAATAATAAGCAAAACTTTCAATTCAGAGGTGTAAAGTCACACCTGACACATGACATTTGGATATCACATATTCCTGCTTGGGGGGGAAATAAAAATCCACACAAGTGCCTCAGACATCTTGCAGAAGGCACGACTCATTAGCTGTGACCGTGAGCGGATTAAAGCCGACGTGCAAGGGCTGGTGACAGTCCCCAGGTGATGGTGACACTTCAGCTGAGGTGTGCTGGCACACGAGGCCAACTGGCAGCCCTCCAGCTCTGGCATTGCCTGTGCTGCTGAGCAAGGAGAAGGTGCAGTACTTTGTCTAAGGCTTTGTGGGGACAAACCCACTCCACCTGTGCCACACGTAAGCACACAGGAGGGACACTGAGCCAGGATGACATATTCAGTCTCTAAGAACCACAGTGGCATGCAGAAGGCTCCAGAGAGGAGTGACATCTGACTGGACAAGCAGGCATTTTTCCCCACGGGTTTTGGGACGTGCCCTTGGAAAAACAAGGAGCTGAGCAAACCACTCAAAGCTATCACTGCAATGACTTCAGCACACCCAGCACTTACAGGAGAACATCCAAGACCTTCTAAACAAACTGCCAATTAGCTTGTCCACAGGTGTCAAGTTCTTGCCATTAGGTCAGGGAGCCTTTCCCTGAATAATTGTTTACAGCTGAAATTATCTCTGAGAGGTCCCAGGAAGGGATTTGACATTTTTCCTCAAATGCATATATAAAGAAGGGCAAGTGAAACCCCTAGTGAATCAGGTTCCTTTCAATTTTTGGATGTCCACAGAGAAAGAAATAATATTGCTGACTCTGCTTCCACTGTGGGTAACATGTAAAATGTTTTTTTGCTCCCTGGGGAAGAGGAAAGGAGTGTTTTTGCACAAAAACATCACAGGCCCAGTACAGAGCAAAATGATGGTTTGGGCATTAAAGAAATGTATCTAGTTTATAGTGAAGAAAAATAACCAATGGCAAAAATTCAGTTGCCCACAAAAGACAAAGGAAAAAAACCTTGGGACAAGGAAGAGGTTAGGACAATGTTATGGTGGATATAGGCAATTGCAAGAGAAAAAATCCTGTTATTTAAAAATGCCACTTGTGCATCTTTTTACTTCATAAGGCAATCTTTATCCCGTGCCACAACCCAGGTCACATCAAGGTGAATTTCCAGTAGGATGCTATGGCTTACAGAACAAGTCATGAATATTTGATGTGCCCTTTAAATATCTTAGTATCACCTCTTCAAAAGAATTATCCTTGCATAGACCAATGAATCTTGCATGGATTCACTGCTCTCCCCTGCTTCCTTAACTCTCCATTTAAAAAGCATACAAATAACTTTGATCTAAGCATGTTCTCCCATTTAATCTCCAGAATGAAAAAGGAAACCTAACATTTTGCAGGTATTGATCCTGTTTTGACGCAAAGGGATGGATTAGCAAATCAGAGTCTCTTCAAAATCCTTTACTTTTTATCACTTTATGATCAAACCTGCTTTTGCCAGCATCAGTTCCCACAAAGGTTTTCTTTCCCATGTATTTATGTTTATACCCATTGAAGCAGCAGATAAGTAAAAAATCCCTTAATAATAGGCTCCCTCTCTATACTCTCGGCAGAAAGTTATATTATGACTCTTTTTAAGCGGCATCCTTGTGCCACCCTGTCTGCAAGACACTCATCCTGTAATGAAGCTGGAAGGCTGGATGGAAGGAACAGGAACGGGTGAAGTTGTATTTCTGATGTGCAGAACAGGCTTTTGCCATATCCAGCCTGCCCTGCCCATGCCATTACCTTAGGAGAAACATTATTTTTGCTATTATCTATATTCCCTTTGAGAATGGCCTGGCCCTAAGGGTGGGGCCAAGCAGCACATCTGCTTTTATTCTGGGGAAAGGAGGAAATGGTTTGCAAAGTAGATTCTTCCAGTTGCTTGATGCACGAGGTGATAAAAATTTAAGACTCTTTTTATTGCTTTACCTCTACTGGCACAAGGATTGAACTAGATGTCCTTACAGGTTCTTTCGAGTTTGCTTACAGCAACTTCCCCAAAGAAGGCAAAGTGACAGGTTCCCCAGGCAATCCAAAATGAGACTTGCATATAAACAAGTCTGAGGCTTCTGACTCATGAATGATTAAGATGAAGAATATTGTGGAAGTGGTGGGGAAAAGCAACTGAGATATTTTGTTTAAAGAAGGTAAATATATGAAAGATGTTCCTGGCCGTAGAGCCAATCCAACCCAGTTGCTTCCTTCCAAAAAAAGCTTGTAACAGCAGAGAGGTATTGAAAATGTGATCAAATAATGCACCAAGGGTAATGGTCCCCTCTTGCCTCTTTTGTATGACCCTTCTCAAATTAGTCAAAACTACTGTGGGGAACTTCCTCAGTCAAAAATCTGTATTACATATTACCACAGCACAGGTGAAACAAGGTGGAGTTCATCAAAGGGAGTTCATCCCACTTGTTGCCAGCCTGGATTCTGACACACAATCTGCACTCACAAGACAAGTGGAAGTTACTATTGATTTGTTCTGACTGCTTTGGAAGTGCAAACGCTTTCTGTTTCTCTCATCTTTCACATCATTAATTATCTTGAAAGTGAGCATGGTGTACAGACAAGGCTTGTTATGGAGAAAACTGTGTGACTGAACATGAGGTGACAGTGCAAGAACATGACTGCAGTGCCACAGGATTAGTACAGGCAGATTATTTTGCCTTTAATAATGCCTCTGAAGGTATTGTCAGTAATAAGCATTTCTGACACACACAGGTTCTCTTTGGTTGTAAAAAGAAAGTAACCTTTCAGGCACTTTGTCATTCTTTTTGCTGAATACATCCTTTGTGAAAATCCTGGATCACGAATTTTTTACAGTCTTGGGCAAGAAAAAGACAAGAGCACTGAATTTCTCACCATCCTACCCAACACTCTGGCCAACAAGCTCACTTATGCAGACACCCACAAATCCACTAATTAATGTTCTAGTACTGCAACAGGCTCAACAATGGCAACAAACATGGAGAAGAACATGGAGCAGCCAGGATAGGTTCTAGCAAATTCTAGTTCCAGCGTGAGGTATGATGGGTGGTGCACTTTAGCTGTCAAATTTGGTTAGCAGAAGCCATCCAAAGAAAAATTCAGCCTTCTGGGGAAAACAAGGTCAGTGATTCAAGACTCAGTACATTTTTTCTTATTCAGTCTCAGCCACAGCCTTGAAATGAAGTGATAAAGAAAGGTTCTTTTCAGCCTCAGTGCCCACACTTCAGAAGGATGTATCTATCCTAATGCAGCATCATATACCCAGGAGAATAAATAAAACACTATGGGATTCTTGACTTCAACTATCATTAGACTACTTTCCTCCTCTTTTTTTTCCCCCCTCTAAACTGGGATGCTCTGAAACTGTGTTTACACATGCTAGTTAAGGATGCCAGGTGTTCCCCAGGGTCTCACATTCATTTATGTTCAGAATACTCAGGCTCCTCTCAGCACAGCTTCCCCTTTTACCTTCTGTCGCTGCTGAATGTTGCTCATTGTGTCTGGCTGGAACTCCAGCTTGTCTGTTCGGCAGAGTTTCCAGTATAAAATAATAACAATCAGGAGCACCACGGCCACTGGGACTGCCACCCCAACAATAATCCACAGGTTGCTGTTCTGTGTCTCTGAAGTGGATTCCTTCATCTTCTCCACAGCTGCGAAGTTAAAAGGAAGGCAGCAATATTATGCGGTTATGTTTTAAACTGAGGACACTTCAAGGTTGTGTATTTTTATGTTCTTGCAAATGCTAGTTAGGGAATTTATCAGAAACCAGCTGCACATCACAGGAAATGTCAAACCACCACCGTGAGTTAAGGTATGCCATGCTCAGGAAGCATGGGGCAGGAGATCAATTGTCCTGGCCCACCTTCTGAGGACCTGTGCTTAAAATACTAATGAAAATGCACTTCTGCCACATCATCCTGTAACCCAAAACTAAGCTGACAGAGTGAAATGGGTCTAAAAAAAATTACTCTGCCACTAGCAAAGGTAAGATGGACTTTCCAACATTGCTGCCTGTTTCCTGCTTTAAGCAGTATTACCAGCTGCCTCTTCTCTTTAAGATTTTGTTATCACAATCAATTTGAAAACAGTAAGGCCCTCCTCCCCAAGGTCTCTAGTTCTGCACTGCTTCACTGCCAGTGTGTGAGATCCATTAGTCCCAAACAGAAAACAAAACTGCTGGAAAGAGTAATCAAGCAAGTCATCCTTGTAAAAAGTAAACTAAAAGAACTGATAAAACTTTCATTTGCTCTGTTTTGCATAGTGGTTACATGTGGGACTAAAAATCATAGCAATAATACATTTCTAGTCAAATTATGCACTTCGTAAAAATTATGTTTTCAAGTTAAAAAGAGTATTTCTATTCATTTTTATATATAATTTACTAATAGCCATTCTAATGATGAACCTAGAGCTTAATGGAACACATAATTCTTATATTTTATACATCTAACAGCTCATTTCTGGCATTGTTTTTTTTGTTATAAAAATAACCTTTTTTTGGTCTAGTTTTTTCCAATAAGACGCATTTAAAGACTTCTAATGATGGGTCAAAGATAAGTTTCAACATGCACAGCAAATAAACACATCATGAAGTTTGTTCAACACTTAATATTTTTGTTTATCTAGTAAAAGTTTACATTACTTTTACATTATGTTCATTAAGAGAGTATATTATTTATATATTACTGATGGACAAACAAACAAAACTAAGCTCAATCATATTCAACAGAGGAAATAAATGCCCCAACTACCATTAGTGTAGATGTTTCCCAGAAAAATTAATTCAGACAAAAAAGCAGTGACTTGTGTTGAACTTCACTGCCATTACTCAACTAAAGGAAACACCCATTTCATACCAATGCACTCCCATCTCACAGCTGTGGGGTTTGTGCAAGACAAACTGTAAAGAAATATTGGCCTAGCAGGACGAGATGAAAATGGCAGGAAGGTCTTTGGTGAGCACAGGACTTTTCCAGCACAAGCACCGCAGTGCTGGTTTGACTGCAGTGAGGTTTGACTCTGCTGCAGCCCTAAGCTCAGCAGGGTCTTCAACAACACTGCAAGGCTGCTAAAATGGATTTCCTCGGGAGAGGCAAAGCTGCAGCATTCCAAGAACAAACCACTGCAACAGTGGGCACTGTGCAGTGCCATGAAAAGCTGAAGACACCCTTGCTGGGTGCCTTTGCAGGATCAGTGTGGGTTTGGCAGGGCTTACGCTGTGCCACGGCGCCTTCAATGCGGTACCCAAGGATGATTGCAGCCCGCTGGATGTCCACTCTGTTCATCAGGTCTGAGCACTTCAGAGCACTCAGTCTCTCCCCATCTTGGTCCTCCACGAAATAGATCAGCTCCACGGGGTTGTCAACACCAGCTAACCGTGACACATTCACAATCTGAAAGGAAATTGTAAAGCTTTTACATTTTAAATTGTGTTTATTCGGGGCTCCCATGCATTTGGTCTCACAGTCCATACTCTCTCTCCCCTGCTGTAACTGAAAGGAAAATTTCAAGGGAAGTGATCCCTTGTATAACACATTTTTATGGCAAACCCTTTTTTTTCTCCCCCCTACTTATATCGTAACAGATCTGGTAAGGAAGAGAATTGCTTTCACTCTAAAGGTGCCAACACTGTGCCACCCTGCAAGCCTCTACTGCCTTTAGCAATTGCTGGTTAGAAGAAGAGTGACTGCACTTTTCCCTTCTCTAAATACCTACTCTAACTTTGATTTGTTATTCATGACACACACACCTCCTTGCTCCAGTTTTTCTAAATGTTAAGCAGCTACACAGATGAATATTCTGTTAGCATCAAACAAAACTGTTTGCTCTGCTTCAACTTAAGCATTTGCACAGTCACCTTCATCCTCCAAACAGCTCCCCTTGGCATCCACCTTTCTTCATGAAGGAATGTATTTGACGCTGTGGGGAGCAATTCTTCCTCCCTACATCTAAAGATGTTAATAATCAAAAGAATGCTTGCTATGAGGAAGCCCTGTAGATACTCTCTAACCACCAAACATCTACATTCCATATGAGAATCACATAACTTTAAGTTCCTGTAAAATTACAACTTTTTATATAACAACTCTCCTCTGTGTAACCATTTACCATGTAATGGTGAGCTCAAACAAGAATTAGGACAAAAAATGGTAGGAGGTATTCTGTCATGGTTTGGCTTGGGTTTTTTTGGGTTTTTTTTTGGAGAGTTTGAAGGGCTCTGGAAGGAACTGACAAATAGAGCAATGTATTTTGCTTCCTTCAGAATTATCCTTCTGCTATAAACTACAGATTTAATAAGTTATAATCTCAGAAACTGCCCATAGGCCTAAAGTAAAGCAAACACACAAATGTTTGCATGTCTGAGGCTTACAAAAGCAAAGCCTCGTATTGTTTTCTTTCCTAGTTTCCAACTAAACAAATCATGTTGAAGGAAAGAAGTGTAATTTCTACCTCAACAGGAATGATGTTCTGGCTTTGGGGAACAGCAACTCAACATGTCCTAAAAAGCACTTCTCAGGAATGGTAACAGTGACATGTGTGTGTGTGTGTATATATAATATATATATAATGACTGCTCACACCATACAGAGAGAAGCTGCAGACAAAATTTCAAAACCATGGAGAGATGGTTATAGATTTCTATTCTGGGAAGGGTGACTAGCAGGGTAGTCTGAAAGTAAATACAAGACAATGAGACTTGCCCATAAAAACAGCGACTCTAACAATATCAATACCTCAGTTTCTATCTCGGTCACACTGATTCGCTGTATTTTACTTATTGTTTTAATTCACCTCTGAGTTTGCTGCAACACAGGAAATGGCATACTGGGTCTGAACTGTTTTAAATCCAGTCATGGAATTGAGGTACACAGTCACTGTGTCTATTTTTTATAGAGTTTCTGTATTCTAAGTTTTGTGACACATGGCTCCAAATTATACTCTTTGTGCAGCTTCAGACTGGCTTAGTCTCTGTCCTTGAGAGTGCTAAGAATGCAAGCAGAGACAAATATTATTTTCCAGGCATCCAGCAAAGCAGCCCACATGTAAGGAAGCATTTAAGTATTTTACTTTTATACTTTGGCAGTGACGGATGACATAGGGAGGGAGGAGATAGAATAATTTCAAAGACAGGAGGGAAAAAGTGGGGGAAAAAAAGAAAAAAAAAAGAAAAGACTAATTAAACTCCTGTGTGCATAAATGATACCATCTTTGCTGATACTAGATGTGCATTTAACCTCCACAGACGAAAGGCTTAACTGTGTTCAGGTGTCAGTAAATTTAATTTAAAAAGTGTTTCCAAGGGAATATCATAGGTCAGTGAACAGAGTTGCCTTGGTAACAAAATCGAGTTCCTAATTTCAAGCAGGGAAACCCAAGTGGTGGGGAAGCTCCCAAGGCATTCCCAGAGTTCCTGCCAGGCAGGGAGATGTCCTGGTCAGCAATCCCCACAGGAATAAAGAACACCTGGCTGAACTATTTTGGGGTCTGGAAGGCATGAGCACTACTTAGAAACAAACAGAAATGCACATGTAATCTCCAAAATGCATGCATGAGCATTATTTTCCTTTCTTTGCTGCATTCATCACCTTGGGAGAAAAAAAATAATCGAAAAATATTGTCTTTCTGTGTTATTAGAAGTAGAATTGTAGTGTCTGGGTAGTTAACTCAAGGTGTTCTGTGGTTTGGGCAGCACACAGAGGTGGAACAAGCTGTGAGCAACCTGACACAGGAGCCACTTGCTGCCCAGGGTGGCCAAAAGCCTCAGAGGGAAAGGTGAAGCACCAGCAGCACCCAAGGGCTTTATTAATAAACCTAAAAACTCTCAGCAATACAGGCTTTCTTCAGACAGAAGGAGACACACATAAGCTGCCAGCAGAAAAACAAGAAAAGAACCTCTGCCCTAATGAAAAGCTCAATCCAGTCATTACATTCCTTCCTAGCTGCTACTTCCTCACACATATTGCAACTAAAACACTTCCTAACATGTTCTTTAAATCAGAGCACTGCTCTTCGTGTCATTTACTAGGATAATCTTTTCACTTTCTATTAGGTTCAAAGGACCAAGCACTTGAAATGAAAGCAAATTCATTTTCTTTTTTTAATTAGCTGCTGGTGTACTTTTAAACGACGATTAAGCCATTTAATTCCTAAAAAATGTAATGAGAATGGAGTTATTACAGCAAACTATTGACAAAGTACAGCACAGATCTCTGCAGATGCAATGCAAACTACATCAAGCATGTGCCTTCAAATCTGCAGCAAGAGAAGATGCATATTGAACGTATGTATGACTTACACTGTTTAAAACATTAACACAACGTCACACAAAAATCAGTGGAACTATCTCAAGTATAACATCCAGGTGTGAGGCTTCAGAGGGGTTTTTGTACAGAATAGGCTTTTTTCTCTTTTTATCATGGAGTGCCACCTGATAACAGCACAGACAGTCAAACAGGAGGGAAAAGCCTGCTATTTGGGTATCCTCCAAAGCTCTTATTCAGAGTGTCTAGGTTTAAAGCATAATTTTTAACATTCTTAGGTACTAACACATGCCTTTGGAAATGAAATCTAAACCTCACAAGGTATCACTTCTATTTCCTGGGCATGTGAAAGGAAACTAATATGCCTGCAGTAACATTCACAAATAATTGCTTCACCTCCTGACCTGCAGTCCTGATTTTCCACAGAGCTTAGAAATGTCACATTTCAATACACTATAAATATCTTTCACCTCAGGAAAAACTCTGGTCTGTAGGGTCACAACACAAATGAAATGTGAGTCTAGTCTTTAATAGATATATGCATGTTCTGTTAATAAAACTATCCAGTGCTTTTGTTCTTATTTTCACTTCATTGTGCTCTACTATCAGAGCATACAGTGTGTGCAAGAAATATATATGGGAAAATCTGAATATAAAGCACAAGAAACGTTACTAGCTCTCCCAGAAGACACAAACAGATGCACATATCCAACACACTACAAACAGAGCTTATCAACTTGGCTGTGAGGAACAGAATTAACAACAGTAAGAGTTTTATAAGAGATGCCTATGGACAAGATCCTCAGCTGGATTTTCACTTTCCAAAATACTCTTTATCTAAAAAGGATGTGCCCATAATTTTGTGCATGAAAAAATACATTACCTGAGCTTTGTTACCCAAAATCATACACCTGTAATCTAAACATACACATTTTATAGGCTGTAGTATCTTTGCTAGCAACATAAGGAATATTTGTTTAATTTATATGCAAGGGGAGGACGAAGGCACAATGAACAAAGTGCAATAAGAGGTGCTGGGAATAGAAGATCTGAAGTAGACACCTATTTGCAGCAATTCAAAGCTGTACGGAAGAAAAATAAAATAAAATCTCTATCACTGAAACAGATGTTTCTGAGACAAGAAAACAGCAGTAAGACTATCCCAACATCTGGAAATTTAAGTGGTAGCAAAAACTGGAGGATGATATTAAATAAAGACAATAGGTCTGAAATACAAAAAGGGCATCTGGGAGGTAAACCAACTGTCAATGAATTAGCTGGAAAAGGTAATTTTTAAGAAGATGAGCCATTAAAAAGTACTTTGGCTCACTGATTGTTGTACTGACTAGAAAGAACAGATGAGAATTTTAAACTTTGAATTAAATATCCAAGTCTTCCTGGACTTCACGTGAACAAATCCACCTGTGACAAAACTCTAAAGCAGCAGTGGAATCCAGACAGCAAAATTTGCTATGTGTGCAAAATTTGGCATGATTAATCATTTTTACCTGAAATCCAAGCCTGTGACCAGGAGTAGTGTGACAAACAAGAAGTTAAGGGGTAGAATATGCTACTCTACTGCTGCATCAAACTGCACACGATTCTCTTTTGTATTTCTACACCACTTCCAGAGAGCTGTGAAGTAGCTGTCCCAGCAGATTAAGTTTTTACTTTTGTTTTCAGATGATCATCCTATTCCTTCTGCTAGGCACCTCATGTAAGCCAAGCTAGATAAGAGCATTTTTAAAATAGGATGTTGGTAAAATAATTTTCAACACCATTCCTAAGAAGCCATAAGAAAGTTTAAGCAGGCACTTAAAATCATCAGTTATTTGCACTTGTTATGTTTAGCCTGAAAGACAAGAAGAACCATATTTTTAGGTGCAGAACACCAGTATCAAGTAGCTAAACGTGTGCAAAACTCAAGTATCAAGTAGCTAAACGTGTGCAAAACTCAAGTATCAACTAGTTAAATACGTGCAAAACACAAGCATCAACTAGCTAAACGTGACTTGTGCTTTTGAGTTGTATTTCCCAACTCAAAACCTGAACCAGGTTAACGAATTCAGTAATTTATCAGCCTTTATTGTTCACCCTCTGATTTTGAGCTCTCAATACCTGCACGATGTTGCTGCCTGCAAAGCTGGCTCGTCTCCAAATCCTCCCTCTGACCAAAGCCTCGTTGAACAGGTGAGCGAGTTTCCTTTCCATCTCAGCTCTGAACACCTCCTCCTGAATCCGCTGGTCCACAACACCCAGGAGAACTGCATTGCACACAAGGCAACCCAAGAAAACAAATTTATTAGTGAGACTTTTCAGTGCCTTCTCCTCAACTTCATTTACAAGCTTTGAGTTGCCCTGTGACAGCTCATGACAAATTTGAGAGCACCTGTATTTATAGGGGAATTCTGCCTTGTTCAGCTGGAGGTAAGATGTTGGAAAAGGGAGACATTTTGAGGGAAAAAGTCAAAATATGTAATCCGGGGGGAAAAAATTCTAGCCTTAACCAGACTAGACAGACCCAGGATAACAAGGAAACTATTTCAATTTAAAAAATACATGAAACGATGAGCATTCAGTGAATTGTTTATAAACGACTTCAAGAGAAAGCTTAGTCTGAATTGTCTGCTTCAACTAATTGCAGTCAAAGTGTTGTGATCAGAAGTGATCCAGGGGTGGAAATGAGGAGGGCAAGGGTTCAGAGTCATGGAGAAAAAGTAGAACAGCAATGCATGAATGAAGCTGTGTATTCAAGTGCAACTTCCCTTGCTAAGTTTAACAAATATGCCAATCAGAGCACAAAAAAAATTGGTTCCAGCCCTGCTCACTTGGCAACCAGGTAGCCTGGGTCAGTGGGGCAGCTGATGCTGGGAGGAATCCCTGAGGGAAGCTGAAAAAAAGGGTGGATCTTTGCTGGCAAGATGGCATCCAGTTAAAGTGGAGTGAATGGAGCAATAGTCATTCAAATCACCCAACTGAGCAATCCTGCAGGACAGCAAACCAACTCACTGCTGACTGCAAGAAATAAATGCAGTTTTAATTCCCCTCCACTAAAATTATTTATAGTTTTTTGAAGCCCCTTTTTTTTGTGTTCCCGTATTTGTTTTTTAAATTGTGGCACTTAATAAAAGCCACCAATTAAATAAAATCAATTAAATATCATTTTAACTTTTTTAATTTTTAAAACTAATATATTGAAGTCACTTTTTCTATTTAAAGCTTTTCACTGCAGATGTCAGAAAAAGGAAACATTTTCATGATTTCTCACTGAGATCAACAGCATCTGTCTTCTAAATTGAATCATAGACTAAGTATCTCAGAATTAAATAGCAAAATAGACAGTGACCTAAAGGTATTATATACACCAAGCAGAAAACTGTTCTTGCCTGTGTATTGGATTTCAGTATCAATGAATAATGTTTAATAGCATGAATTGTATTCAACAACAGAGGGAGAACACTGCATATCCCAGCATTTTATGACTACTGGGATACGTGCACATATATCTGGGTAATTTGATATTAAAAACCTTTACATGCATAGATTCTATCATCTTCCTATGCCATGATTCATTACCCTTACAATACAATGCACTGACTGGAAGGACTGACCCAGCCAAAGTCTGCTAGCTCTTCCCAGAATCCTGCAAGAACTGAGATAATAAAAAATTCCTGGGGAAAAAAAATGTTGCTGCAATTGGCTTTCAAAATCTTACAGGCAGGAAGGTTATCAGAACCCAAGGGGATGTGATTTCAGAGCTGGAAAAACCCCTTTTTTGCAGCAGGAACTACGGGAATTTTCAGCAGCAAGGGACAAACCTAAGGCTGAGCAAGGGAGGGAGCAGGTGTAGCCAAAAAATCCAACATAAATCTCTAAGGAAGGATGCCACTGGATGCACACAGGAGCTTCTCCCATGTCAGTGAGCATTATCTGAAATTCTAAATCTTCCTTCCCTAAAACAAACCACGTGGGCTTCAGAAATTAAGGTGCAATTTGGTTTCCTGCTTAAAGAGTAAAGGGGTGACTGGTCAGGGGAGACAGGGAAACCTGGAAAAAAGAGCAACTCTATACAACAGGTGAACTACAGGTGGTAAAAGTTGCAGGAAGACAAAAGTGTATCCAGTGGAGCACCTAAGAACAAGTTTGGTAGGCACAGCATCCTCATTAGTCAGGCTTAAAGCAGCAGGTAAGACCCACAGCAGGCAGGCAACCTCATCAGCCTTTGAGCACCTAAACGTGACAGCTCAACCACATCTGTAAGTTACAGAATAAAACACTCAGAAGACTTGGGTGGGAGGGATCTTCTGTGAATGAATCAGGAGAGATCAATGCAATGTGATGAAACTCTTTCATGTACTCAGAATTAATCTATTTTCACTCTGTTTTATTCCGGGCATGTTTTGGTAGAAAGTGTCATACAAATAAAATTTTAATTTTCACTTAAAACAAAATAGTTACCTAAAAATCAATGTGGCATATTGACAACATGCAGAGTAGACACTTCATGCCTGGCAGTCAGTTGTTTCACTAAGGATGAACTACCTTATAGACAAAAAGTGCTTTGTGTGCATCATCAAGGAGCTGCAGTAGTTAATTCTAGACCAGGGATTTATATTTCCCAGATATTCCAGGTCACTGGGCCTTTGGTTTTAGAATTTATTCAGCTCAGACATGTTATTACCTCATAAAAATGCAGCACCCTTAAGCTATCGATATTTATGCAGGCTACTTATCCCACTAACAAAACTAATTGCACTCTTACTCACAGGGACTGTACATACCTGTTCTCACCCAGGAAGATTTCATCAACTGGGACACATTAAGCTTAGGATAATGAAAGGCTGAAGGAAAAAAAACAGAGTGGAGGAAAAACATCCGTAAGAACAGCATTCTGAACAACATGCACCAAACCAGCAGCCACTACATAATTTATAGTGTCAGCAAGCATCTTATTTACACAGATGCATTGCTGCTCCCGAGGCGATGCAGACACAATGGCAAGGGAAGTGCTCCCAACACACAGTGCCCACTTTGGCTCTGACAAAAAGAAGCTAACTGGAACAGTCAGATTTATTACATGAAAGACTTGGAGCTGCTGCACAGAGGTCATTGCTCCCAGAAATTTCAAAGCTCACTGTCTGAATTGTGACTCTTCCTGAGCCTGCTGCAGGATCAGACTCCTGCTCAAAGGGCAGTGAGGGAACTCGTGAGTGTCTCAGGATGAAAATAAGAGCTTCTCTGAGGCAGAAACTACAAGGAAACAAGAAATGTAAGGCAGAGAACTAAACACATATGATTTGTGTTCCAGACTTGTGCAGGGGGAAGCATTAAAATAAACACCACCTTGATAATTTCTGTTTTTACAAAATCCACCAATAACTGCATGTAGAAATAATACTGCAGACAAACCTCATGGCTTTTGTGTTTGGCTGGGTGGCTTCAAGCTTCCTTAATTTCTAAATTTTTCCAAAAAAGCTCTGCTCCTCCTGAGTGAAATCCTTGCCTCAGCAAGGAAAAAAAGTCTATTTCTACTGACTGTAGTGTGGGTAAGATTTTTCCCAAGGTTTCCACTGGAGAGCAGTAAAGACATGTTGGGAAAGAAGTGAAGATGGGGGTTGGGCCAACAGTTTCCTCAAGGGAAGTCTTAAGCTTCACTATGGCAATAAGGAAAAGGAATGGTCTTAACTTTCTCAAAATATTTAATCCAGATGCAGTTTGCTAAGCATTATGCAAAGGTTAATTTTTAAACCATTTCATGGACAGAAAGAATGCAGCACATAACAATTAAATGACCTGGCCCATGCTGGATCAATTTAGAATAAAGATGTCTACAGTTGTGGAGTACTTTGCCACTACTCCATGTTTCAGAGAAGTAGAAAATTAAAATTTTTCTAATTTATTGATGCAATAATTTGCAGGCAAGCTGTCCTCTGTCTGTGTACCTAAAAGCTGATTCTTTTGCCCCTTAAAAAACTTGGGAATTTTTTTTTTTTTTGTTGAGGTAAAGGCAAAAGAATAATTAGTTACATTTTACCTTTTATTTTCACAGATTTATAACAAACTCCTACTGAGGAAAGAAAAGGAAATTTGGTTTTTCCACCTTTATTTCAATAATAGCATCACTAGCTTGAAGATGACCACCTGGGAGGAACTCTGTGACTTACTCGCCCATTCAGATGGGTATTAGAACATGGTCCTTTTTTTCTGAACAGGAAACACCGGCCCTCTATAAAATTGATCAGGATACACTAAACTTCCAAAATTCTCAGACAAGGAAAAAAACACCTCACAGTCCATTTAAACACACACATTTATTTTTGGCATTCTGCTACTCGATTCTTCTGTTTGGAGCTTTTAGATTGAAATTCTGTTTGCTCTAGTCATGCAATTGTTTACTTCAATTTAGAAATGGAATCTGAACAAAAAAAGCATAAACTGAACTGAAAACTGATTCTGTTGTTTTCCAAAGCATGGGAAGAGCATGATAAGGAAATCAAAAACCTTCCAGTGACCGTAATGCTTTGAACTGCTGGCAGTTGTGAGCATTTTCTTCTTTTAAACCAAAATCATATTTTACTTCAATACTTAATGCGCTCTTCACACTTTTCCTAATTAGTACTTGAAAACGATTTAATTCATGCAAATTGCTGGGTGACTATTCACTTAAAACTTTTCACGGAATTAACGCAACTTGAAAATAAACCAACTTGAGCAGAAAATCTTGACTTTGGAATGGAAGATGTGCTGTGACGATCATTGCCAACCAAGGCTAGGTTCTAAAACCTGGCAAAGAATGCTGAAAAGTGTCAGAAGTCAGCAAATCCAGGTTCCAACCTTTACACCTCAGGTCACTCAAGGGTCTCACTGCAGCAAGATCATATTTGCAAGATTCCTAACGTCCTCTGGAACTAACAATTACAAACAGCACTGACTGATTGTTATTCCGAGGGGGAAGCTGAAAAGACAAAATGTGATTATTAGCTAGATTGCAGCTGGTCTGCTAATGACTATGGCTGCATTAATGAAGTAGATGCTGGCATCATTAGAAGGTTCTAACACGCAGCCCTGGAGCACCACATGGTGTAACAGCATCGATTGGATGCTGAATGAAAAGGCAAAGGGTCATCTGGTCAGCCAGAGTCCTACTGACAGCAGCCTAAAGCACATCACTCAGGCACTGTGGCCACTGCCAGGTGCTCCAAGGATTTCTGACTCTCCTACAGATGTGTGGGACCAAGCAGAACCAGTTTCCTGCTGATTGTTCTCATTTTGATAAATGAGAACAGTAGTAGAAAGCATGGAGTGAAGGCATTAACTGAAGAATAATATTCCATGCAAATACTGGGGGGTGGGCAATAGCAATGCACTGTGTCTGCTTGAAGTCTGGTTAAAAAATCACCCAGAAAAAAATTGCCAAATATTTCTGCAGTCCTTGGACTGTATCATACAATTTTATATTTATCCTAATGGCCTTGCAACATCTCCAGGACAGCCAAAATAGATGATATGCATCAAAGTGCTACTTAGCACTGAAAAAATAGCAAGTCCCAAGGCAACTCTCTCTACTTCAAGTCCTAATAAAAACAAAGAGATTTATTCAGGGTAAATTCATGAAGGCAAATATTGCCATCTACTCCACAGCTAGCCTTCGTCTGTCTTCCAAGAAATATGCCAGCCATAAAGAGACACCAAATATATAATTTCCTAATATTTTTAAAGAACTAGCACCCAAACCCTGTGATTAGCCTTGGGTTTCTTTCTCTTGACATGTAGCTCATGACCATCTAACCCATTTACAGTCTGAAACATGAGCTATAAGGTGGACAAAGAAAAATAAGCATGGGAAAGGTGTAAACTGGACATCTGAATACCAGCATGTTGCTGAGGTCACCTAGAAGTCTTGTGAGAATAAAATCTGGAAGTTTCCATGTGTGGCCATTTAGACAGCCCTACTCGTGCAAAGAACAGTCCAGATCTGTCAAACAACTTTCACTCCTGATCCTGAAGAGTGGGGAAAAAGCTGACAAAGAATTCCTGGTGTTAATGATGTACTTTTCAGGGACAAACCACACAGTTAGAAGTATAAACAGGACATAATCTTCAAGTGCATAAAAACAGTGAGAGGACAGTGTGTGAAAGGCAATGCAAAGTGAACAAGCAGCAGGGAGCAAATATATTCTTTAGAACAAGGCTCATATTTGGGATATTGATGTCAAGGTCTCACTTAATGTCAAGATGCACAAGTAGCTTTTCCTGGGTATGATCAACTTCAGCCTCTAAAGCTGGGAGTTGAGCCCTGACACTCAGCTCACCTAACTTCTTTTTCTTCAGATGCAACTAAAAAATGTATAAAATCATACACAGAGTCCTTAAGAGAAAAAGAAAAGTCACCACCAAGAGTATGAAGTGTTAGCATGCCTGAAACGATGGTTCAAATGGCACAGAACAGTATGGCATGGAACATTTCATATTTACATATAAACACTAACACACATAGATTGTTTATATGTAAATATCCAACATTCCTAGAAAAAGTCACACTGAAAGCAGAGGGCTGCATATTAATTTGCAGACACCAAAGCAGCTATATCAGTCTAAGGTGTTGTAACACCTTCCCTGCTACTACTGCTCTGTAGAGCAAGGCAAAATAGGAATGCAGAGTTCAGGGCATAGAAAACAAAAATATTGAGGTATTTCCCTGCCAAAGTAGCTTTGAGAATCTGGCTGTCGGTCACCCTCAACAGTCTGTTGAATAAGATGTTTCAAGAAGGATCTGCCCAATGCTGCTGAGCCTTTGGACAGGATTTTTGGCTCTGAATACTGAAGAACTAAAACCCTTAGGCTCAAAATACAGTCACAGCAGCAGTGCAAAAAAACCTGTAGAAACAGCTAAAAATAACTGGCTGTGGCGGTCTCACTGATAAAAGCATTTGAACTACATTCATCATTTCTGTGCTGGCTGACAGAAACACCCATAGCTGTAGCAATATGAGAAACCATGTTCCCACTTTGCCAACTTATCAAATAGGACCATGGCTGGAATTCCAGAACAGTGCCTGCAGTGCCTCTCAAAGCACTCCTGAGACCAAACCAGACCAGTTCCAACTCAAATGTGCTGTCCTGGGCTCAATCTACAGTAAATATGAGTTGCTCTAACAGCAAGCGTGTCAAATGCTGACAGGATGTTCCTTAGTTTAGGACACATGTTCACCAAATCCTCATGTTTTCTACATTGCAATCTTTGGGAAGGTCTCACAGATCCCAAAAATCCTGACCTCTTCACTCTGTCTACTTTACCTGGCTTTTTAATTGACATGTGAGTCAATTGACATAGTGGGCTCCACTGGCACTCAAATGTCTTTAAAAAATGATCTGCAATGCCAATGTACATAAAAGTGAGAGAGGTAATAACTTCAAACACAATAGACAATATGGACAAATAAATTCAGAATATATGGGCAAATATCAGCTTACATAGCCAGTGTCCCAGGGTTTTTACAAGTCAGAGACACAGTTAAGTGCAGCACAATCCTGAAAGCAGTAAACCCTGCTGAGAATTTGCAAAAGCCTCTGTAGACATAACCACAGAGACATACCTTGGACTGCATTTTACAGCAATACTGATCCAAGTGATTTTCTTTTTTTTTTTTTTTTTAATCTGGACTAAGACCAGTGGACTAATGAAGCCAGGTTAAGCACAACTGACCCAGCACAAAAGGAAAGTATGATGACAAAAGCAGAGAGATGCTGTAACACCAAAATATGAGCAGAAAGGGGCATAGATTTGCTCTGCAGAACTCATGATACGTAAGTACTTGAAGCTGCATTATCACTTATGCACATTGCTTAAAGATTGTACAGACGGGAGAAATGACACAAAAGTATTCTGCAGTATTGGGGAACAGCAAATACTCACGTTCAGCAATCTGCTGCACAGGGAAGCCCAGATAGAAGCTGAATTCCACCACAGACAAGTTCCTGAGCTGCTCACTGACTTCGGAGCCGTTTAGAAAACCGGATTTATCTCGGATGGCAAAAACAATGCTCACAGGGCCCTGTCGAAATGCCACCCCAGGACTGCTCAGAGTTATGTTCAGTATCTGAAAAGACAGTATTGAAGCAGGGTCAGCAAAATCATATTTATGATTTCCATCCCTTCCTTGAAAGACTTTTTTTCCCTCTAATATGAAGAGGGGGACAATTCACATCAAGACAGAGGAACATCTGTTCCAGATTGGTTTAGCCAGCTGAGTCTCAGAAGAGGCAAAGTCACATGTGAATTCCTTTTCAAAGAGTTATCCTTTATGGTCAGTCATAATCCAGAATAAGCTGAAAGCTACAGTCCACAAACCTATGATAAAAAGCCCACCTAGCAAGACAGTCAGCAAAATAGATCTAGTTGCAAATAAGCCTTAGATGAATGCCAAACTGCATGCAACAGAAGAAAGGGATTATGGTAAAAAAATGTTCTGAAAGTAGATGTTCTTTTGGTTAAAATCTCCTGCAGTATGCACAGCCAAAACCCACCACTGGTTAGAAGCCCCTTTTTGTGGCACCAATATAGACAGCAACTGTGTCCATCTAGGTAAACCTCTTCTGGATAATAAGAAGTATTTAAAATAAGTTGGCTAAGCTGATAGTCCAAGAAATTGTTTTCCATGTTCTGTCTTCACTCTATGCAGTGACATTGTGTCATGGTGTTTAAAGTTCTGAGCACTTTTCTGTATGTACTACATAGTATCTTATGTACTATCAAATTTATGTAATTTTTCTTCCTGATTTTATTTTAGCATACCACAGATGGGTATTTATGGTGTCAGTAAAACATAAAATTTTTACTGATTTTGGTATTACAACAAAGTTAGATTAAAATTGAGAACTCAGAAGAGGGAGTTGGTCGTATTAAAAGGAATTATTGACTTTGCAGGGAGTTCTAAGCTCTGCTGTGTGATCCAGTGCTCTGCACACATGCAATACCTTTCATGTGTGAAGTTCCAGCAGCAGCTGTCACAGACATCATATACTGTGAGTATTTCTAGAAGCAACCAGCATGTTTGCTCACATGATGGCAGTCATATAACTTCCATATTCCCTAACAGGGTCTCCAGCATGGCAGTGAGACCTGAAAGTTTTCTTCCAACAAAAACTTGATAACCACACCTTCTTCTTTTATAGTAAACTATGATGGGAATGACTTTGGTAAGGGTTGGAACAGTTTTTATCTGAAAAATTACAAACCCTATCGTATTCAATAATATAAATCATCACCTTGGATCATTTTTTTTCAAAAAGCTTGTAAACAGGCAGATATGTGGTGCCATATTATTTTGTAGGGGAAAAAAAACCAACTGACTTCATGACGAAGCCTCACAGTGCTACATGATCTAGACTGCAAGTGACAGCCAGGGAACACTTCCCTCATTTTACTGTCTGCATGAAACACAGGACAACCAAAGGTGAGGGAAAAAGGGAAAGACACAAAACATGCTCATCTTCTTACCTGCACAGTGAAGTTGTAGGACTCCTGGTGTTTGTTCACCTCCAGGAATGCCATTGTCAGCCCTTTCTCAATGCGCTGGCTGAAGTTGCAGAACCCAATATCCACATTTCGAGGTACAAACTGAAGCACTGAAAGCAAAGGGCAGACATTATTCTTAAGGAAAAGTATTTCCATGAGAGAGAACAAAACAAGCCACAGATTTCACAGGGCTATCATTTTCTTTTTTCATGAAGCTCAGGACACATTCAGCGAAACATCAGCTAAAAATATAGTAAAAATACATTTTGTGTTGCTGCAGTAAATTCTCTACTCACTAATATTGGCTGGAGCAGTAATTAGATTTCTGAAAGATACTACTGACAAAATGCTGTTTCCTCTTGCATACTAAAAAACCTTCACTATACAGACGTAGCTGACTTCACCTGACTTGACCACTGAATTGGCCACACTGAAATCCTTAGTACCCAACCAATCCATTAAAATCTTCAGGAAAAAAAGCAACAAATCTCCCTTTCTTGTAGCCTGAAATACACTATTTAGCTTGTCTGGAAGACTACATATTGGGTCCATCAATGCACATTAGCATTGGTCTAATACTTTCAAAACACTTAGTAAGCTGTCTTTTAAATTTAGAGAAAATAAGTTCAGAAGAGAAAAGGAAAGAGCACTAGAGAGAAAGAGTGAGTGTAGAGAACGTGCTCAGGCACACAGACCTTAACTTCAAGCACACTGTGGATTTCCAAATACAGCCTTACCCAAAGAAATGCTATGGTTATCTTACAGACCCTAACACCAATATTATTCAAGGTTCAAACTCCAAAAATACATCTACTGTCTATCTACATAACCATGTAAAGCAGTGGGAAATGACATCACACCTGCACAATTAAAGAGATATCTCGCCATACAATTATTAACAGAGCATAAACAACACACAAAACACACCTGAACCAAAGTACCATGTTGACATTTATTAACTCTGCCTGTATGCTCAGTCCCTGTCACTACCTCATAAACAGCCAACCAACCAGGCAGGCAGTTTTATCATGCAAACAGAGCCCAAATAAGATTTTAAATGACAACACTGACTCTCAAAATCTATTAGATGGGTACTATTTTGGTTTAGATTATTAGTAATCATAAACTTCGCATAAACTGCTGCAATACAACAGCCATGGAAAGCTGAATAGTACATCAGCAATCCTCCTGCCCACATTATACATGAGCAATCAATCCTCCTGCTCACCAATTCTCCTACATCACAACAACACAAAAAGGTAGCTTTTAACATCAATTTAATCTGAAACTGACACGAGCATTACAAAGTACCTGCACTGTGATTTTATGAATAAATGTTTCATGATTTTTTTTTTCTCTCCTCACTTTTAGATGCAAGAAGAAGAGCACATCTATTTTGCAACGTACAAAAAAAAAATTCCTGGAAAAAATCATGAAGTGATGGGGTTAACTGTTTACAATTTGTCACCTCTCTGCCATGTAAATTATGTCACTAACAAGAAGAATTAAGATTCACAGCAGAACACAGGGTTTTGACTCAACCTTGCAGCACAAGTGAAGAAGTGTGAATCAGTACAAAGCTACCTTTCCCCCCGTGTGTCAGGAAGAACTCACCTGTCTGAACCTGGAATCTGTTGTCTGGCACAGTGAAAGAAGGGTGCAGGGAGAGGATCATGGGGGTCTCACCACGAAGAAGACTGCTGTTCACAAGTACATTTATGACAGCTATTGCCGTGTAAACAAAAGGGCCAGATGTCACCAGGAAAGCAAATTTGGGGGAAATTTTATAAACCTACAAAAAAATTAAAATTCGGGAATTAAAAAAACCCCAAACACTTCAATGTTAAATTTGGCAACATTTTAGATCTACAGTTTCATGTGGTTCAAAGACACCTCATCAAGAGGTAGGAAATTGTAATCTTTATTTTTCAAAGAACCTTGCAGCCTCTGCTGCAGTGCATCAGAGAAGCAACTCCCTGTGCCAGGTGCACCCACTGGAATCTCTTCAGTACAAAACACCAATCTCACCACTTCTTGATTTATCACATCCCCACATCTCAGCACTCCCCCTCGCCTGCATTCCCCTGGTGTATATAACATTTCCCGTACAACATTCCTGTTCACTTACCGAACTGCTTGCACAGCTTCTGCATTTCAGTCATACACTGCATAGTGAATGCATCCTATACCATTCACACATGGCATTCAAGGAGTAAAATACACATAACCTATGTTTTTTGGATATAATTTTTACACTCAAACTTTTTTCCAGGGAACACTTCTATCTGCTTGTTTCAACACAGTTACCACATTACAATTCTCCTCTTCCAATTCATGTCCTGACTTTGAGTCTTCTTAAAAACCCTGAGGAGCCTTACACATCATGTAAAAGAAATGAGATTGCAAGTTAAATATAAACCTTGAACCATGCAGACACTCTTATCCACCATTTCTCAGTCACCTAAGTAAGAACAAACTGAAGGTTTTTATTTATTTAAACATATTGCAGTGTCTTCCCTCCTTCAGAGAAACTCTCTCAATATCAAGAACACCTGTTTCCCCACCATTATTTTTTTCCTTTTTGATTTACTCCCCCAGTTTGCTTTATTTGCCTGTGGCAGTGACACTTCAGAAGTATTTTGGGATGTCCAACACGATGGCCTCAGAGATAAATGATGTAAACCAGAGAGCCAAAGTTTCTGATAAACGAGAAGCTCTTAGCTGCAGAGCTGCCAGCACCTTGCAGATGCCATGCTGGTGAAGGAATGTGTCAGATAACTTCACCTTCAGGGTCAGCCTTACAGAAAAGCACAGTGCCACTAAAACTGCAATCCACATGTTCCTGATTGGTATTTCTGCAGCAGTGTAAAGTGATGGCAACTGCTGTTGAGATGCGACAGCAAGCAGCTCTTTCCTGTCCTCTAAAAAGTGTGCATGTCAGAGAGCTCATCCTCATCAGAAGAAACCACCTCAGCAGCAGAAGGAAATGAGAAAAATAATCTATGCTGCTCATAATGCCTTTCTTCCTTCTTAGCCCACAAATATATGCAACATCCAACTTTTATTTTAAATGTCTTTAGATCCATAAAACTCAAATTTGTTTGATATGAATAATGTGCACAACTCTTTTCAGTTCCCCTTATCTGAAATTTTAGTCTTTTATCTCATGATGAAATAATGTCTGCAGCCTCAGTTTGTCAAATGGAAACAGCAGTTAAAATGGGTAACACATGCCAAGAGAAAGTTGCCCATTACTTGCAAATGAGACTACTCAAAAGGCAAGAAAAAGAGGAATTAGAATTACAAATCTCAATGACAATTTTCTGGTGATTTCTAAAGCATATATGCTGAGGAAGAGAGTTCAACTGCAGCCAGCATATACTTATGCACTCAAGTATTTCAGACACGAAAACAAACCTCTGATAACCAGCTAAGCTGCCTCCATCTCTGGCTGATTGTGCTGCACCTCAGGCTCCAGGAAAGCAGCCCTACCTGGAATTAACTTTTTTGGCTTAACAGCTAACACTGGTTCCCTTCTGTACTTCACTGCATCACAAAAGCAACAGCAGCTCCGGAATGGACATCCAAAATAATCCACTTTTAACGGTAATTTTGAGGTAGGCAGATTAGAACCATTACAAGTCAAAACAATAGCTATTTCTGCTTGAGATATTGCAGGGCTGTCTAGAACTAGCTCTCTACAGACTAATCCATATGACAGAAATAATACACCCATGACAGCATGATGCTGTCTACAAGCTAATTCACAGAGAAGTTTCCAAAGCTATCTAGGCTAGATGAGCACAGCTCCTGACTCTGGATTCATGATTCATGAATGAGAATAGCTGCTCTCAGCAGAGCTCTAATGGTTCACAGACCCAGCCATCCATCCAACCCTCTCTTGAAGTTTCACCTCCACTGCCAGGACAGCTAGATGCTAACAAATTAGGTAGCTCAACCATCCCATCTTAGAGTGTCACTATTGAAGTACACAAGTACAGATTTCTTATATTAAAAAGTACAATTTTTTTTTTACTTTAACACCTTGGGCCAGAAAGCCAGAGAAGCACACAAAACTCCAAGTGCACTTTGGAGCCATTCCCGCTGCAAAAGCAGAAAGCTTTAGTAGGAGCAGAGAACTCTCCCAACACCTGAAGTTAAGCTATCCCAAAGTGCAATGACTAAGCCAGCTCTGCTGTTTCCAGGACACAGCCTAACTCATTCCAAGCTACCCTCCCAAGAGAAGCATGTCCAGTGCAGAAAATTTTTAAATCACAGTTCACTAGAGACTAGAAGAGTGTCTACGGAAAGCATCACTGTACCTCTGTCCCTTATGTTTCCCAAGCATTTGCTATTGATTATTGAGAGCTAAAATACTCGATCAGAAGCACCTTTCCCACAACCTAATTCCACACCTACGCTCCACTGCATTATGCTGTGTAAACATCTGGCAGAAAGCATCAACAACTATTTCCTCACCACCACCTTATTAAGAAATCCTATAAAGAGCCTGCAGAGGGTGTTTAACTTCCTGCAGATGGACTACAAAGGTTCACAGGTCTTAAAAGTGAAATAAAGCTTCTGCTCCTGCACACTTTAGGATCCTGAGGCAATAGTTCTCCCTGGTTTTACATTACACACCTCAGCAGTACCAGGCAGAACTTCAGCAGCAGGGAAGCAGCAGTGCAAGTCCACAAGGTGGCATCTTTGAAAAAAGCAATTTACCTGGCGGTGAAAGGAGCTCCTTGCTTTGGAGGCAGAGTTCACTGATTTGGGGTTGTAGAAACCCATAGGTTAAGAACACATCCCCAAAACCATGTTAAATACAACGACAAAGTGGCTAAGGTAAAAATGTTAAAATGCATGAGAAAATTTCCCGGCATAAATAAGGCTGACAAAAACCCTTTTCCTGTTGGCATGAACTTAATGGCACCAGGGGTCCTGGCAGTGAGTCTCTGCCAACACTATTTTATTTCACACCCCAGTGCAAGTCAAGTCAAGAGAACATTGTCTAACAGACCTTACCCAAGTGTCCTAAGCTTTACATTATAGAAAGTTTACTGAAATCACTCTTAGTGCGACAATGGGGTCTTATTCTTTTTCAGATGAATATACAGTGAGATCAACAGGAAAAAACTTTGAAATTTTTGGTTATTCTCACTTTGCTGTAAGGATTTTTTCTAAGAAAAACTTGACAAAAGTTTTTTTCATTTGGCAGGATTCTGCCTCCTCTTTTTTTCCCCTTCAACAACTCACAATGTTTGAAATGAGACCAAAGTCTCAATAGAAAAAAACGTTTTAATTCTCCTTTCACTGTTAAACTTGCTTCCTATTTAAAGTGAGTAGCAGTTATAGCCATCACTGCCATGGATTTTATTTTTAAAACATACATTACTACAAAGTTCAATTTAACTAGACTGTCTCCTGATTTACTGTACATTACATCAGAGCAAGGGAACCTCTGTGAGCTGTAATAAGAGACACAGTAAAAAAGCAGCTGAGAGAAGCGCACATCTTTACCGTAAGCTGCAAAAACACACACGATTTCTAGGTACACTTGACTAACAAAAATCAGCTCTGCTTGATTAGTTAAGTTTAGAAAGATAGACAAATTCTGTTTAAAATGTTGCATTACATCACCACTCAACATACTGCTATCACAGTCAGCCCTTTTTCAAAATAAGTTTTGTTAGTATTCCACAGAGGTGAAGACATTTGCTAGTGATTATTTTTAGTGCAAACCCCATATGATAGATGCATTCTAGCATAAAATAAGCAAAACTGATTCAGCAAAGATGTCTCTCCTTTTGATAAAAAAGATTTTCAAAAGAATGAAGCTGGACTTGCTGCATTATTTATAAAAACAGTTACTTCTGAGAAGCCTTAGGACTTGTTAGAAGCTTCTCCTACTGAGAACTTTACAAGGCAACAGTAGGCATGAAAGGCAGGAATTTAAAGGGAAAAAATATAAAGCAAGACATCAAATGTTTGTTCCAATTAACTTCCAAATATTTAGCAATGGATTTTGTCTTACTGGTGTTAATATTAAGAGGGTAAGTGCTACCATATTACTGAGCCGTTAGGTCACAGAAAATTAAATGTGATTCTATCGTTGAGAACACCTGACTTCTTGAGTATTCCAGTTTGCAAAATCTGAAGGTATAATTCAAAACCATAAGAAAAATCTCATATAAAAAATCTAAATAGCTCATGAGCAGGTATTGCTAAAGGGACATAAACTACACATAATTTACAGAGGCAGCTCACTGCAGCTGGAGCTTGGCAGGAATTTATAACACTCCCATCTTGACTGAGTGGTAGAGATGTACATCCTCAAACATCAGACAGGAGCTGTTTATTTACTGATTGCAGCGATTATGGGAGATGCCAAAGTCAAAGGCACCAAGGGATTCTGTGCATGGAGAAACGCTAGTTATCTTCAATATTCAAACTGCTACTTAACTACATAATGAAAATGAGATCACTGACTCAGAAAAAATAATGTGGTGCTGAGCTATGATAAGTAGATGAATACAGACATGCAAAACTGCAAGTGCAGCTGAACCTCATCTACACCAGTAATTCCACGGAAGTATTTCCTTTTGTCCCCACCACTGAAATATCTGATTATACAACAAAGGTACCCCCAAACTACCCCTAGAGTCTTTTCCTCTCAGACAGAGGGTTTGAGACAGAGGTGGGGAATAGAGCCTCTAACCCTCATCTCAACCAGATGATCCCTTGGAAGTTAGAAAACCATGCTGAAATATTGTTCAAAGATGATTCCTTGAATATCAAAGCAGGGAAAACTTTCAGAAAATCCCAAGAGTACAACTATTCCTGTAAGGAGGGAAAGGACAGGAGTTACACCTACCTGACGGCATAAAAATAACATCTTACTATTGCACACCGGATCTTTTTCCCCCTGCCTTTTTCATTTGCCAAATCAGGTATTTGGGATTCTACCACCTCCCCTGCAAGTGTTGATGGCCTCACTTATAACATAAAACAGCACAAGGCTGTGCAGAAAGTTCTGTTTTGTTTGAAGTCCTAAGTATATAATCAGCTAGTGGAACACACGGAACTGCTTAGCAGGTATTCTGAAGGGTAAAAATTCTTCAGTTTCAATTCACCAGCCAAAGGAGGTGAGCAGTAGAGTCTGGACACTGCTTGCTCACCTCTGGCAAAACCAAAAAAGGTCTGTCCTAGCACATGATGGCATTCTAAAAGTAAAAACTTTTACATCACATTCACATTAAAAAAAACCCAACCAAAACATGACTAACGTTTAAGTTAAAATAAAGGTCTCTCTGATACATTACCTATGGACTGTCTGAATTATTACTTTAGCTAGTGAACTAAACCCACTATTGCATTACATTGATCAAACAGTACTTGAACACTCTTCATACCACTTACCTCTAGCTCTACTGATCTCCTGAACTGAACTCTGAGCACTTCTCTGATGGATTCACTGACATTTCGTAGAACAGCTCTTCGGGCCAGCACTACAAATTAATGTCAGCCAGAAAATACATTTTAGCTTCACCTCTTGGGTTTTGATTCAAAGCTGCATTTTCAATTGTGCAATGCACGAAAAAGCAGGCAGTGAGATTAACTGCATCAAACAGGTAAAATGAACGACAAGGACATGGGTAAAGGTGTGACTGTATCCTAAAAAGTGACTGTAAAGTTAAGGGAAGAGTTTATTTTCCTTCTCTTGTTTTGTTTTTCCACATCTGGTGTCTTCAGCATTCTAAGAAAAGAAGCTTTTAAAGAGCCACTGAGGCATTCAAATGGGAAAGTAGCAGCATATTCAGTCTGACTTGTGAATGAGTCTGCTGCCACAACACAGCTAAAAGTTTTGTAGGCATGTAATGCAGATAAGGTCAGAAAAAAACCACAGAAAATATGCATCTACTTTTCTCTTAAATAAAAAATAACCAAACACGACATTAATCAATGAGAGGGATATCCACAGAGTAAAAAAGAGCTTTAGAATCCCCACATCCCAATGGATGTCATGTCTGTTACAGCCACACTTGACACTGTGACTGTGGGTTAAGCAAACAACTGAAAAGGGTCATGTTGTCATCCAGCATTCACTTTCCACCAGTAACCTGCCTACAAAACTACTCAAATTACACATTTTAAAAAAGTCTTCCTCATCACTAGCATAGCCAGATCAGCTACATATCTGGAAGATGAGATTATGCTCACTCTGCTTTATTTCTTACAACTAAATCTTAAGGGTAAAATATATTGCTCACCATGAGAATGCAGCACTTCTGCAGCTGCCCTGGATTAGTTTGCTGGTATTGCTTTGTTAACAAGCTAGGAAGAGGCAGAAAAACACCAGAAAAGCAAACACAGATGCTAGACAATTAATTTTGAAACACACTAATGTCACTTTTTCTGGTTACAAACACACCAAATCCAATTGAAAGTAAGTATGGGAGGAGGCAAAATACAAACATAAGCTAGTAAGGTAAAATTATAAAAATGGTAGCAAAAACCAAACTTTTTTAAACCAATTCTCCTCTTACATAATACAACATTACCTCACATGCAGGTGGTTTTTTTTTTTACAAACAGCAGCAACAACTGAAAGGAGAAACTTACTCAGTCAGAACATTTAACAGTTTGGCAGAACAGTACCATGACAGTAACATTCATTTACAACTGATGAAATGATAAAGCAGCCTCTAACTCAGCACATTTGTACATATGCATCAGCAATTTTAGAAGACAATTTCATTCTCTGTGCAGTGTAATGCATTTGTAACTTGCTATCTCAATGGACTTCGTTCAAGTATTTTGAACAGTAAATGATAAATCGATGCTTTTACAGCTCTTTGTCTAAATTTACACCATGTTTCTTGGAAAGGTTCACTTAGTTAATTCAAAATCTGCAGTTTAGCTAGGGGGTCACATTACAGTGGCTTCCATAAAAACAAGATGAAAATGTTGGGAATATCTTACCCGCAGTGACTAAGTAAGGGTCAGGAACGGTAATGTCACACACATAGGGCTGCCTGGTAGCCACGGCAGAAGTTACAACCACCAGTTCAGATGGAGTAGTGGTCCCCAGAGAGGTGGAGGACGGTATCCCCGGGTCTGTAGCACTGGTGACAGTGGTGACAGGAGCTGATTCATCAGCACCAGCAGTTACTCTGCTTCCTGATGGAACTTCATATCCAGGGGGAGGGCTGGCAGTCGGAGGAGGTTGTGTGGGAGCAAACAGCGAGGTGACAGACAGAGATGCTGTAGGAGAGGACGTCACACTGATGGTGGTGGCTTCAGAAGTGAGGTTGTCGGGGTCTGTGGGAGCACTGCCCTGGCTGCCAGATGTTAAAAGCAGCGTAGGGTTAACTGTAGCACCAATATCCTCACCAGAACCCAGAGCAGTTGAAAGTAGAGATGAAGATACATTTAAGACAGGAGTTGCTGGAAAGGTAGTAAACGAAGAGATCAGATTTGTTTCGCTGAGCGAGATGCTGCTGGTAACAGACTGGGTGTTGGAAGTGGGCAGCACCAGGGTGGGAACCACAGAGGGAGAGGTGGAGAGTGAAGGCTCCAACTGAGAGGTAGCTCCTGTGGCAGCTGAGGTAAACACAACTTCAGAGCCCACTGGCAGTACCGAGGATGCTTCCAGAAACACAGATGACTCTGAGGGAAACTCTGATGATGGCGTTATTTCAGGAACCTGTGCACCGGGAAGGGATGATGCATCTGAATAAAAGTATGATGTTTGGCCAAGATGTGACTGAGAAACCTCGGTGTCAGTGGCAGAGCTGACAATGGTAGCTAAGTCCCAGCTGGTAACATCCTCAGAAAGTACTGATGTCCCTGTCAACAAGGTCTGAGGTAAGAGTGTTGATAAATCACTCTGCATGACAGAGTAAGGATTTAACATGGTCGATGACAAAGACAAGTAGCTAGACTCAACAAGAAATGGTGTTGATAGAAGACCGGATGGAAAATCTGAAATATTTAATGACAGTTCCTCCCTTGTAGATGCCTTGCCAAGCAAAAACACAGATTCTGATGGTATTAATTCTGGCAATTCCAGCAAGGCTGTCCGACTGATTGCAAATGATGGTACTGGCTCACTTGGGATGATGGTAGAGTCCAACAGAACAGTGGTGGCACTAGCAAGTTCTACACGAGTGCTTGGAGTCATTGAAATTGTTTCCAGAACAGGGAGGGTCTGGGAAACAGAGATGTTCAGTGACATTTCCCCAGGGAGCTGATGGTAGGAAGGAGATATTGTCATAGGTGTTCTAGTGTCTGTAGTGCTTAATAAAAACACACTTGAATCAGGGATTTCTGCGAATCTTGAAGAAAGTGAAACAACTGGTCTTGATGGAAAAGAAGTATCAAAAATCTCAGGTGTAGGTTCCTCTAATTCATACCCGTCAGTAATTATAGTTGTAACTAGAGTTACTCCTTGTACTTCAGAGGCTTTGATGGACAAAGTTTCAACATCATCACCTGAGCCCACATCATGTTCTGGGGAAAAGCCTGCTTCTGGCAGAAGTGAAACTGAGTCACAATACAGACAGTAACTGTATGATCTCGTGAAAGGCACTGGACTCTTGAGCTCACTGACAAGCTCTGATTGACTTGGTATTTCTGAACCAGCAGGCAAATTTGGTGCTGTAGTGGAGAATTCACGTGTAAACAGGCTGGCATTAAGAACTGTATTAGAGTTCACAGAAATGGCAGCTGAATCAAGAGGGAAAGACACAAGTGGAAGACTAATAGGAGAAAAAGCAGGCTCAGCACTGGCTGCTGGAGCTGGCACAGCCCAGGGAGTGCTTGGAGTGGGATCAGCCCTTTGACTGGGAGATTCTGCTGCCCTGCTACTCACATGGGTGTAAACATCACCATACAGGTCTGCACGTGGTGCTGTGGCATCAGGGCTCCCAGGGCTGGTTTCACCCAGCAGCTTGAGATGAAGAGGCGACCCTTCTGAGGCATCCCCAACAGGCAGAGCTGTTAAGCTTGCATTAATGTTTTCCTGTGCCGCAACTCCTGTCTCTGAAGGAATGGAAGTGAAAGGAACAGCTGTATTTGGAGGGTATGACAGCAACTCTCTGCTTGCTGTTAGCATTTCGTGATCTGGTACAAAAGGCTTTAGTTCTGTGCGAGTGTGGCTGCGTTCAGGGACAGTGCTCAACGGAGTCTTCTGCTGTGCTGTTTCTGAGATATCATACAGTGAAGAAAGGACAGATAATGAAGGTGTTAGGAACACAGTTTCTAACATTTCTCTTGATGGCTCTACTGTATTAACTGAGTGATGATCTGTTAAAACTGCAAAAGACTTCACTGGAGGAGTCCACTGTGCCTTTGAAAAGGAGCTAATAAATTCATCATCACTTAGGAATGCCTCATTGCTCGTTACAGAGACATCCACTAACGGCGTACTTCTCCCTTCTGAAATCCTGGCTGTTTCTTCTCGGCTAAGTAAAGTCCCATCAAAGGAAGTGGTAACTGATGATAAAAGTGTTTGAAGCAAATTACTTTCTTGGGACTCCAAAGTACTTTTTGCTAAGGCTGTTTGTGTCCTGCTGTCTGATATGCTTTCATGCACCTTTAAGTCCGTTGAGAAAAAGGAAAAATTCTGCTGTTCCAAGGATCTCTCATCTAAATCAAGAGGAAAAGAGAAAAACAAAAACCAAAACACAACAGATCAGCGCAAGTAGTAAGATTGCTATTAGCAAACCACACAGAGAGTATTTCTGGAGACAACTGCCCAGAATTCAATTCACTTCATTTCCTCAGGTTTTAATATTTCCTAATATTAGGAAAGTAGACTAGAAAGTAGACTAGGAAAGATCACTAGAAGACCTACTCTGTTTCATGGACTAGATCCCCACTTGCATATCAGAAACGAGTGACACAAGAGATGAAGAGGTGTTCCTTTTTTCATAAGGCAAATGGTATCAATGACAAGAATTTGCTAACATGTTATGACATGTCTGTAACATGTTATGTTTACACTTTCCACCACTCATCTGAAGCCTGGCCTGTTAGCAGTCAGTAACAAATTGCTTCATTACACAATTGCCATCTTTATTCACAGCCCCCTACAGGACTGCTCTTTTTATAAAAAGTTTTCACTCCTCCAGTTTGCAAAGTTTAAGTAGTAATGACCAGGTTTAAACACAAAAGAGAAAAACCTGAGAAGTCACCACATACTTCAACAAACAAAATACTCTCCTCTCTCACAAAAGTATTCTCGTGTTACAGAGATCTGTATATAAGCTTTTCCAGCCACAGATGAGTTTGGCAGAGAAAGGTTGATTACTGCTTGAACACTTTTCTGAAATGCCAAGACTGGATTAACAGCATTCAGAGCTGAATTATTAAAGGAAAACACAGAAGATTGCTGCAGAATAGTTTTCAAGGTACACACAAAGGGTTCATCCTTAAGTTACCTATCACACCTGATCATCCTATTTTCATATTAAGGCTGACATCCAACTTATTGGAATACATTCCTCATCAGCTTAAGGTACACCGAGAAGAAATGAGTGAAACTATCATATAGGGTGGGATGCAAAACTCTCCTGTTTTTTGAGGTGCCCACACTGACCTCACCTGGCTTCTGCAAAGGCCAGCAGCAACCCAACCCATTTCTGTGCACCCAGTCTTCAACTGAGAGTGATTATCTGTGCTTAGAAGGGGTGGACATGTCTGACAGGTCAGCATGTCTGAATGGTCAGAGTCAATACCTGTACTATTAATCACACCTAACCAAATGAGTGCTTGATCAAATCCTTTTTTCCCCCCAGATTCTGTCCGTAATATTTTGCAGCACAACAGATACTTTTCTCTCAAGCAGTCCCAATCCATTTCTTCCCCCTGAAACTCACTGTAGGCATTACAGCGTTATGATGCTTAGTTGGGGTATGATGATAAAATATGCTTCCTTACAATGCTCTCAGGTGAAGAAAAAAGAAACACTCTTGTAAAAGCTATGTAAGACAAGTAAACAAGTCCATCCTCAACCTCTTCACCAGAGGTCAGATGCTTGAACACGACACAGTGCAGAACAGTGCAGCCACCATGGAATAACAGCTTTCACATGGAGTTAACATCAGTACCAGACAAAGCAGTTTCTAAGAAGCACAGAACCAAAATGTACCCTGGTCCACCTCTGCTAGCTGACCAAAAGTTGTTCAACAGTTTTTTTCACTGCTGGAAGCCTCCCTGGCCTCACTCCTTTCTCTGATTTACGCTTCCAACCTTTACTTTTCTGTTTGTGACATTTTGAGTAAGCAGGGAGTTACTACAGGAAAAGACTTACAAGGCTATGAAACGCTGTCAAAATGAATCATTTCTCTCCCTGCATGCATGTACAGTTCCTTTTAGCCAGCCCTGTGAAATCCTGCCCACCTTGGTCACACTTTGGACACCTAACCCCTGTAAATTCCACATTGCAGACAAACATGGTAACAGGAAAGAATACAACTTCTGAAATGAATGACTCGTTTCAATGTGTGTGAAGACACACTGTGTCTTGAAAAAGATACAACCTCTAAGAGAAGGTAAGAGTGTTACCTAAGGAAATCAAATGGGAAAAATTCACCTTTGCATGTGGGATTTTGAAAAAACTTACCAGCAAGTTCATGAGTTGACACGCCACACTGTTTACTTTGCTCAGTGTTTTAGAAGCAGGGAGCATCAGCGATACGCCATTAATAATACAAATTAGTGTTTTCTGCCAGCTCCACAGAACAGTGCACCACTTGAATAGCTCTTGTCAGAACCGAGCGTGCCTCTCCGGGAGAGCAGATGGGACGTGTGGCAGATGTGTTTGGGAGCAGCCAGACAGCCCACAGAGAGGCAGGAAAAGCAAAAGAGAAAAAGGGAAGGAGGAGAAGGCACAGCACGGCGTGACAATCGGCCTCATCAGCGCGGAGTGGCCGATCTGGCTGCACGGTGGGACAAAGGAAGCAGACAGACTGCACATGTGCTGCACATCTCAACGCCACGGCTGCACAAAGCTATTGATGAATATCAGCGCTGACTTGTTTGTTTGCACAGCTGTCACTGGCGGCTGACGGTTCTGCTTTGCTCCATTCAGAGGCAACGGTGAGGCTCACATCAGACAAGAAAACTCTGCCATAACATTATGGAAAATAATAGATAGCTTAGGGAACAAAGCTGTGATCCCAAGCTACAGCAAGGGCGAGGGAAGACTAGTGGCAGGGGCCACAGGAGTCACAGATGGCACCAGTACAATGCCACAGCTCAGACAATGACATTTGGACGCGGGAGGAGTGATGACATAGGAAATCTGCTGGTGGCCTTGGGGTGACCAAGGCTGCTCCTGCTGCCCCCCAAAACGGGGAGGAGTCACAAGCAATTCACAAGTAATGAAACCTGTCATGAACAGAGCGACCCCTGTAACTGCCAAATCTGTATTTCCAGAAGCACAGCCGTGCCCTGCTAAGGCTGCTGCTGCAGACTTGTGTGAATTCGGGAAGGACAGCACTTTCTCACGACTACAGCAAAGGACTGCTGCAGTCCCCAGACTTCCTTGGTGACAAAAATATACCATGTCTGCTTGCCAGAAATCTACACGTGTTCATAAACCAGGAACTGGACTAGTCATTTTTCCAGAAAGCAATTAGAGGGATGCAGATTGCATCCTTCCTGTAGCTGCAGTGCTAAAAAGTAATGTCTGTTCTATAACCTGTAATAAAGAAAAAAGAGGATGTTTCAAATATATATTTGTAATAATAGATAATAATCTTCTTATGATTTTATATTTTATTTATAACAAATATGTCCATGTCTTTTTTAAATGCAGGACCTTTTTTAAATGCAGGATCACCTCTACCACTGATGTCTCATTTGACTTCAAGAAAGTTGCATCACTTTTCTGCACTCTGCTACTAAGATATGGCAATTGTACACTACCACAATTTCCAGTATGTACTAAAAAAACACAAAAAACCAAACAGTAGTTTTCTGTATTATCAAGATGTTAAATTATAGACAGGTATGGGCATAACAATAAACACAGTAAATCTTTAGTTGTGATAAAAATTAAACCTTAAGAACAGAACTAGCAATTTTCATTCTATTATTTTTGATAAATTAAGTAATGGCTAATAAAGTTTGCAAACAACAGAAAATGCCAGCAGACTAGCAGCAAAACAGTTCAAAACATGTATCGCTTACAAAAAAACCTTCTGTGTACTAACACAATGACCAAGAAAATTACATCTTAGTAGCTTTATTTTTTTAGGTAAGGAGAAAAATTGCTTTTCAATTGCTGCCCATTGATGCATTTTAGGTAGAAAGGCAATCAATACTACATACATTACAAATATTATGGTAACATTCCTAACTAACTACATAACAGCAGCTCCCAAATCATTAAAATTAAAGCTATGAGCTCACTAGGAATATTCACCACTTAACCAGCTCCCTGATTATAGGATGGAGTAGCATATCCCATTTACTGGAAGCTTTTAATAACATATATTTTAACTTTTTCTTCAAGAAATGTTAAGTAAGAAGCTGAATGCAGCATAGGACTAGAGACCACCCAAGGGTAGAAAGAATGATAGATGCAAACGTATCTGAAAATAAATCATAACTCTTCCTCCTACAGCTTAACACTTAATAACTTCCTAATTTATTTAACAGCATTTAGTTCAGCTTCCACCAAAGAGCTTGTATGCATTAGGTCATTGCAAAAAATTTATACAGTTCCCTTGTGTAAGCCTCTAACTAAATTTCTTAGGTGTCTGGCTTGTAGGAAAATACCAGTCACAGAAGCATGTGCAGACGAAAAGCTGTCTGCTTTCTTCTCTGGGAGGCATTAAGCATGGATTGAACAGTGACAATAATCACCCCTGGCACACAAAAGCCAGGGAGAGCAGGGGATGGGAGCCTGCACTGCCCCTCCCTTCCCAAGCTCCAGCTCACTGCTCCTCTGGGAGGCTCCTGGCAGATTTTGGAAGGTTCTGTTCCCTGGAGAATAAGCTGCACCCCTGCCCAGTGCATCCTCAGGGCAGCGAGGGACACAAACCATCCGCAATCCCAACAGCTCTTTCTCAAAGACGTTGGTTTTCTTACTGTAAAAGATAATCTCTCATCATTCACCAGATGCACTTAGGAATTTTAACTAATCAAGCTGCTTGTGCCACCTGAAAGGCTAAAAGAAAAAGTAAAAAACTGAAAAATTATGCTATGACTCGGCCCTTTCTCATTGCAGTTGAAGAAAAAATTTCATGACAGAAAAATTTGTATTATGAGCAAAATAAGTGTTACTAGGAAGCAGCAGGCAAAGCGAGTGCCTATGTACACACACACTCACTTTTACATACTCCAGGTTTCAATAAATAGCCAAAAAAGAGGAGGAACATCTTAAAAGCCATTCTTCACCCACATGCACAGCTGTGGCTCAGCTGCTGCCCAGGTGCAAGTAGACAAAAACCTCCCCCTTCTGCACAGCAAATAAGCACAAGCTTCCATCTCTGCATGAGGAGAAAATGTGCACCAAAGCACAGAAGGGCAAAGACAAACCTGTGCTTGCTGGCCAGCAGGGCTGATGAAGGCTTTGTAAAGAGTTTTACTAGAAGGCAGCCTAACTGCATTTCACAGTCCAGTCAAAAAATACACCATGAAAGCCTCATGAATTCCTGAATTTGGCAACCAATGAACCTGTTATACCAGGCACTGGCATTGACATATTCTTCTCCAACATTAAAGCCACCCTCAACACTTCCTTTAGGACACTTGCTGGTAACCAACACACTAAAGAGCTGTCAGCAGTCTGGGATTCCACCTTCCACTGTGTGACCAATGGAAGAGCTCAGGAGAACACTTGAGATCTGTGCTCTGATCCAGAAATCTTCCTAACGTATCCACTGCTGAAGCAGAACAGGACCCTGTAGTAGCTTACAGTAAATGGTAGACTAAAAAGGAACCCACAGCTTCCCTTTATTTTGTACCACCGTAACACATTCTGCTTTGCATGAAAGAGATCAAAAACGGTGCAAGCCAAGGAAAGCTTTTTGGAACAAAAGGTAACAAGCAGAGCACCAGATTGGGCACTAAGGGCAGGAAGAACAACATTCAGAAGGGGTCAGAGTGAGCCACCCCACCATCCACCCCATAAACACAAGCACACAGTGAGATCCACCTCCCAGACAGTACTACAACCCTTGGAAAACCATGACTCAGCTCAGAAGCGGGCTGAGAACAAAGCCCATGCACAGACAGTTTGTTATGCCTACACAGCACCTGCAAAGCCCAAGAATACAGCAATCCTCACTCGTGGAACTGCAAGAAGCTCTCACAGCACCAAGGTGCCTCGAGCTGACAGTCGCTCTCTAGAACTCCTCAGAAGCAAATCAGCCATGACAATTCACACCCTTTCCAGCATCTCAGATGGGAGAAAAGTAGGTATTTCTGACACAGAAGCTTTCCATGGCCGCTGTGCCTTCCTGCAGAGCATCACCTGAGCTGAGGAAAGCAGTGGTTCCGTGCAGAGCTCGGTGCTCTGACGTGACCAGGCAGGCTGGCCAGGCACACACAGGCACAGAAACCGCAAATCAAATCCTAGTTCAAAGTGGAGCTTTTGCTGGGAGCATTCACGCTTTTTTTGGCACTCAGCTGAACATGACATCATTGTGTGGGAAGCCATATGTTAGAGATAAAGTACACACAAACTTGAATTGACTTTACAAATGTTAATTCTAAGAAAAACTCTCATCAGATTTGCTCATCGGGATAACCAGGTCACATTTTTTAAATGGGAAAGCTTTCCTTCCCCCCACTTCCTTTTCTTTTTTTTTTTCCTTTTTAATTGCTCTCTGCACAGCAACTTGATTTTTATTCTCTAAACAGCCACTGTCAGTTTTCATCCAACTGAATGACTAGTGAAAAGCTTTATGTTTATACTCAACACTGCAGTGTCCACCAAAATACAGATCCAGGAAGCTTTTGAAAAGACCAACTAAATTTCTATTAGCCTCTTTCTTCGCGCAGATGACAGATCAGTGAGTGGCATTTTGCACACAAGCAAAAAATACACCCTTAAAACAAAATAATTTTCCTTCTAAAACTGCATTATCGCTATAAAAATCTCTTCAAGCAATGAAGTGATAGAGAGCCTGAAGACAAGAGTAACTAACAGTCTAATTAAAACAGAACCTATCCTGTATCCTAGAAACCCAGTTATCCACAGGGACTCTCTTCATTGACACATCCTTAACTGCGCTGTGCTGACAAATGAAAAACACCCTTGACGGAGCTTTAAGTTGCTCAGGTCAGCAGGCTCGCTGGTCCAAAATCTTGTTACTTCAAGGAATAAATGGAAGTCCCAACCTGCAACACCTAAAAGCAGCTCCTCTGAGAGGCTAATTCACCCGGCTTCCGTCACAGACACAAAAGCGCGATGAAAAAAATCTGAAGATGAGATTTTCAGCTGGCAGGGTACCATCACTCTGTATTGAACTCAGAACAACAACTTCATTGCTCCAGGGCCAGATCGCAACAATATGTCTGTACATGCCTAATTTTTCAAACAGTTGTATATGCATAAGCAAATAATACCAGAAAGCTCTTGCACAGTCAGATACGAAGGCATTTAGTGGTACTCGCAGCATGTATCACTTGGCAAATCAAGGCACATGAGAGAGAATCTGTCAACGCATTTTCACAGAAAAAGATTTCAAAGAAAAGCTGGGAAAGAGTGCAGAACAGTCCCAGCTACCCCAGCCTTTGAGGCTGAAAATAAGCGTTTCACCAAGAGAGTGCTGAAAACATGGAAAGAAAAGGGACATTCAAAGAGATTGAACAGAAATTCAAGAAGTACTCAGTTTAAGTAGAGGTTACCTAAGCTTTTTGCTTACAATGTGCAATTGTTATTGACTTTGACCTGACTTGGAAAAAGAGAAATTAAAAAAAAAAACAAAAGTAATTAATAGAGTAACTGTGTAACACTGAAGATCAAACTTCTGTCATAATTCATATCCACAGAACTTCCAGAAGACAATTCCCTGGCAGTATTACTTGAAAAGAAAGAAGGCAACAAAAATATTATTTCAAACAATAAGACCCATACAAAAACTTAACCAAAACAAACAAACAAAAACTACCTTCCCCATAGGCTGTGAAGCTTAGGCATCCACAGTACAACACAGACAAATTCAATGCAGATATCCTTATCAGAGATCCTGGAACTGCACCAGCTTTAAGAATAATTATGTTATCAAGTAATACATTTTCCTCTGCAAGTATCTCAAGATTTAGCAACTCATTCTCATCTTTTTATCCTTTTCTCCTTAGCAACATACTCAAAACATGACAAGTAAAGAAACTGCAGTAGCTCACATCTGAAGAGAAATGAAACTTGCCCAAAGCCTTTTCTTCCGTGTCCCTAATGCAATCCAACAGCCCTAATCACTGCTCTCAGAGCACTCTGCTGGAAACAGGTTATCCTGAGCTACTGCTGCCTGAGCTTCCAGACTTGGGACCAAGCTCATGACCAACACAAATGAGTTCAACCCTGCCAGCTCCAGCCAGCTCAGATCCTCTTTTCCCAGGACAGAAGTTGGTGCTGTGACACCAGCAATTATCAGATACTAAGATACCCAAGATTCTAAGGTGTGAGTCTCCTATTTCATAAAACAAAAGTTCAGTTTTATAGGGAACCATGAGCTGAGTTTCAAGAATAAGAACAGAAAGTAGAGGCAAGGCTGATGCACATTTTATAACTTGCAAAGTGATATGATTTTCCATGATAAAGAACAGATCGCTTTCTGATCACAGAGCTGTTCTGCTTTACTGCATGCTTAGTACAATTTAAAATAATTGTAGGCTTCTTCTGTTGATTTTTTTAAAAAATTGGCTTATCAACACAATGTCTCCAAACAAAAATGAAATTAAAATGACTGCACATGTTATTAACTACTTCCACTTTTATTCGAGATGTTAAAACACAGTATCACTGGATAAAGAAATAACACTGATCTGATAATTTCCATAGTGTAGCAGTCTCAAGAAATTTACTGTTCAGAACAGTTCTGTCTATTTGACCCTGAAACAGGTTCAAAAGAAAGGGAAAAAACACACTAGAGAATGTTCTCTAGCAAGTTATCAGTTATTTGTGATGGAGTATTTACAATGCACATAAATGCTGTTTCATATACCCCTTACAAAGTTGGAAAATCCACTCCTGCCTTAAAGGACAGAGGCTGCTGAAAGACAGCACATCACATATAAACAACATTCTCTTAAGACCCAACCTCAGCTCCTGTACATTGGGATCCTTCCCCTTTCTTCCCCTTCTCTTAGGTGCAAGAGCTGAATTAAAGATCCTGGTTGACTGTTGATGCATTATTTTTCCAATAACCTAGTCCTACTTGAGAAAGGAGTCCTCCAGGATATGTGAAACCAAAAATACTAGATTATATATAGTGATATATATATATAGAGAGAGAGATAGATATAGATATATATATTCACCATAAATATGAGGTTGCCAAGAAAAAGGTAAACTAGAACATTTAAAGGTATGTTGAGCAAGGATTTTAATCAGGGATTATAGGGAATTCCCTAATCATAACTGGCAATTAGTTGCCCATGGGTAGTAAGCAAAGTGCATACAACTATAAGAGCAACAGAACAATATGTTCTGTATTCAGCTGGAAAGAGCATATAAACAACTTCACACCACTGAGGACTTGGCAGTGAAAGAGACCAGTGTTTGTGAAGGATTTAGTCACCAGTTGTGCACCCTTCGTGGTGAATGTGTTATTTACAGCATTTCTAAACAACCACAGAAACTCATTATAGAAGCACAACTTGTCTAGCTGTGCTGTCAGGGACCTTTCTCAAGTGAGGCAAGCCTCCAAATTCTCTTTCTTGCCTTCCAGCATTGCCCATTCCCTTTGAAGGGCCAGACTGTTCAGTCCTCGACTACAACCAGAATAAAAAGCCAGATGTTATGAAAGACTCAAATAAAGAAAGTAGCATTTCCACCTGTAAGCAAATCACAGCTGATGTTCAGCTCCCCAAAATTTGTTTCCACACCTTCTTACAACCGTGAGAAAGGATAAATTATAACCAGTTTCTTAGTTATAACTACAAACATTTTAAAAACATGCAGTACAAACTTCCATAGAATTATAAAGTTAAAAAAGTCATCCCCACCACAAACACACCACTCTACTTCATGAGGCTATTTCAGCTTCTCCTTCCCTCCCTTGCTGCTTCCCACAATACCTACAGCAAGGACGAAACCAAAATAATGAAAAATGTATTTTGAGCTGCTTTGGACTCCTACAGCTAGCAAAGAAGTTTCTTCAGCAGCCTAGGCTGTGGTTATCCTCAGCTGCACTCCCAAGACCTACGTGAGCCTCCAATATTACACACATTTTGATCAACTAGTGCTGCCCTTCTAACTGAGATTAAGAGCAAAACAGGGCAGTTCCTGCTGCTGTGCAATGCTTTAAATTCCTATCACTGCTAACAACAATGGAGTGAGATAAATTTGTGAGCATATACTGCACTGGATTTCCCCCCCCAAATTTATACTAGATGATGCTTCCACCTGAAAAACTCAGATGAAAAATGGGCATGGACAGTTACACTTCTGAGCTGTAGGGTCAAGGCTCTGGTGCCTGCAGCAATACTGCTTATTTCAGCCTCAGCTGGGAAGGCAAGAGAGGCTGCTCTTCATGTGGAAGTAAAACTGGAAGAAAATGTATACATGTCCTGCGCTTAGAGCTGTTTTAACATTGCCATCCTAGGATCAAAGAAGTGTGGTTTGCCTCCTCTAGTATAATACATTGGTACCCAACAGGCAGAATAGTTAAAATGGGAACCCTTGGTGATTCTTCAAGGTGTAGCAGCTTTTAACTGCTGTTTTGTGGCACCATGTACAAGGTCCTAACAGAAATCCAGACTCCAGGCCTTGGCCACACCTGCTTCATGAAAATTACACTAAGCACTGGTAGGAGTTTTGTCTCAGTCATAATACCATAAATTAAATTTATTCTGAACTACTAGAACTAGACCCAAAAGATTTTTTTTTTCTCTAGTTTCTTATTCTCCCTCCTTGCAAAGTTAACTACCTGGCACCATTTCAACTTGAGATGATCCTAGATTTTATTCATTCACACACATACAGACATTCATTCTTTATTAATAGGATTTGGAAAAGGCTAAAAGCATATGGCCACATAAGATTCCTACAGACTCAACAGTAACATTCGAGACTATTTCCAGCAGTATTTTCCATTTTGGCCCATCAGATCATTAAATCATTCAACCCACAAGTGGTTTTGCTTATTATTTCTCAAAATGAATGACATTAAGAGACTGAAATACTCAGTACCAAACTCAGCTAGGAGATGCAAACAGTAACGTTTCCATCCAAGAAAACCTCATTCAAAAATAAATAGCCAGGTCTAGTGTACATTTCAGTCCAACCACAACTTGCTTAATAAAGAAACAAAAAACATATAGAAAAAGAGGCACATTAGCACAAGTATTTACAAAGCCAGAGTGCCATCATCTTCACAGGCAGCTAATTCACTAAAGCACCCATTACAAGCTTCCTTGAGACCCTCGAGGTCCAGGCATCCCTGTAATTACCCCCACAATCTTCTTACGAGCTCAGAAGTCCCTGCTAACACTAGCTATCAAAAAACAAATCCCTTTCGCTCATCTTGCAGCACTAACCCAAAAAACAGTAACCACGCTTTGTGGTAAAGGACCAGTTATCCATTTAAGAAACAGGAGAAAAACGCTGAAACTCAACGCACTACCTGCAGTTGCCAGTTCTAGTTTTAGCAGTTTCCATGCCCAGAGACATGGGATGTGGCTTCCTGTTTACCAGGTCTCTGAAATGCCACATTCTATGAACCACCATGAGGATAAATGCAAATGGAAGATGTCTCATGCCATGAAAATAGAAACAGTTAAAGGTCTGAAAAAGGCAGGTGAAGAGAACATTAAACATATATACTCATATATAATGTATATACTAGATCTAGTATATATACACATCAAAATGTGTATGTTTCAGGTCACTTCTTTGGGTCCTCCCTCCTACACAGTTTAGCTTAAAGATGTGATACTTTCCCAATTTCATAGCCTAGGACTCAGCTCTTATTTCAGTAATATCTTCTTCACACTGTCTTCACACATCAGATCAATTACAGGGAATCACATAATGCTCAGATCCAAACTCTGCTATGACTTCATGGAGACTTAAATCCTTGCCCTCCATCCCTCTTCTCCCTCCAGTTCCCAATTCTCACTCGGCAATTTAAGTCAAGATGAAGATCTTAATATTCTTGTGAAGATTTATAACATCCTGACCTATGTCTAAAAATTCTAAGGGCCTCTGGCACAGCAAGGGAAATGATCACCTTAAGGAAGAGTACAATAACAATGAAAGGCACATAAACAAAGCATGCTGCTCCTCCTGCCAGAAGGAAGCCCTGGAAATGGGCAATTTGAGGAACACGATTCCCAGCCAGTCTCTGGGATATATTGCAGCAGCCTCCTTTGTAGATCTGCTTCTAACAGCTGCCAACGATGCACAGACCATCATCTAAAAATCACTGTACTAAGCCTGCCTTCCTAAGAGAGTATGGAGTTAGTTATTCTACCTCTGTCTTCTCCAGTAACTTCTGAATCCAACAGCCAATTCAAATATACTCAACAGAAGTCTGAAAACTCAGAAATAACCACTTTCATATTTCATGAACATAAGCATCTGAGATGAGGAAAGCATAAATTAATCACTCTTCTGCCCTTCTCCCCAGTGAGTGACGCTCAGGCAGAAATCATGCTTTTAAGATGCCTTTTGGGAGCAGCTGGCTAGCAAACTTGCATATCCACAGTTCCACACATAGCCCCACATATACTGTGTGCTGCCCAGTTCAAATATCTTGTTGACATTGATCTGCTGTGCCTGGCCTGGTGCACTGGATTTAAAGAGAGGAGAGGGAAAAAGAACACTAGTGTCAAGGTTCTGGGATTCATAAATTCTGCCCATCATGGAATATATTTATCTGAGATCACAGTGCCCTTCCATCTACCCACCTAGTTCTGTCCTGTGCAGAAAGCCCAAATCCACCTAGCCATGACAGGTTCTCAACTGGCTGCACAAAACATTGAACCTCATCACTTTAGAAAATGAAAACGGTACTAGTTAAGTTACTTCTGCACATGGTTTGAGCAGCCAAACTCCTCCAGACTCAAAGCTCAACCGGGCAAACAATCATAGAATTGGTTAGGCTGGAAAAGAATTTTAAGATTGAGTGAAACCATTAACCTAACAGTGCCAAGTCTACCACTAAACTGTGCCACACCTACATGTTACTTCATATACCTCCAGGGATGGTGACTCAATGACTTCCCTAGGCAGCTTGTTCCAGTGCCTGACAATTCTTTCAATTAAGTAATTCTTCCTAGTATCTAATCAGAACCTCCCCCAACATAACTTGAAGCCACCATTTCCTCCTGTCCTGTCACTTGGGAGAAGAGACAAGGCGAGGTGTTGTTTTTCCCAAATAATTATTCACTTGTTAAACAAGGGGAAAGATTAAAACAATTGCTTGACAACGGTGATGACATTATGAAACTGCTAAATTATTCCAATTCTGACTCCTGTTCCCATTACAGAAAGAAAGAACTTTATAGAAAGAACCCAAATGAAATTATGGCAGTCCCACAGTAGATTCCACATTAGTCAAAACAAAACTTTTCATTTGAAATTATCGTATTTGACAGTCTCCTCTTCCATCAAAACTAATTCATGTATTTCTGAGAAATCTGTCCTCTTCCAAATCCTGTTTCCAGCTCCAAATACTGCAAAAACTTGACAGTAAGTATGGTTTCTTTCTTGGTTTAATGGTGTAACAGTAATACACAGCAACAGCATAGACTACACTTCAGACTGCAGCTTGAAGTCCTCTGAAGATTGATTTCCTTTCTTACTCTTATTGAATGCTTTGTTCACTTCATAAAAGAAATTATTTGATTCATAAAAAAATACAAAATGAGCATCCTATGGTATAAAAGAGAATCAATGGGAGGGGAGTATGGTTATAAACTAAAAAAATAAAGCAGACTGAACTACAAGTATAACTTGGACTGCAAGCTGAACTTAAGGCAGATGTTCTCTCCAGGTTTACAGAGATCATGAGGCAGATTTAAGTAATAGCTGGGAACTGAATACATCACTGTGCACTAGTCAGAGCACAGAATTCAGCATCACTCAGGATAAAAGAAACAGATAAGAGAATATGCATCTTCATTACTCTCCAAAGCCTTCTGGCCCTAATTTATGTGCACAATTAAATTCTGTGGATATTAATGCATTTAAGTTATTTAATAATTTGACTTGGAAAATCTGTAATTAGGCTTAGCAGTCCTCATTGGAGAATTGTTATTTCTGGATATTTAAAGCAGTGCTGTATTTATTTGCACATTTGGAATCTAGGCAGTCCTCTAAGCATCTAAGGATTAGAAATTTTACTTCTATTTCCAAACCATAAGCTAAATTCTGCACAATCTGTTAGTGGATCTAGAGAAATCATAGAGTGATTTAGGTTGGAGAAGACCTCCAAAATCATTGACTCCCACCATTACCCAACACTGCCAAGCCCATCACTAAACCATGTCCCAAAGTGCCACATTCACACGGTTTTTAAACATTTCCAGGAATGGCAACTCCATCAGGTCCCTGGGCAGCCTGTTCCGATGCCTGACCACTCTGTCAGTACGGAAATTTTTTCTAATATCCAATTTCAATCTCCTCTGGTACAATTTGAAGCTATTTCCTCTCGTCCTACCACTTGTTTTCTGGGAGAACAGACTGACCTCCACCCCACTACAATCTCCTTTCAGGTGGCTTTTTAACCTCCTTTTCTCCAGGCTAAACAACTCCAGCTCCCTCAGCTGTTCCTCACCAGACTTGTGCTCCAAACCCTTCCCCAGCTCTGCTGTCCTTCTCTGCACATCACCTCCATATATTCCTTGCAGTGAGGAGCCCAGAACTGAGCATAGGATTTGAGATGCAACCTCACCAGAGCCAGGACCATCATTGCCCTGGTCCTCCTGGCCACACTGCTGCTGATACAGGCCAGCATGTCATTCTTGGCCACCTGGGCACAAGCTGGCTCATGTTCAGCTGCTGTCAAACCAGCATTCCCAGATCTTTTCCTCTGGGCAGCCTTCCAGCCACTCTGTCCCCAGTCTGCAGCACTGCAGGGGCTGCTGTGACCCCAGGGAGGACCTTGTTGAATGTCCCACAGCTGGCTTTGTTGGCCCATAGAGCAGATCAACCCTCTCACACAGCTTGGTGTTGCCTGCAAACTGACTGAGTGCGCACTCAGTCCTCCTGTCCAGATCATCAATAAAGATATTTAACACGACTGGCCCCTAAACACATCAACAGATCTGGCCTAAAGGCATTCAGCCTTCCTGCTCCTGTTACATTCCAGCTAAACAACTTATTTCAGTATACACAGGTTAGACTCTGGAACTGATAGAGACAGCTATGGGACAACAAAAGACTAAAATCTGTGGGCTATTTTACCAAATCAAGTCACATGTGTACAAAAGATTCACCTGGAAGCTATATAAAAACACAATTGCCACCACCATTTTATCCATGTCATGTCAAAAGCCAGGCTGTCAACACACCAAGCAGAAAAACTAAATTAGCCCTTGAAAAGAATGTGCTAAGACAGCAAAGAAAGCACACCAAGCCTCTGCCAAGCATCTGTTTAAAAGAGAAATTAATATCAAACAAGACCCTACCCAGAAAAGATAAAGGATAACAGACTGGTTTAGGCTGTTTTACTTCTAATTACTCAGAAAATTATGTTGGTGCAGTACTGTGACTAAGTAGGGCAATGATCTTCTCTCAGAAAAATATAGGATTTGGCAGACCCTAGTTGCATGCCAGCTTTGATTAGCACTGCATTCAAGAATCCCACTGTGGGGAACCTTCCTTTCCAGCAGTAATTTAATTCCCAAAAGCAATCAGAAAGGCTAATGAATTAACCAATGCACAGTGCTAACTTCCCCATTCTCAGTGCATGGTTCTTATGCTGCTTCTGGTCTCTGCAAGGACATTTCAGTAGGAGGAAGAGCAGGAGGCTGAATGAGAAAGTCAGATTTTGTAGTGTGAATCTGACTTAGACCAAGAATTTCTCTTGGTCTAAGAGAAAACAAAATTAGGTGAAAATCCAATTATATGTTGAACACTATAGTGACAAGAACCAGATTTTAAAAAAATTCTAGATCCTCTAACTGATTGAACTTTTGAAATAAAACTAAATTATTTTGCATTAGTAACAGTTTAGGATTTAAGCTTTTATTCTAAACACATGAAAAAAACATCACCTCTTGAAATTTAAGCAGGGATAGAAACTTCCATAACATAGGTTATTACCTTCAATTAATACTAGCACTATGCTTACATTTAAAGGAGAATAAGAAAAAAGATCACAGTGCTCAAAACACTCCACAAGTCCACCTGCAGCAGCTTCAGATCGTATGTGTAACCAATAATGAAGCCACTAATTCTTTCCCTAGAGGTAACAAGGAGGGAAGAGAGGAATAAGACCAAGCACAAGCGAGAAGGCAAGGAAAACACGCCACTTTTACATCCTGGAGCAGCAAGAGAAGATGAAATCCCAGGAGAGAGCAAGATTGAAGAGATGCTGTCACTTAATTATGTAACTGAATTGCTAGCTAAACATATACGTAATTTTGGCTTGATATTTGCCCAATAAACAACAACAGCAAGTAAAGACAAATTGAATGTAATCTCTTTCTCATTTCCTTACACACAGAGGTCTAGAAGACATGCAAGATGAGATGGAGAGGGAACATCACAAAATGTTTATTGAGGTGCCAAGGACGGAAGTACTGAAGCACTGCAAATACAATGAATGTAAAGTCTGAGACTGCACAGGACTGCAGTTGACAGTAACCAGGAGGACACCAGGCTCAGTCTGGCTAAGCTCAGTTATGAATGTGAAACAAACACAATTGGTGCTTTGCTGATTAAAACATCTCCATCTAAACAACAAATTCCACGTGTGCTGGGTGATCTGCAGTGCAGTGCCCCTCAAAGTCTGTGTAACTACTGCAAATTCTGGAATTCTGTTACATAGATTTTACGCCCTGTCTCCAAGAGTAGCTACAACATGCAGGAAAACAATAGGATACAATTATTTCAGCAAAATTCTTTGAAAGATATTAAGCATGTACAACAACAAAGCTGGTTGATAAAGTAGAACTGGTGAAAGCAAAATGGTTTTGCTGCATTAGTTGGATGAATTGGCTCAGTATAGTCCAAAGTACATCAGAACCACTGAAAAAGTGAAGCTGGGCAACAGTCAGAGCACTGGAAGGAGGAAGTCAAGTGAGATGTCCTGTTTCAGCAACACTACACAGATTCAGCCAGCCCAGTACCCTAGCACCAACAGAAAGCTAACAGCAAACAGGGAGAAAAAAACTTAAAAAGAGAAAATTAAATGAGAACAAGTTCAGATCATGTAGTTGAGCAGACAAAATCTGTTTAGCTCATGCTTGACCTCTAGAGAAATGTAAGTAAGAATATCTGATCTTAACAGCAGCAAAACTGAGCTGGTAGTGCTGAATGATTTACAAGTAAATTAAGCATTAAATTTGTTCTACCTTTTGATTTCTTCTATATGCCAACACCACATAAACATCCTAGTCACTGGGTATGGTTTATTTCAGAGGAGATTCTTTTTTCACATTTGATTTAAGAACAAATCATTGACATCAAATTGACACTTATTAGGACCACTGCCACAATAAAACATTATCTGAACTTCACAACGAAGAAAAACATGAAGGAAACTGAGGCTCAAAACACTAGAACTTAAATTGCACAGGAGAACATGTAGTTTTGTTTTTTAAAATACGCAAAAGTCCACTTTGATGATTTCATTTTTTGGCAGATTGATTAATTGTGCAGTTGTTTGATTTCTTTTCTCCATCCCATTAAGCTCTATGCTTGACATACTTTCCCTGTACCATAACTAAATTCTGCTGAACAATATAACCTTCAAGTGCTCCACGGTTCAGCACTGACCTGGTTACCAACACAGCTCTAGCACAGCATCTTCCTGCAGTTCTCACGTCAGGCATGAAAACTCCACATCGTTTACAACTTGCTGGTTTCTCAGCAAAAATTCAAGCCACAGTCTTCAGGGTATTCCTCTTGGCTAGCTCAGCAAGTCCAGCTGAGTGCCCCACATGTGAGTTTGCTTTCAGGAATACAGGTTGGAAGTTCATTAGCAAAACCCAAACCAATTAAACCCAGTAGGTCTATCACTACCTCAAAATCAAAGCCTTGGAACAAAAGCATGTAATGAATAAAATCTCTGCATGTTTTTGGCTTGCAGCTCTCCGTGCTCCTAGAATCCTGAACTCCAAACACCTGACAACAGGAAGAAAGCATATCCTTTACAGCACTGCACTTCCTCCTCTTTCTCCATGTACCTTCATCCTCTCTTCAGAGCACTCTCCTTCACCTCATCTCTTAATTGGGATATTTCCTTCGATTCCCTACTTAACTCCAAAACAGAATACCATCCTGGTTGGGGTGATGCTAGCTCATTAAAGCTTCTCCCAAAAAATGGTAACATAACAAGTGTTATTTTAGCTTCTCCAAAGCCAAGCTCCTGCATCGACTCATCTTCACCACCATCTTCTTTTCTAGCCCTGTTAGAGTCTTCTTTAGTGCAACCACATGGCACTGCATCATAAAAAGAAAAAAAACTTACATCATAAAAAAATAACATGGATTTTTTTTTTGATCCGGTTTGTTGCAATCATCCCAGAAGGGCTTAGAAATCTTTCTCAAGTCAGAAGTGCCATGCAGGCTTCTCTAACTCCAGATTAACTTCTGTACATCCTACAGTTAATGCTCTGTAAATTGTGAACATTTTATTTTGGGATCTCATATTCCCCAGACTCATTAAGACCATAATGTAAATATTAAACAGCTATTCTTTTTCATTTATATTTATTTATATTTACTTAAATTTTATTAATTTTTATTTATATTTAAAGCTGTAACACATTTTAAAACAGAATGTTAAGCCTTGGGAGCTTAAAAGATTGCTTGATCTAATTCTCCTTCCCCTCCTACAAAAAGTAATCATGACACAGTATTGCAATGTAACAGCTGTGTTGATGATACAACAAGATGTAATCCCCAAGACTGCACAAAAACTACTATGTATTTTTCCTCAATAGCCTCCCACCTCATACTACAATTTAGACAAAAAAGGGGGAGAGCAAATTGTTTTCTGAAGTCTTAAATCTTGAGATCTACCTGCTATCCCTCTTTTTCTTCTTTACTCTTCCACATGAGCAAGAATAAATCAGTTTAAATCCAAGACAGTCACCACTTAGATGTACTTACCTGCATTCCTCTAGATATTCAACAATGCAGCACTTAATGTTTTGCAACAGCTTGTCAGCTTTATTATATAAAAGAGCATGATTTTTATTTACTTTTTTTATGTATTAAAGACTTTAATTATGGTACCCTTAAGCAGACAAAGAGCTTCCAGGAGAGACAACAAAATAAAAAAAACCACCACCCTTGGTTACCACAGTAAAGAATATCCTGAGTATTACATAAATATCAAATATGTACATAATTGTAATGAATATATCAAATGCAGCTTTCACTTAAGTACTAGGTAACCTGTTTCAAATTAAAGGTTCCTTACAGTCATTCAGCTGGGAAGACACAGACATCTGAACAGAACATACATACAGCTTGTTACCACCCTGTGAAACCTGCAATAATTCCTGCTCAGAAGAATCCAGTTATTAGTGGTTCAAATACGAATCAAGTGCCACTGTGCTTCCAGAAGACACACTAATCACTGCCTAGAGTGCAAAAGTGCTTCCCTTGGAGCTAATCAAGGTAAAACCTGATTGCTCTTCTCCACCTACATGATTATTTCATGACTCCACAGTAATACTTTGATATTCATACAGTCCAAAGGCTTTGCTTTTAACAGACAGGTTTAATTTACAGATCCCAGCATCACGTGGTTAGAAGTTCAGCAATCTGGCATTCTCCAAGCCCTTTCTGTTCTTCTATTCTCTAGAAAAACTGAAGTCTTAAAAATGGGATTAAGGAGATGATGAGCATTTTGTTTCCTCATTTTTTGGTAGTCGTGCATGTTGAAGAAAGAATAAAACGTTTGGAGAACTATACAATGAGAACCACATGCTGTTTTAGAAAATGTTTTAAGTTAGGAAAAGAAAAAAGACACAAAATTCATTCTATACTTGAACTCCACATGCAAAGTTTTTGTTCAAGGCAGAAGTCTTTTAGTACATGAAATTTACTTCCATCCCTCTCCCTCCATCAACAATGGTTTGCATAACCAGATGTTCTTATACACTGCATTTTAGAGCTGCCCCATATGGAACTGCAACACTAAATATGCATAACTATGGAAACCAAAGCAAAGGTCAGAAAAAAAGTCAGCAGTTTAGTAACCTGACACCACAATTTTAAGTTACTCAAGACGAAGCTTTCCCAAATGAACCTGATTACAAAATACGTTAAATGTATTTTGCATTCAAGTGCCTCTCTCTATTCTTAAAACCTAAGGAACACTTACATTTTACTTGGAAAAATGTAATTTGGTTTTAAGATTGAGCTTCTTCCTGTAAGCTTCCAACTGCTTTCTGCCAGGAAAAAGTGCATTAAATACTCACTGCACACAATAGGTTGTAAGTGGTACACCTCAGAACCAACATCTCCAAGACTATTCCCAGATCTTACTAAGCTCCATCTTCCTTTGAATAACCCAATGTATACACTGTCCATACAGCAGAGACTTTAGTGAATAGGTATCACTCATTTTTTTCATTTCAAACCATCTCACTCTTGGTTACAGAAGTGGACACCAGTACTTAAACAGCTCAGTAACACTACAAACGTAAGTTCTGTTATGTTTAAAGTTACAAGAAATGTTAATTGTACGTGTCACTACATTAACCTTTAGTGAGGAACAAAAGTAAAACACCTGCAAAAGCATGCTCAGCTAGTTGGTTTATTTCCTAAATACACCAAACCTGTCATTTATCCTAAGCTAACAAAGGATCTAATTTGTGCCTCCAGAAATATGTACAAATTCCCTTTCTTGCTATTGGCAGGAGATAGCATGAGAAGAAATCGTTTACTACAAAAATATTTTGTTCTGAGCATGGCTCATTATTTCAAAAGCAGGACTGCCAGATACTGTCCAGCTGAAATTGTGAAGGATTATTTATTTTTAGCAAAACTGTAGTTGTCTCAGCTCTGGCGCACATTACAGAATTAGCAAATAGCTAATTGAGTAAGGCTTTTAATTCTGAAACCTATAAGGCAATTAAACTACTTTCCATAAAAACTGAGCATTTTTTAAGAAGTCCTCCTGAATATGAATGACATATGAATGACAAACTTTGAACACTAGAGTTCTTCTTGCAACAATAAAGTTGGGGCACAACGGAGAAGTTTAAATATTTAATTTAGACTGAGCTGCAAGTCATTAATTTTTTATTGATGCAAATCTGCAATTCATCTAGAGCTAGACAGTTGCAACCCATTCTGGCTGAAAGCAGAGTGAATTTTTCCAACACAGAATAGGATGTAACTCCCCTCTCTCCAGCAACATCATCTGCTTTTCCACGGAGATCTCAGGCCATGTCAGTGAGTCAGAACAGCATCTGGGCCTGGATGAAGGTGCATCTGCTGCTCATCATTCTGCTCACTGTTCAAAAAACGTGTCTTGAGCGTGCATCTGGAATATGCAGTTACGGAATTAATTTACACGACACTGCTAAGAACACTCTGTGATTGAAGAATGCCACAGGTAGAAGGCACTTCACACTTAGTCCTTGTTGATGGTGGCAGGACATCATTCATCCAAGTCAAACACCGAGGAAGTAGTGATATCAATACTGAAAAATGAAATATATCTGCATTTCTTTATGCACAGCAAGAGAGAGGTTTTAGCTGCTAGCATGTCTACAAACAGAAGCAGTCTACTGAAAGCAGTTAAGGTTCATTAATACAGTAAATGTGACAGAAATTGGAAAATTCTAATCTCCTCTAAGTCCACCCAGTATTAAAGGCAAATTATTCTTTTGTTTTCGTTTTTAATGGTTCTTAAATATTCTGATGAAAGTATCTATTTAAAATTCAAGACAGGCTTGCTGAAAGGTACTAACAAGTCTTGACATTACACATACCTCATAAAATTTACTTCTTTTCTGGAAGCAAGCAGAGACCTGATACCTGGTCATACTTTTTCTTACTTCTTTTCTGGAAGCAAGCAGAGACCTGATACCTGGTCATACTTTTTCAAAATAAGCCTCATTCCAAGTTCAAAAACTCAGTACTTTGAAGATCAAGATTTTCAAGATTAAGTCAAACTGGTCAGCCAGTTAGTAGTGAAAAACCTGAACTGATTACATAAGGGTACACTGTTGTGTTGTGCAGATCTTTTATTTATCTCAAGTCTTTCTATAGAGAAAACCATTATGAGATTGCAGTGGTATATGTAAGAGTATATAATGGGTGGAGAAGAAACTGCAAAAGCAGTTCTGGTGAGTGAATTCCAAATAAACAGAAAGGAAGAAGTGAAAATACAAAAGTAAGATGCCTGTGATAGCGTCTAGAACCTAATCTTTTACACATTAAATGTTATTTACAAAAAAACTTAGAAACATTTCCAAGGCAGGAAGTTCTCAAGTGGATAATGAATGTTTAAATTAACAAAAATGTACAGCCTGCACACACTAAATATATATTTATACATCTCTATACATAGAGAGACAGAAATATCTGGAGAAATAAAAACTGAGCCATCAGTATAAGCAAAACAAACAGAATTTTCAGAGTAACTTTTTGAGTAAGAATGACCTTTATACTTTGGGGATTCCATCTTACAAACGTCTTGACTGAGGGCAAGTCATTAGATACTTGCTAGTAGCACTTCAGATTTACTGCTGAACTAGAAGCTACAACAGGACATGTGAAGCATGCTGAGATAGAGGTGACCTGATTTATTTTCTAATGTATATGGGCCTGCCACCCACTGGAAACAGAGAAAATAGGACAGCTTTTTAAAGTTCAGCTGGGCAAGACTGGACTTTCTGCCTTGAGATCAGAACTCTGAAAGCTACAATTATTTTGTTAAAAAAAGTTGGGGTTTTTTTTAAATCTTTATACCATAATTTAAAAAATGGGTTGCAACACAAGTGAAAAGCAATTTGAAATATTCACCATGACTTCAAAAAAATCTTCGTCCCTGAAGGTAGCAAGATTTCTCTAGTTAGTAAAAACCAGCAAAGCTTCAAAAAATTTAAGATTCAACAACAATAAAAAAAATCGTATGAAGTTAGCCATGCTAATCAGAACAATGAATAAAAGATGATGCAGCAATATTTTCACCAAAATACTACCCAGTTTCTCACTAAGAAACCCTTATCACTTCTGAGGTGTGATTTGGTGGTCAGCAGTCCTGGCTAACCACCGAGGCCCTGGTTTGGGAGGTCAGCAAATGTGGTATCTGTCTACAAGAAGGGCCAGATTTATTTCAACTCCAACTCTTTTAAGATTAAGCTTACTCTGGTATAAAACCAGATTTGCTCACTTTAAATGGTAAAAAAAAAAATAGGCCACAAGCATTGAGAAGCTACATATGCAGTAATCCTCTTTTCCTTCAAGACTTTAAGATTGCTATTTTGCGTTTGGTGTTTTTTCCGCATATGCAAAATGCATTCCCAAGCATTTTGCTCCCAGTGCAGATGAACTGACAAAGACATCCACAGCGCTGCTGAGCTGCTACAAAAGCCATCCTGCCTCCTCTGCAGCCCCAGCTCTCACCACAGACATGACAGACTTTTATGAACTGAGTGCTTATTATCTCTTCCTTCCTCACTACTGTGACTGTGTGAATTTAAAAGCACAGTGGAAACAAATGCCTGATTGAATCACCTCTTCACCGAGGCCATCTCTATCCACGTGGATAAGAAGGTGATCAGGAGTAGTCAGCATGTATTCACTGAAGGTAAATCATGCTTCACCAGCCTGATTCCCTCTCTGGGATCAAACAACTACCTGGATGGATGAGGGGAGAGTGGAAATTGTCTACCTTGACTTCAGCAAGGCTTTCAACACTGTCTCTCACAATGTGCTCATAGGCAAGGTCAGGGAGTGTGGAGTGCAGGAGTGGACAGTGAGGCAGATGGAGAGCTGGCTGAATGACAGATCCCAGAGGGCTGCAATCAGTGGCACAGAGTCTGGTTGGAGGCTTGTCACTGCTGCAAAGCAGCTCTGCAGGAGGGCCTGGGGGGCCNCAAAGCAGCTCTGCAGAAGGGCCTGGGGGTCCTGAAGGACAACAAGCTGTCCCTGAGCCAGCAGTGAGCCTTGGGGGCCAAGAAGGGCAATGGAATCCTGGGGGACATTGGGAAGAGCATTGCCAGCAGGTGGAGGGAGGGGATCCTGCTCCTCTGCTCATCCTGGTGAGGAACATCTGGAGTGCTGTTCCAGTTCTGGGCTCCCCAGGACAAGAGATAAAGCTCCTGGAGTGGTTCCAGCAGAAGGTGACAAAAGTGAGTAAGGGACTGGAGCATCTCTTACAAGGAAAGGCTGAGAGAGCTGGCCCTGTTCAGCCTCAGTAAGGGATGAGTGAGAGGGAACCCCATCAATGTCTGTCAGTGTCTGAAGGGAGGGTGCCAAGGGCATGGATCCAGGCTCTGCTCTGTGCTGCCAGGCAATAGGATGAGAGGCAACGGACACAAACTGATGCCCAGGAAGTTCCACCTGAACATGAGGAAGAAATTCTTTACTGTGCAGATAACCAGGCACTGGAATAGACTGCACAGAGAGAATGTGGAGCCTCCCTCACTGGAGATATCCAAGAACCATCAGGACACAATCCTTTGCCATGTGCTCTAGGATGACCCTGCTTGAGCAGATGACCCATTGTCAATCAACCTGACCCATTCTGTGATACCATGACATTAGAGAATGAAGCAAACAGTACTCAAGGGGTCCAATTCACCTCTGGACTTGTAAAGTTATTTTTCTCTCCCTGTGCTTGAAAAATACCATATTAAAAACACCCACATAAAAATACACTGATGAATCAGTAGGCTGTCTTAGTGTTAATACCATGGCAGACAGATTGCATCACTTGTCAGTAAGTAGCTGCTTTTCTGGCAGCAGGTCAGCTCTACTGCCCATCACAGACTATCTAAGCTCCTGTGCTAAAAGACTGAGTTAGGAGGAAGAGGGAATACAGCTGCACAACCCTTGTTCTGAGTACCTCAGGCCCAACAGGACGTGTGACCTCAGCAGCAGAGCTATGAAAAGAGAAGTGCTGGGTTTGGAATCAGCAGCAGAGCAGCTTTGCATTAACCAGCAAACCCTTCCAACATCCAAGATTGCTTTGCACGGAGCTATCTTGAACACAACCAAAACGTCAAACAATTTTTATACATAGCTATTGCTGAATTCCTCTCACAGAAGGGAAAAGATAAATAGCCTTAATAGGAAGACAGTGGTTAAAGTGATTGGCAAGAAATGTTCTCTCTCTCTCTCTAGGGCTCTGCACACCTTGGACAGTCTGGAGAGACATCCCATGCTATTTTTTGGCACCTCTCTGTCACTCAATTTCTCAAAAGAATGTCAATCTTGGCAAAAGTGAATCTCCAGAAGGAACTCAAAATGACTTACAGATGACCTCTAAAAAAATTTCCCTAAATGAAGCTTATAGCCAGCTCCATGAAGAGCTCAATAATTAACACCTGTAGCTAAAAACTAGGAAACGATAGGGAACAAAAAATTAAATGAGATCTTTCACTGCTAATGCAAAGCTCTAGAAAGTGGTTTGTAAGATAATTAAAACTGTGAGCCCCACCCTGCAGCAAGAGATAAATACTGGAGTGGTTTTCTCCATTGCATTTAAAAACCGAGAAAGCATTATGTAAATCATCAACCTAAGCTCTAATTGTTTGTACACAAAACCACAAGTATTAAAATCTGTATTCTCTTCCTTCTCTGCAGACTCAAGAGAACTTCTCTCAATCCAATTACTAATGGAATAACAATCACATTTATAAAAAGCCTTTTTGAATAACCAACCTACAGAACCCATTTTCTGCCTAATTAAATAGGTAAAGTGTTTGTGGGGGCAGTTTTTCCTCCCCTGCTAGTACATCAAGCGTCTTCTTTCAATGACATTATTATTTATTCAATATTTTCAGCCACGCAAATACTTTGGGAAGATGTGACTATTGATTAAAGCAACAGATATAAATCAGAGGGTACATGCAGAAGGTTTGTAAAAAAAGCATCTCTGTAAAGCCATTTCTGGGTACCAAAAGACCTGGAAGAAGTATTAACTGAGATGCTGCTATGAAAACTTAACCACAATTTCTTCTCCTGAGATTATGACTTCATTTGAGTCTCTCTCATGTTTCCCAGATGTAAAACAAGCTAAAAGACAAGAAGAAAACAGGCTCTTCTTTAGGGATACTGAATGTTTCCCTCACCTAAGCCGAGATGTTCACCAGTGCCAAATATTGCACAAAGGCCTCAATTCCACCTCGCTGGGAACGCTGGTTTAGCTCACATTTAGTGCAGCATCAGACCTACTTCACATGTCTTACTTTAAAAGTCCTATTGGTCTACATCAATTCTTGCTCCCTCTCAGGTCTTCCAAAATATCACTGTTGGCCAACTAAGGCTCAAAACTACTGCCCACGTATCTTCAACACTTCACTGCCCAGGACAATTTCTGTGCAAGCAGGGCAAACTAGTCACATCAAGTGAAATTTAACCTACTATTTAAAAGAGCATTGCCCTTTGAGCAAAGTCAAATGGACTCACACAGCCTTCACTTCGAGATACTCAAAACAAAATAAGCTTTACTGTGCAAAGAAACACTCCAATGCTGAATCACTCACAAGATTCAAAGTCAAGGATCTTCAGCTAGACAAAACTGTGGTACAAGCAACCTCCAGCAACTAGAAAGGTACAAAGCAAGGCCTGAAAAGCCCAAGAGTCCTAGCACTGAAGTCTTCCAGACACTCTGAAGAGCTAACAAACGTTAGTTGTGCTAAGATGGCTAAATCTCCAGCATGGATAAGGATGTCTCACAATTTCCCATTTACTATAATGCTTGGGCATTTCAGAAACAACACAGTTATGAGCACACAGACTTTTGAAAAGACAACATTTTTGGGGAAAACTTCCCATTTTATAGAACATCATTTTCATAAAATCAGTTCATTTACTACCTGAAAGCCCATTTTTGCCACTAGCTCCATGACAAACAGAAGTGAGCCAGCATTGTTTAAAATACAATAAGCTGATGCGAAAGGGAGCTAAACCAACCCCACCCTCCCCTCCAGATTCCCCCGAGATAGGGCTGCGCCAAAATCCTATCAGATGTACTTTGATCATTCTTAATTCTCCAGTGTTTCAGACAGTATGAACTCGAGCACATCTGCATTTCTTTATTGTCAGAATAATGACAGGATAATGGTGCTGGCACTCAGCCAGCCACTTTTTTGGAACATTGTTGGCAGAGACCATATTTGCAGTGCAGAGAGTAAATGGTCTTGCCTGACAGTTATAGAACAAGTCAAGGAAATATCATAAAACAAACTTATCCCTAAGTTTCCTGCATTTGTAAATAACTCCTTATTAGTTAAAATCTTTGTTTTTAAGTAGTCTACATAACTGTTTTAAGACTTTTCTGGAAAGTGAGGCCTCCTGTGGAGAGCTAGCAGTCCTGTGAAAAGAGAAAATGGGTCTCAACCTCTAACACTTAAAAAACCAAAGTTGTACCTGGAGAAACACTTGAACAAACTCCCAAAACACTTATGAACTGACTTAATACCAATGTATTTTTGAGCTGTGGGAGAAAAAAGTTAAAAAATTTCAGTCACATACAGAACATGTCCTTGAAATGAACTTAGAGCCCATAAATACATTAAATATACTACAAAGTAGGACTCATTCCTTCTCTTCCCTCACCATTTCAAGGAAGCCCTTGTGCACTTCAGGATTGCTTAGTTTTCCCTCAGAAACAAGTGTATGCTGAAGAGGAAGTGGCAAATCAGTTAAGTACAAATCAATACTTACTTGAAAGGCCTCTAAAAAGACTACAGGACTCTAAAATAGAGAACGCGACTGTGCCAAGGCTATTTGTGAAATTAAGAAAGTGACAGCCAGGCAAAGCCGATGCTTTTAGCACCATACAGCCTTCAGAATTCCCACATATGAAAGTATTTCTTATTTATATAAAGGCTTTTAGCAAGCTGTGGAGATACACAACCAAATAAGCTTGAGAGACATTCACCTCCGGGTGTTCACATCTGTAACAGGTTTCTGCTATATCCAATATTCTTGTGCTCAAATAAGGCTGTCACAGAAAAGTCTACAAGTTTTACCTCAGTGTTGTTCAGGTAAAATATAAAAATCAACAGTAAGTGGTTTGTTTTTTAAAAAGAGATATTTTGAAGAAATACTGTAGCATCTTGTGGGTTCAGATGACATTAGAAATATTACTGTGTTTAAGCTACGAAGTTTGTCAAGACACCTATCGTAAGTGTGCTTAATGAAATGGTATTTACTTGGCTTACGTTCACTCATACAGTCATATCAAAACTCCCTGTTTGTTATAAATTACCTCAATACACTTTAGCTGAAGGAGTTTCAGAAGCCATGGGAGCTCTCTCCATCTCTTGAAATAAACAAGGACAAAGATTTCCTGAAATAAATAGGCTTAGCGAGTAGTAACAAAAATCCCCTATGAACTCTCCATAGCCACCAGACTGAGAGCTGTAGACATAAGAATTGACTGGAATAAAAAACCACCAGGACTCATGAAGAGAAGAAAAAAAACCCCACCAACAAACAACAAGAACTAGCATAGAGGATCAAGTGCCATTCAGTCAGAAATGTCAATACCGTTGAACACGATTCAGTCTGTGTCTCTCTGTCTGGGAAGGTACAAAAAGCACACACACATTTTCTGAAAGTTTCTCTAGTTTACGGAGCATGAGAGAAGTACTTAGGGAACTACTCCTGAAACAAATCCATTCACTATTCCCTATCTTGCTAGTCTGAACTAATTAAAAAGAAGTTGCACCCAGTGTCACCAACCGCACAAGTATACATTAGGGAAATTTCGGGTCTCAGAGCATATCATTGACCCTTAATATAAAAAGGATAGGGCTGGACAAGGCCAACTTCTACAACACAGAAATTACAGCTAGTTGTGACTTTTGCCTGCCCTTGAGCCTGGAACCTGCCTGGCCTGGTTCTGCCAAAACACATCTCAGGTGTCCTGCACAGGCACTTCTGTGGGGAAGAACAGACAGGAGCCTGACACAGGTACTGCAGTCAGAGCTCAGAGAAACAAAGTAATTTTCTTCAAGAGCAGATAAAGGCTTTCCTCAGGCTTGCCCTTCAGCCTGATAATAAACCAATTGTGCTGCACAGTTTGGCTCATCTAATTAAGCTTAGTAACTTAATTTAGTTCCAAAATGCTGAAGAGCCTGAAGATTTAAAACTAGTTGGAACCCCACTTGTGGCAACACTGCACGGTATTTCTAGCTCATTCCACCTTCCCATGTAACATCTATGCATTCCAACACAAGAAGCTTCCCACGGCAATTCCTGTGCAATTAATTCTGTAAACACCCAAAGTCTGTTCTAAAAATATTCATAAACCTTAAATACCAGGTTTCCTTGAAAAGAGAAAAATTCTACCAAGACATTGCTATAGCATGCATCTTTCATATGTCTATACAAAATACAATGCTAGTGCTCAAAGTTACACACGAAAGAGGAAGATGAAGCTGGCCACTTTTTCCATTAAAGGAAGTCATGCCATATACAGTGAAGTAATACTCAAATAAATGATTTATAACAGATGAGCGCAAAGTTACCTTTGAACAGTCACCCTGTTTTTCATTTTGAAAAAACAGGAATAAATAGCAGAGTGTTTACTCCTTAAGTAATCTTTTCCTATTAAAAAAAAGAGAACAGAAAACACCTTTGACAAATCCTTTCTCGGACTCAAATTTTCCATTAACTTCAAAATGTCAACATTTAGCAAATCCTGGGACATGCAAGAACAAATGAGAGCTTTAACTTTCTAGCTAAGGTTTTAAACAAACAGAAGTGGCAAAAGATGTCTCATATCCTGTGTGTTCCACCCGTCCACGTCCTCTGTCTCACTGTAGGTTACTGCGATGCTTTTATCCCACATCTTTTACTACTTGTCTGTTCATTTTAATTTTATAAATGGACTGTTGTGCTGCAACTAATTCCCTCAAGGCCAGCCACAAGCTACGGACATTCTCCTTGTTCCACCCCATCTCTCTGTTTCAATGGACCACTCTTGCTTATTAGCAGTAGTACGTGAGGGAAAACCTCCACAACTCTGGTGTTTAAAACTTGTCAATTCTTGTGAATTACTAGCTGCTGTTTAGCCCAGCCATACACACGGCATTTAGTCATTTTACTTAAAAAACAAATCCTTGAAATTACTGCCCTGGAATTAAGCAAATGCAAAATTCTTTCACAGGAGTTAAAAAAAAAAAGTAACAAAAGCCTGGTTCAAAAGCAACCTAGAGCTCTGACAGCTGACGCTGTAAACAAGCCTGCCATTAAAAAGGGACTGCTACAGCCGCCAAGACATGAACAATGGAGAAACATTTATTAAAGTACTACCTACAATTGGATGCCCTTTTCTTTACCACAGTGTCTCCATTCCCATCAGGAGGAGAAATTGGACAGGAATTGAACAATGCAGTGTCAAGAGTCTTGTCTGATATGCCTTATCATCCAATGTATAAAAGAGGCAAAAGAAAACGGCCTTTGTGTTGATAATTTGCCCCAAAATGACATATTTAATACTCTACAGAATTACCTGTTATGTAACATGTCGTTCAGTCAAATCTTCCAAAGCAACATAATGTCTTGTTCCAAAGTACTAAATAATTTGCTTTTTGCGTACGTCTCCTGTCACATTCAGTAAATCTACTTAAGGTTTCTCTCCGTGCAACAGGAAATTGCCTTAACTCACGCATTCCATTAGAGCAGACAGCCAGTGCTTGGCTTTCAATTGCTCCTTTGTAAAAAAGTCTATGAAACGCTAAAATGAAAACTCTACTGTATCAACATGCACTCTACAGGCTAAAGAAAGTCAGATTTAAGCAGATGACTCATGATAAAGTGATATAATAGCAAGTCTGCTTTGTAAAGAAAAATGAAGTTTCAAGATTTATATATATATATATATATGTATGTAGGCAGGTGTTGAAGTATTTAGGATCTCTACAATAATCCTATTATGCCACATCTACTACTGCTTATTTTTACTGCTCAGAAATACTGAGGACCCCAAAAAGCCATTTTCAAATAGTAGATGGAAGCAAAGCTTCAAAAGGCTTCCTCCATACACAAACATCATAGTTTATGTACAATAAATTCTTGCATTTAATATAACCATACCTCAATTTCACTGTGTAATCAAAAACCCTATCCTCTTCCTAGAGCACGAGCAAGACAATCTCTTGGCTTATATTGTCCTATTGCCTTTAGATCTTAAACTCCAGAGTCTGGATAGGCAGATGAAACAGCTCTTAGTAACTTCCCTGCATTTTTTGACATAACTTTTACATCATATTTATATATATTTCACCTAATACTAATAAAAGGTTTTATTACTGTCTTTCATGCTGGTAACATTTCCCTTTCAAATATATTTGATAACCATTCTTTGGCACAGCATTTCAGTGTATTATGCAAATCAGTTTTTGATTCGAGCACGGCTTGCACAGTACTTACAATTTACGTAACTGAAATAACATCACTGGCCAAGACCTGCACAGGTCTGTAAGCAGGTTGAACCCAGAACCTGAACACAGCCTGCCAGCTCTGCAGCACATGTGTCCCTTTTGAAGTTCCACTAACAGGAGCATAATGTATTGAACACAACAATATGAACAACCACTCTCCAAAATTCAGAATATTCTCTTTCTTTAGTAAGTCTCTTAAACTTAGGAAATTTAAGACCTAGTGACTCATTTAGGGACTTAAGTGAGACCACAGGGAACACATGAGGAGGCCAACAGCAGTTCTTAGGTTCCAGCTTAAATGTAAAGACAATTCTTGAACACTGGATGTAAATAACATGGCTCACAAAGTAATTTACAAGCAAATGTCAATTAAAAAAGAGAATCATATACTTCATGTAAGTCCATATATGCTTCCTACTTTCAAAAGCTTATGATAGACCTGAAAGTAAAGTCACTCCATTCCCTCCTTGTACATATAATCATTGCCACTTTTTTTATGTTGCTTTTAGCCAGACACAGTCCCCTTCCCCTTTCTTTCCAAGAACTGGAAAGAACATTTCCAGGCACTAGATTATTTCACAGAAGCGAAGTTTTGCAGTTGCTTATGCTACCCTATCACTCAGATACACTAATTTATATGAGAAATCCAGTCTTATGTTCTTCCAAACACACACGTACATTAACATCAAAATATTTTGATTGAAACGTTACCTGTTTTCACTCATGACTCAGTTACGAGATCTCACTAAGTATTGTGTGATTTACATAACAATGTGCAGACCGTTCACACCAGCTGTACAGAATATGATTTAGTCTGCACATAAACAATGGCTAATTCAAGTCAAATGAGTTTTCATTTGCCAACACCCCTAACTTCTTGACTGCTTCAGGTTCATTGAGGATAACTCATGAAGCACAAGGTTTGGAAACATTCAGTACTAAAGGCACATGATCAATCTGTTGACTCCACACCCCATCAGAGAACAGCTGCATTACAAGAGGGTATAATCTGACCAACATTTTGCCTGATGCTGAGTACCAACTGTTATAGCTGAGCCTTTAATACCAGAAGGCAGCCGTCAGGAACACCACTGCGCAACAGTTTGCAATCCCCACATCACCTCCAGCCCCAGTCTTTGCTAAACAAAACATACACTTGGAGCTTTCAGAATTCACAGATAACAGATCTGTGACACACAATCTATTTCCTCTACTAATCAACGAGGAAACTCTCAGTAAGACTCTTTCCAATTGCCATCTTTTGTTTAACTCTCTAGGGGATGCAGAAATTGGTGTTCTCGACTGTACAAGGACACAACATGGCACGTTTCAGTCCCTAGCAGCTGCCACCACCAGATACTTGGCTAAAATACCCATGAAACTCTGCATACAGTGAGCAACAGTTGGGCAAACAGCCCAGCCAACAGATTTTTAAGCCTTCAGTAGCCAAGAGGCAGCCTTATACTGGAGCAATTCAATTCTTCTAAAACTTGGTGGTTTATAATCTCGGAAGAAGCAGGAGGCAGCAGGAGCTTCATGGCCTTCAGAAGCCCTGTGTGCTCCCTGTGAGACCAAAAGGTAGGGAGAGGACACATCTGCTGTCTGGGACCTCGGTAAAGTCAGGACAACTGTCACTTGGGATCAAAACACCAAGTCCATTTAGAAAGCACATTCAAACATTAAAGCTCCTGCTGCTCTGCATGTTCTCAGCATCACTGTAAGGTTTGTACTGTAGAAAGCTGGATAACCTGGAATGTATGGAGCTCTTCAGTTACATTCCATAAGCTAGCAAGCAACCTAATTAAAGAGATTTCCATCAACACATTTTTGTTCCCCATTCTGCAGTTATTATTTATGCAAATAATCTTATCAGCTGCTCTAATAGAAGTCACTGTGGGATAGAAGCAAGTGTTATGCTCCTTAAACACAGGTCTCACTTACAAATCTCCCACATTAAGGACACAGAACACTACAGATAGGGAACCTATGTTACTAAACACAGCTGGGAAATCGTAATTTCCCCTTGCTCAGGGCTTATGAAAGAAAGAAGCACACTGTAATTATTATACAGTGTACACTATATATTACATAGTAAAAATCAAGAACCCTGTCATCAACAGCGCAATTTGGAGAGCAAGTAGAATGACACTTTTACAGAAGCTTAATGAGGAAAGCTACTCTAAGTCAGTGCTTTAGGTAACACTGAAGTTTCGTTTTGCTGTCCAATTTAACACCAACAATCACAGCCCTAATAAATCTCATAATATTTATACAGAGCAGTGAACTCATTCACAGCTGAGATTAGAAAAAAGGTTCATCAATACCAATGAAAAATTACCCTTAATATTTAAATTCTAGTATAGTGGGATTTACTATGCACCCAGGGATACTCAAAGAGATCCCACAATGGTACCTTTCTGATCTAGGTAATTTCATCAAGAAACACAGGAACATGTAGATGGTGCAAGACACTCTGCTTGGCTGCTCTTACAGAAAGTCAACCAACCTGAATCAAATGTAAATTCTCAGTATCCTAAATGGAATTTTCTCGAGTATCCTAGATACAGACAGTTAAAAATATTACTTTCAAAAAGGACTTTCTGCTCAGGATGGGACATTTTTTACAAGTCTTTAGAAACATTATGTAATACTTCTGCAGCAAGTAAGGAAACATAGGAGGGACAGGGAACGCCAGCTTAAGATTTTCAAAATGTAGGGAAGCAAATATAGCTAACAAGTGTACAGTCATGTCACAGGTTCTGGTGGGTGATGTTTGCCCAAGTCTTATTTCTCCTACAAAACCAGCTGCTGTCTGCTACCCTTGAGAACTCTAGGACTTGGTTTCACCTCAACAAAGGGTCAATACAATCATGTTTTTTCCCAAAAATACATCATCCTTGTAGAAATAACTCAGAGCAGCTGTTCTACGGCACATTACGTATGTTGACTTTACCACTGACAATGAATGCACCCATCATTAGGACACTGGCCAGCACTGCCTCAATTCTATTTTCTTTTTTACTTCCAAAATCACAGATTGCAAGAGTTGAATATGGATATGTCACTCTTCCAGTACTGACTGCTCCCACAAACCACCCATGGAATCATTCATTCCACTGAAGCAACCACTGGACAATTTAAAATTTCAGGTATGGGGTTTAAATAGGGACTGTGCTGTAACATCCCTCTTATTTCAGGCAGTCAGGGAACACATAAAAAACATCTTCAGGCACTGACTTCTTGCACCAGAATTTTATGGCTCCATTTGGCTGCTATGGGGAAACTGGAAAAAATAATGACAAAATGTACTATTCAATTATTCTTTCTTCTAGTAAACTGATTATATTCTTTGACACAGTTCACAGCTCTGTAAGAGCAAGGTCTTGAAGACAGAACAACAGAATACCTCTGATAGTTTGAGGACATTTTGTCTGGATAAGTTTGCATTCTCTCGTGTATTATATAAGTTTCCAGAAACTGAAATTTGAATTTTATACAGACAGGTCCTGCAAAACTGTGCATGAATGCCAAGATACTAAAAAACTACCAAGTTCACAATCAAAAAGACATTCAACATGCAAGTTATTTTCAGAAAACAACTGTCAGTGTATTTCAAGTCAAGGTTCTTAATGAACTTAATGTGTCAGGTGTTTTCTTACTCCAAATCTTCTCCATCATACAAGCATGAGCCGGAAAAGGAAAAAACTTTGACATGACCGCACATTTTCTTGCATTGTCTGGCATCTCAAAAAAAGTAAAATTCTTCTCAAGTAGCAAACATGGCAAGAAAAACAGAAACCAAAAATTTTGTATTTCACCAAGTCCTTCAAAGGAAAACAGCAAATTCACAGTTTCAACTCTCTATTCAGTATCAACCCACAAACTCCATGGACAGACATAATTTAAAGCCTAAATGAAATACAAGCCTGCCTTAGCCAGCTGCATGGCCTATCAGCCTGCAGTCATCTGCAATTTTCAGAGTCTTTAACAAGGCTCTTAGTCCAAACTCTTACATTCACCTACTGTGGACTAAGTTCAAGATGTCAGCAGGAACGAATTAAAAGCTTTAGAATGCAAAAATATTTCCAGCAGTGGTGCAGCTACAATGCTAAATGTCCTCAAAACGTGATCAGGAGCAGAGAGGTTAAGTCAACACCATTTGCCAACAGGAAAGTCCCAACTGGAAACTGACACTGAAAAGCAGTGGAAGGCTCTTGCAATGCCATGGGCCTATGTCAGGTTAGCTGAAATTCAAGATTGGTGAAGGTGAAATATAAAAAGGAGGAAAACCCTACCTACAATGAGCTCTAAGTTAGATGCTACTACCTTGGGAAAAGAGATTGTAAAGCATCATCCACCATGATTTCAAAATATCTGTTCAGTGCTCATCAGAAATCAAAAATACAAAGCAGAATACTAAATACCACTAGGAAAGAACAGAGAACAAGAACAGAAATGTGTTATTATGCCACACTATATGCAAACATTGTGATCTCATCTCAAGTGCTGCACCGTTATAATTATCACCCATGAAAAAGAATAGAGAAACAGAGGTGTCACAGAGAAAATTAAGGATGAAGTATAAGTAAAGACTGGCTCCATTGTAGGATTTTTCAGATAGAAGAAGAAGCAAGAGAAGTGAGGTGAAGAGAATGAAGCTTCTAGAGAAGCAGGAGAGATGTGACAAATTTAAAATAAAACGATGACATTTCAAGAATAAATTGTAAAAAAATTCAATAAAGGTATCAAGTACAGTAACTTTAAGAGCAACAAATCAAATTCCCTCCAAACATAATGAAATTGTGAAACTCAATGCCATAGCATGTTCAGAGTCCAAAGAGCATATGTAAGTTTAAAAAAATCCTAGACAAATACTTGGAAAATACTGTATGCATGCTGCATTCAATTGCAGAAAACTAGAATAAATCATCAGAGAAATGAATACTACAAGCTTGCTCTGTTAGCTCTGAGGAACAAGAATTAATTTGACCTTTGCTACAAAACAGCAGAGACAGGAGTAATGCAGGAACAAATTTCAGGTTCTGCCATGTGGATAAAGCACACTAAACACACAGCCTCAGATATGAAAGTAGATGGGTATGTTATCAAAACACATGGTGCTTTCTAAACTGTTCATTGAAACACTTCTAACACGCTCTGGGAATTAAAGTTTTACTGGTAAAAATCTTATTGCCTCCAACCATTTGCCAAAGAAATTAATCTACATTAATTAATCTAATTAATTTACAGTAGCAGGAATATAATCCACATAACAAAGTGGAATCACTACCCTCCTTTAAGAACTTGGCAGCTGATTGATTGATCACCACCCTCCTCGTGTGCCCATGCAAGGTTTGAGAACTTTTGCTGAAGTATTTTATCCAAACACTTGCTTGAAAACTTGCCCCACAACTTCCACGGAAGTGCCATCATTCATTTCAACACTGTGAATCTTTACACGACCTGATATATATTCCATGAATTCACATTACTTTAGAATATGCTGGTCTGTATGCAACCAACATATTGCAACATGAGTTATAGCCTTCACTTTAAAAGGAATTCAAGTTTCACTAAGTTAGGAACACATCACGTATCTTTAAATGTTTGTCAGGTTTTAACTGACAATTAAGTTCTTTGTCATTTCAAGAGAAAAGTAAGGGACACAGACTTGTCTTGGTTTCTTCCACACTGGCAGGTTTTATCACCAAATGCTCCTCTAAATGGCAATTTTTTTTTTTGTCTGACAACTCTTGCACACTAATGTATTTGGGTGGTGGGAGTGGAAATTTTGAATAATTTTACTGAAATGTACCATTACCTACAGAACTGGAGGCTTTTACTTTGGTTTCAAGGGAACACTGATTCCTAGATAAACTGGTTTTGAAGATGCTATTATTATTCTCTGTTCTTTCTTTTATTGCTCTTTTTGTTCTAGTTGCACCTTTATCTCCCATGCCTTTTTCAAGTCTGTCCTGCTCTGCCCTGACCTTTCAGAACACAACCCTGTTCAATCACACCATCAGACATCTTTCCCCTCCCACTTTTACATTCTTGTCCAGTTTTCACATTTTCTGTTAAATGAATAAAATAAAGAGCATCAGCAATAAAAACCACTTCTTGAGGCACATTCACTTCTCTAAGGAAAAGCCATAAAAGTTGCCTCATTTTCATTCAGCTGGTCTTTGCCTCACTCATCGCTTTTCTTGATCAACCACTGCACTAAGTTTGAAATTTGGTTTAAACTTGGATTCATGAAACCTCAAAGGTCATTTTAGCAATATTTTTCAACTATTCTTTCCCAGTTTCCTGAGGGAGAATATAAAACACCCACAGAAGCAAGCTCAGAAGGGAAAAGCCTATCACCACCAACTTCTAGCTGAAAGCATACAAGTTAAAAAGAGACAGCTCTGCTGCATATGGCTTGTAGAGCAGTAAATTCAGTAAGGACTTCTGAACAATGAAGCGAGAGAGAATCATTAAAATGATTGATATTGGTCACCACAGATATCAGCTTCCATAGTGTTGCACTGAATTATTTATTAATAAGTTTCCATTGCTACAGAAGTGTCAGCTGAACTCACTCCAGCTTCACCACGCTGTGCACGCTAACAGTTACCAGTGCGCAAAATATTTTTATGGGGAGGCCTTCCATAAATAATACTTGCCAGTAACACTTAAAGCTTGGATTTTTTAAGAAATACTACAAACATCCAAGCAAATTAAACCTTTGGTATAATGGAGTCATTCGGGAAGGAAGGAAAGTGGTGTTGTCTGGTCCACTTCCAGTTTTATTTCTAGAGCTACCTCTTACTTGCGGTAGCACACATCTCTGGGGAATTTCTTGTTTGGTGGAAAAGTTGACTCCAAGATTTCTTTTCCTTTCCTTCTTTCTTCTTGCCTCTCCATGGAAATTCAGAATATCATCCAAACACAACCATCTGCTTCTACACCCACAGAACCCTTCCTAGCACGGGTACACAGCAGTCGGTGTAACACCTCTACTCCTCTCTGGCACTCCCTAGAAAAAAGGGAGAGGCACAGCCAGCCTGGGTGGCAGGGGCTGAGCTCACCTCCAGCTCCCCACAGCACCAGCAGCATCCATGGTGTGCCTTGTCACTCTCCAGAACACCGCATGCTCCTGAATGACACTGCAAACTGTTAGATAAGACAAAGTTTTATTTATCAAATTGCGTGTTATGCTGCAAAGTCACATTCTGTAAGTTGACTGCAATTCGTTACCATCTTGGTATATTTTGGTACACAAGTGGACATTTTTAAACCACTAAAATTTTGGGTCAATCTCTTCTAAATCCCAGCCAAGGGAGGCAAGCACAAGGAACATCACCTGCTCTTGGTCAGAGCAGGTTTTGTCATTTATTCCAATAGGTGACTGGAGTCAAGGGAAAGGAGAATTACATTCCATGTTACATGATTAGACTACAAAATGTCACTCTTTTACTGCACATAGCCAGAGGTTTATAAGGACAGAAAGTGACAATGTGATCTTCCATCCCCATCTCTGGCCTAATTTGTTCATAAATCTTGCCTAAATTAACTCTTGCTTTTTAAAGTTTCCAACACAGTAAGTTGCCCTACAGATAATAATTCCTCATTGTTACAAATCTTGTAACTTCTACTCTAATGTTCTTAAGCTTCAATTTCCCCTCAATTCAACTCTTCTGCTCACAGGAAATCTGCCACCAGCAGCCGCCACCAGCAAGTTCACGCTCACAAAACTCTGCAAAAGTCTGCTGGAATTGATGAGTATGTTCATTACCAAATATTTTGTCTCCAGTATTGACAGTGTTTTCAAATCCTGTCACGGCAACATTGAGTCAGGCAGGAAAACAAGTATTTCCACTACCTGCTCAAAGGTGAAGCTCACTAGTTGGAATCTTGCTCTCTCTTGGATGATGCAGAAAACATCTAAAGCAGTAGTAGGTATACAGCATGATATATGACAGAATACTCTATAACCTGATTTCAGTCCGGTGCTAGACCTTTACCATTTCATATTAGGTCACCCAAATTTGCACTCCCAAAATTTTCTTGCTTTTCCCACAGTCCTAACTTGCCAAATCAAGAGCACTGACATCTCTAAAGATGTGTTTGACTCACCTCAGAACACCCAGGCAGGTGTTTGCTGCCCTACTGACAAGCTTGGCTCGTCAGACCAGAACAAATTTCTAGCAATGGCCTGATTTGCACACACAGCAATAGAGGTGTAACTGCAAGGTGGTTTCCTGCTTGATAAACGAGCATACAGAAATAAAAGAGAGCCAAAAGTGCAACAGCAGCACTGGTTTAGCCAATAGCCCAGCTAGTCCTCCATCCAGGACCACAAAGCAGGAGCAGTGCTGTTGCTCAGGGAAGCAGGCAGATGGAGGGAAGCTGAGAATGTTGGCAAAGCTCTGGGCCAGTGAGGCTACACAGGGAGAGCACATGCAGAAACAGTGTGAAGAAAGGAACTGTTCACACGGGGACTGAGCAGTAAATAATTCTGATGCTAGGGCAAGTGTTGAAGCCAGGCCTGAAACAGAAGGCATCAACTGTAAAAAAGGATATACTAAAATGCATTAGTGAGAACACTGTGTTCTCTATACCTGTCAGCTTGAAAAGGGAAAATTCTTTATCTAGACAACTTATGAAGCTTAAGCTTTCTACACAAATTATAATATGACTGAGGATCAAGGAGACATTTTAATTCAGTAATTGACAGGCATGTTTCCTTAAAGAAAAAATTTTTCCTATGTACTCTGAGTTGAACAAAGATCCACTTTCCTTTTAGCAGATAAAATTCCCAGAAAGACCAACAACTCATAAAAATTACTAGTAAGTTACTAAGTTTAAAGAGAAAGGAATTGCCGCTAAAATGAAGGCTCCTCAACAGGAGAGGCTATTTAAGATCAAGCAAGTTCTAATTCAGCTGCTTAACAAATTAATTTCAGAGTAGAAGAGAGCTGTGGTGCCATTCAGTCAGTGGCAGCTGTATTTTGAAAGGTTCTTGCCGCTCCCTTCTGTCCCCTGATACTCATTGCTGCACTCAGAGGTGCCAATACAATTGTTTGCATGACTGTGCTCAAAGTCAGGGTTTCAAGAACGATCCCATTTAAAGGGGAAAACACAAAATCAAAAGAGTAATAATATCCCAATAAAATACTTTAAAACAAATACAGCCTACACAACAACCGTACAAAAAACCTGATGTGACAAGCTAAGACAGAAGTAACAGAAACCTCTTAAATTGAATCCTTCATGTCTGGCAAGAGACTGCACTCCTCCTTTCTTCCTCCTCCCCCTTTTTCCAAGTATTCCCTTCCCCAAGAAGAAAAAACCCCACCCATGCCTAACAAGTTCTACTGTTAAGAGCTTGGAAGAAGTACACAGAATAAAAAAAAACAACACAAGATGGAAACAGATATATTTTTTCTGGTTTTCAGTAAGAGGTAAGATGGAGCTCCCTGCAACTTTCACTCCAGGACATAAGATGTAGCATATAGGGTAGAATAAATGGGGGAAAATAAGAGAAGTATTGAGGAAAGCACAGAGAGGAATGTTTGCCAAAAAAAAAAAAAAAAAAAATCCCATGAAAGGATTTTCTTCCAAAAACGGCAAAAAAAGAGGAAGAAAAGGAATTGAAGTTTACTATATTGGTTTAAAGAAACGATATCACCATGTTTGTGTAGCAACATCTCTTGGTCCTGTGTCTCTATTTGGACATGCACATATTATGACAATTCAACATTCCAGACAAACAATATAAAACACTGATATGAAACAAGGCTGAGCTCAAAAGACTAGCATTGACTATTATTGCTGGGTCTCCTGATTAAATATACATAACACCTGCTGTAATGTGTAAAAACAGAGGAAAATCTAGAGGATTTACTTGTTTAAAATAGAAATTGATTGCTTCATGAACAGCCCACTCACCAAAGCATGATTTTTATTTAGAATTGTGCCTTTTCCATGAACACCAACAGAGAATAGTATGAGGAAGCCTGAAAGATTTTTTGGATGGCTAACAGACTATTGATATGACTATCAGAGACTAAATCATCGCAAGTCATGCTACTCTAACTCAATTACACAGCCACTGAACAATTTCTGCACAAGTGTTTAATTAAACACAAGTGTTTAATTAAAAATAAAATACACTTAGCATGTCTTTTTCAATTGCTCAATACAGAAAATATCCTACACACTTAGAAAAAAAACCCCACTTGTTCCCCCAAAAGACTATAAACAGAAGTTTGAGACATGCACAACATTTATTGTTAATAACATACTCCATTGGCTTTGATATTCTTTCATGAAAGCAAATCAGGAAAAAAAAAGAAAAAAAAGCCAAACGTTCTTTTCAAATATTTAGGTTTCAAACAAAACTTCTACTTCAATATTTTCCACCTAGCTTAAGACAACTGAGCTCCATATTAAAGGCTCTACATTCTTCAGACTGGAAGAGACAGGAAGAAATTCCTGCCTTAGAGTTTTGAAGGAGTAAGGAATCCAGTCCCAGAAGTTACAAAGGATGCAATAATGCTATTTCTCCTCCACTGCAGAAACATATCAGGAAGCATCACCAGGCTTGTGACTTCACAAAGCAAGATGAACCAAACTAAAGTCAGCACAACAAATGCACTGCAGGTTTTAGAGGCAGACAGTCCAAAAGGAGCTTTAGTCTTTGGGGTTCCCCAGCTCGTGAACTTCACAGGGCTCCCTGTTCTTTCCTCTGACAGACTGTTCATGCTCCTTCACGCTGCAGGAAAAGAAACTTAAGGAAGGTGCTGTAGAATTACCAGAGTAAACTGCTATCAGGTTACTGGATGATGTAGCTCTCGAGGTGAGCACAAAGAAACAGAATTTGAGACAGCAGTTCCAACTGAACTTTGGGAGAGTTCATATGGCCAAACTAGCACAGACAGTCTTCATGGATTGTTCAGTCGTGAAAACCTTTATGCATTGCTCAATCATGAAAATAAACTACCTGGTTTAATATTTTCCCGTATCTCCCCAGGGAGGGGGAAAACCCCCAAAAGCAAACAAACAGAAACACACACATGTTCATGCATTGTGAGGATAACCCAGCACTACATGCCTGAGCCTGTAGGAGTGTTTCACAAACACCTGCTGCTTTGGGTGGCTGCTTTCCCTACAACAAACTCTATTTTAACATGCACCTGTGCTCTTCACCTGTCCTCCTACAAATAATTCCATTCACAAGAATTGATCTTAAACACTCTGAAGAATCCAAATAACGGTTATTTTATTTAATTCATTACTTTCATTCCACTGGTAATATTCTCAATTGTTTCCAGCTCTCTCAAATCTAAAAGCATCAAATCTCAAAACACATTTTCATAAACCCCAAGTCCATTAATTCATTAGAAATATAATTTCTGATTATGAGAAATGGAAGTAGGAGCTAAAAGTATTCACTCAATTCAGGATACTCATCTTCATGAAGCATATGAACTCTTGCACCTGCATTTGGAAGGTGTAAAATACGTATTTCTGCTTTTGGAAACATCTAGAAAGCTATTTAATAACATCATATTTACAGAGAACAGGTTTTAGATGTGGCCTCCAACATTGATAATATTTAGGAATTAAGGAAAGTACTGGGGAATATTTCTAAAGTATCTTACCTAAGTCACATTGATGTTTTTACTGAATATATGATCCAACATAAGGTGTATTCTGTTCTTCAAGGGCTAAGTTTTACTTCCAAATATAAAATAATACAATCATTATAAATTGTCACTGCAATTTCACACATCAATAGCACATTTCAATGATGGCTTTGGCTCATTCAAAAAAATACATCAGAACACCGTCATTTGAGTGTAATTCTAGAAAAAAAGTTGGAAAAAACCTCTTTAAGGTTTCTAGAACTATCTTCACCTGACTTCTCCACTAAAACTGTACACATGGTAAATTGCAGCAGTAAATACTTAAGAATACATCAGTACAGAAACTATATTCAGTTTTGTTTCTAAGTTTCTAATTCTCCCAGGATGTTAAGATTATACCTTCAAGTGACACTGTCTGCTTGGAATCCAGTCAATTTAAAAAGAAAGAAACTGGATTTACATTAATTTCACATTCCTCAGCTTTCCTAATCCTTCTGACAAATTTTACAGTTTTAAGAACATGGCTGTGGTAGAAGTAGCACAGTAACTTCTCACAGAGGCAAACACAGTAAACAGACTAATACAATTTATTTTCTTGAAACTTCCTTGCTTGTATTCATATTGGATGAAATATTTCTTGAGAAAACTTTGATTACCACGTTGATAAGCATTTACATAATTTTTTAAACCAAGTTACTATAAAAAAGCTCAAGCACTCTGGAAAGACAAAGGAAAACTTTTTATTTTTGTTCTTTCAGAATGGAACAAATTACATCTTCTAAAAATTGAATGTCGATGGCTGGAAGCCCAAATCTGTTTCATCTTTCACCATAAGCACAGGAAGTAAGGTCACTGACAGATTTTAATTGAAAACATCTCCAAACCAGACTTCTGCTCTAGATCAGCGTTTCGTTCTGTGACATGCAATTTCTATCCTAATTCATCACACAAGTTAGTCCCAATTCAGCAGCAGCTTCAGTTTTAAATACAGACACCACTGGAGAAGTTACCCAAGCAGAACACAGTGTAGCTGACAAACAACAGTCTGTCTCCCGTTCAAAAAGTAACCTGATCCTAGCCCAGAGGGGTCTGCTGCACAAATGCATGGAGCTTTGTCTCCAAGTAATGCTCAACTGGATCACTGTGGCTTTGTGGTTGAGCAGTGCTCACTGCAGTCTGCAGAATGAGGTGGGATTGATTTACAAGAGAATTAAGGGCCGCAGGAAGAGGTGAGACAGGCTCAACATCTAATCAAGTTCACACCCAACTAGAAGAAGAATAAACACTCCCTTTGCCACCCTGCAGCTCCAAACAACTGCCTTTGAATGAGGAGAGAACTTTACTTAGAGGTTCTCCACAAACTAGTTCAATACAGTATTATCTGGGGAGCAAAAACAGGACCTTTCTTTTCTTGTAAGAAATCATACCAGTTTAATTTTCTTATTCAGTATCAAACCATTCAATAAAAAATTCAGTCCAATAGGGTGTGAATTAAGAAAAAAGAGGCTGAAAACAAAATCTGTAAATTGTATCAATACTAAAGAAAAGAGATCTCTGGCTGCATTGTCTACCTGTCCTATGTGACCATTTATTTTCAGGTGCATTTACAGTTCTCAAATGTACCTTACCAGACGTCTAAAAGTTTTCTATTAAAACTGAGACCAGCTGCCCATTTAGAAGATGCCCATCTGCACAGTTCTAAGGCAAGTGCTGAAGTCAAGTATTCAGGGGAGCCACAAAAATCCCTCCAACTCTGCACTACCAAGCAGCTCCCCTCTTACCACAAGACTTCCCAACTCCGCCTTCCATCATCAATACCCTAACCCATATTCCCAGTTTCACTCATTCTCATCATAGCTCCAGCCCCTAGTTACCTTTGCTGTTCCTTATTTCAGTATCCTGCTGACCAGAGTGCCTTCTCCCTCTGACACAGACCCACAGCTGGCAGCACACACAACATGGAAACTGAAAGATTTGCTCTGGTGCCATTTATTTGCCCAGTCTCCCAAATTATCTTGCATCACTTAGGACCTCTTGATTGCACCATGACTCCCTTTGCTAAGGGCAAGGGCAAATCCTACATTCTGTGCCAAGATGAAGTTCCCTGCTTGCTGAACTATACATTTAACAGAAACACCAATGAAGTGTTTTGAGCACAATACTGCCTCTCTATCCCACCTGTGAGATATAAAAATGCTAGTAATAATTCAGTTGGTGAATAGAGACATGCAGACTCACATCCATACCACTTCCTTGTACCTGTTGTCTCAGTGATAACCTGCAAAACGCTTCACGAACCGAATTTGCATGGAGACCAACTTACAAAGCTAGTGTGTTCCTCCTGACTGCTCTTACCCTGGATAAAGTCACTATAGCAAGGATTACAAAATGTTCTTTGAAACCTTAAAAAACGTTAAGCCTAAAAATCAACCAACATAAAACCATAGACTGTTTCTTCACTCAGTCAGCACACCCAAGCTCTCAGTAATGAACAGTATTAATCCCACTGCTGCAGTCTGCACATAAATTATATTATTGTTATTTATTTGTAGTACCTCACAAAAACAGAACTGCAAAGTATTTCATATCACTGTTGCAATCTTCTTCTGTTAGATCATTATACAATCTCATCTATCAACTACAGTGACACATTATATTATTGCCCCAAACCACGCAATTCAGGGTTTCATTATCCCCACTGTTAAAAAAATCAGTAGTTAGAAAACCTGTCTTGTTCACTTGAATTCAAGTGTTCTTTTTCTCCTCAACAAAAACACTATTACACTTCTCTTTATTTTTAATCTTGCATATGTTTGAATAAAGCCCTGTCCACCTGGGCTTTTTCCTAGATTAGGCAGTCCCTACAGTTCTGCAGTCTGCACTGTCTCTAGTAGCCTGTCTCTTCCTTGAAGGACAAAGCCCTTTACTAGACACAGCATTCCAGCTGAAGCTCTTCTGCTGCTGAAGAAAACAAATGAGTTATTTGTTTATTACACAGGATATGCCCAAGCCCAAGACAAGTGTGTTCGGCAGGTCCAGCACCACTGTGATGCTGTTGAACCTCATTCTGTCTGTGGTTCCTGATAAACACCAGGCCCCTCAATACAACACTGCTACATTGTCTAGTCTCCACCCTACAGCTTTCAATTCAAATTCATTTCAATTTCAAAGCAGGTTTCCAATTCCTTCAGTATGATATCATTATGCACGTTCCTTACTGAAAAGCATGGATTTCAGGCCCTTTATTTACTATGTGTCCACCATTCCTCCCTCCTCTTCCCCTAACTTGATTGGTGAATTTTAGCCTCTTGTCTGTTTCAAACCACAAGACCTAACATGCTGTCTTGACCAGATGGCCAAAGCCAATTCAAAATTCTACACAGGATATTAATTCATAGAAGAGAAGCCTCACTAAATCAGAGGGGAGAATGGAAAAGGACTAAAAGGATTAAAAAACAGTTTGCACATGAAGAGCAAACAGGCAGGGCATGTAGGCTGGAACTGCCAAAATGGAAAGTGAGCAAACATCAGTAACCACGATTTCTTTTTAAGAATATTTGATTTATTTAAAAAATCCAACATCAAAATCCTACTGCACTTTGATATAGCATAGTACATTTTCCCATATATAAGGCTAGTTAACTCACTAAAAAAGTCTTAATATCGTCAATACATCATGTTGCACCAGAATCTGTTACTTTCTATTTGCTTACAGCTAGTTTATTTCTTACACATATTTTCTGGAAAGTCAAGTTCTGCAGACTGGTTTATCATCTGCTGGATCTTTACTGTTCTCAAGACAAAAGTCCGGCTTTCTGATCAACTTTTTTGCTCACTGTTAATGCATCTGGACATTCCTTAGTATTTTGAAAATCAAATGAGGAACTGCGTCTGAGAAATCACGTTTTACAAACGGTGAAACTAAGAAACAAGGTTAAATTCTGAGAGCCTAATTTGAAACAATAATTAGTTTTTAGAATTTCAGACACAACATCCATTTAAGAGCAGCTTCCCTTGACTTCTTTGGCAGCTGGAAGCACTCAGCATTTCTGCAACACAGATCCCAGAGGTCTGACATCCAGTAAATGAGGAACACACACAGCTAGTGACCACCTGTGGGAAGCTTGGTTTAAGCAACTTGAGCATCACTGAAACTCTGCAACAGCAACACAACTCTATTGTCTAGGACAGCATTTAATTACATTAACAGTGAAACCTTTATTCAAATTTCCCTGTCCCTCCCTTCATTCATGTCACGCCTTCAAACATCTGCTACAAAAGGAGCAAGAATCCTGTAGATAACTTCTTCATTTGCTATCCAGTTCCCATTTTTCCCCAGAGCAGGATCAGTGACTGAACAGAATGATGGTCCTGTCTGGCCGTAGGTATGTGTATGTGCAGATAGTTAGGTGCAGGTGCCTCTATAGCTATAAATATTATCTATATGGATACACCCTTTGCGACCATGTGAGCACAGCTGTACAATAACTTACAGGTACAGAAGTTTAAAATTGTACAGGTTAACAGGTTATTTTCATGTCAATATTCCCAACTTGCTGATTTTTGCCTCTGCAGTCTTCATATGCTGCTACAATTTTTTGTGGAAGAATTTTTCCAGTTCTTACAGCAAACTTATAAAAACACTTCTGTCACAAGGCTGATTCATGCGCATTCATGAAATGTTCCAAGGACCAGCAGCAGATTATCATGCTTCTGGCTAAGAGGAGAAGAGGACCAACACTCTGAAGCCCTGGATTCTGTGCCAGATTCTGAGGGAAGTGTCCCAGAGCAGCAGGCACACTATTCCCATTCCTAAACTGCAAGCTTGATGCTTTTGGTCCCATCTCCTCCCGTCTTGTCCCAGTCCCTTGTCTTCTCACTTCTGATTCATCCTTTCAACACTTTTTTTTGATGTTTATTTTCCTTTTTTAAACTGAGTCCATCTGTGATTCCCTGTGTGCTTATCCTACTACCAGACTGCATTGCTTGCTTCATCTAGGATCAATTTCTGCATTGCAGTTTCCCTTATCCACAGACCTATTTTACACTCCTGACCTACTGTCTTGTCTCCCAGTCTTTGTGTCCTGCCAGTTCCAGTTTCTTTCATCTCACAAACCCTCTTGGGATTTGTGTCTCTTCCCCTCCTACTCCTACAACTTCCAGGTTTCTGGACATATCTCATCAACAAGCAGAAGAGTGACTGCGAAGATCCTTAGACCCATACTCCAAACTAAATCCAAGTCCCACTGTGGCTCCTTCTAAAGCCTTCTTTCTGATTGTCCTCTTGGGCAAAGATCACCACACAACAGTGCAGCAGATGCCAAAGATCTCCTGAAGAAAGTAAAGCATTACATGGCAGAGACGTATTCTTAAACACAAGGCAGGCAGGCACCCAATTCTCAGTCCTGAAGCTCAATCCAGTCCAATTTCTGGAGCAGTCTAGATAGCCTTTCACAGTAAGACCAATCTTTCACATAACATTTTGAGTTATGGGAAGCATGCTGAGTACATCTTTTCAGGTGACACATTTACTCCTGGTCAGTACTGACAGGTAGATAGGTGAGGTCCCACAGGAACAGGCCATATTCAAGCTTCAGCTGACAAAAAAAAGTCATCTCTGTCATAAGCCATGTCTACCTAAATTCAGTCATTACAAGCTTTTGAAAGAGAAAAATCACTTTCAAAGCAGGAGCGGATAAAACATCCCCTTCAGAACAGGCACAATCTAGCAAAGTTTAACTGCATGCTCCACAGCATAAGGGTATTAAAGTTGTTCAGAAAATAAGCTGTCAGAACTCAAAGCAGAAGCCATTGTTTTCCTCTTGCCTCAACATCAGAAGCTGAACTCTTTCAACTGATATTTTGCAAAGAAGAAAAAGCTTCAGCCCATAGCTAAATGCACACTTTACAAAATTTCAATTGGAATATTTAAGTTTGTTCTCAACTCCACTGCAAAAAGGAAATATTTCTTAGACACATAACATCTTACAGCCTAAGTAAGATCTAGCACAATCTGGCCCATTTACCATTTTCCAATATTTATCTGGGCATTCTACATGCCATCTATTACACTGATGAATGAGTGATGTGAGTACTGATGGCCAATTTTACCTTTTTTCCCCCCAGTCTCATGTGCTAGGAAAAAGACACCACTAATGCATTGCTCTTAAGAAAGGTTTTTCCTTAGTCTTCCAAAACAGCTGTCCCCAGTAACATCAACAGCTGAAAACACAGTACATATAGGGAGTGTCAATCAAATTTGTTACTGAGCTCATGTGTGTTTGGCAATCACTACAGAAAGACATAGAAATATATGACTTTTTAAGAGATAGAAAGACATCATATCATGTAACTCCAGATTGAAAAAACTGTCCACACTTAGAGGGACTCCATGAGAATGGGATTCTTATACAAGAGCCAAAACAGAAATCAACTCTGCATTGTTTCTTTAATGCCACCATTTGACTAAACTATGGGATTCTAAGACAAAATTTAAAAGATAACCATTTCCTTGCAGCTTTTTCCTTATACCCAGGTTCCCAGGACACACTATTTAATAACTCTTATGCAATTAGTATTCATCATGCTGTATGCCACAACGGGCCAGGCTGGAGACACACTGGTACTTAAGGACATCATCCATAATAAGTCTTACACAACCAGTGTTATTCATACTGTCTGCCACAATGGGCAGAGCTGGAGACTCACTGGTAGTTTAGGACATCAGCCACAAGCAGATTTACTTTCAAATGAAGGAAAGCCATGTCTCCCACAGCTGAAGTGAGACAGTATTATTAAGAAGTCTATTCTGCTTCACTTCTCTCCCAAGCTACTCCCACACACACACACACACATATTCTGAACTGACAAGCAAGAATTGGGATGTCAGAACCTGCCACTTACCACAATCACTGGGTTCCCAAGACTTCTTGGAAAAGATTTGAGCTGCAGCAAGAGTCACTGCTCTTTAATGTGCCCAGTTCCTGAAATCTATCACCCAAGGTAGGTCAAAGCTGTTAAAGCCTACTTTGCTAAAGTCATGCTGTCTTTCAAGTCCCAGCCCTGCCTGAGAAGAGTAAGACCTTGCTTCACAAAAAACAAATGTCAGTCACAAAACAGCACCACCGAACAAAAAGCTGCACTGTCCACTAGCTTGTTTAGCATTCTTACTTCTTGAAAGAACATGGAAACAAAAAACACATTTCCTCCGGCAGGACTGCAAGTGTAGCTTGTAGACACGAGGCTGACATAAATAAAGCTAGCACAGCATAGAAAGCAGTCATAAAGAGAATCCTCCAACCATATGGGTCTTCTGTGAAAATGAACTGGAAGCAAGCTTGACAAGCTGAACTGGCCACAAGAGACGTGATGCCAACTCAAGTGTTTGCAACAGACTAATGCAATTAAGTTGAATAAACAATATCCTGCAACTGTCCCATAAGACAGCTACATCTGACTCCTTGCTTGACCTCCACAACTTGCCTTTGGTCCCTGAGTCTCTGAGGAGACTCACTGCAGTCTTTTCAGAGTCTAACACAGAGTTCTCCTCTCTCTCATGAAAACAGCACAGTGAGACAAGATAAATCCTCCTGATTGTCAGCGCAGGAGTTGTACAGATTGTGCAATGGAACAAAAGCAGAAACACAGCCTGTGCTGAGCGCCAACACATTGAAACAGCCTGGCCAAGGCCCTGCTTCACAGAGGTGCTCAAACCTACCTCTAGCACACTGGCAGTCCAACCACATACTAAGAGTTCAGCATCTGCTCAACTGGGGAAGCTGAAGCCCTGATTCAGCGACATGTGACTTTAGTGGGAGCTGGATCAAGCATTCCAAAACCCAAGTTGTTTAACTACTACATTTTCTTAAGTATTGATGTTGACTTTGCTATTTCAACTGCGAGTAAGTGGCCATTCACTCTTACTGTAGGTTTCTTTTGTGTAACTCAGAGCTGTAGGAGTTTGCTCTTGCTGTCCCTAGACTGGTCAAGACCAAATGGCACTGAAAAACAAATGAACTGCACCCTAGAGAGATTTACAAGAGTTGTACATCTGTTGATCAGTTAAGTGAATGCTGTCCAAACCTACATGTGGTCAGTATACAGCTCTACTGTTTCACACCAACCATTACACCATCAAAACATTTCAAGCCTAAAGAAAAGATTAGGATAAAGACTGTGTTTTCTAAACCTTATGGGCCCCTGACAGAGAAATCAGACTCCTGTCATGGTTTTTAATAAAGCATGTCACCTTAATGAAAGGAACAAAATATCCTTGTTCTCTGCAACCTGCAGACTTTAAATCTCTGCAAACAACAAACCATTTCTGAGATGCCTACAAAAAGCATCCTCTGAAGAGCAAGTTTACTCTTAGTATCCTCAAGTTCACAGTACATGATTCACAGGCCCAGTGGAAATAGAAAACATAGAGGACTCTCAAATCAAAACATTTTAAAGGCTCCTGCCTTAGACAGAGCAAGAAAGCATTGCTTTGGGCAAGGTCTGTTGTCTCTGAGTACTCTCTTCCAGCAGCCTAAACACTGACTGAGTTACATAATGTTTCCGCTGCTGTTATTAAGTTATACAAGAGTGCCCAATAATCACACAAGTACTTACAGAAATTCACAGCTATGTTAAACTAAGAGCTACTATGTATCAGAGAAACAAACAAAAGCTTTCACTGACTTACTATGAAAATACAGAAGAAACCCAGCCATTCTAAAAGGTAAAAAAACCCTCTAGTAAATTTCCAACTTATGAACCTACTGCTTTGCTTCCTATTTGTATACAAAGCCTGATCTATTACAGAAAAAAAAATAACCAAAATTTGGTGAACTGTCATATTTCATGGAGCCTGGAATGGAACATCTCTCATAGATTACAAAGGGAGCTGAAGGAGAGCGTAACTTCCCTGAAAAGCTAACTAGTCACCTCCAAAACATGAACTACTTTCTGAAGTGGAATAAAGGATTATTATAAAGAGATAAGCATGTTTTGTAACACCAAAGGTTCTTAGGCACACAACAATAATCAACACAATTCTTGTGTTTGAACAAAGGAGTCAACTCTAGTTGGTCCACTTCATTAAACAGGTTGCTCCAGGTTCTTATCACTTCTTACCACTTATCAACTTACTGATGCTGATAAAAATGTTTTACTTTATACCTGTTGTCTACCAAGAAGAAAACCTAGTCAAGCAAAATCGTACCTTTCCATGAAAATGGTAATTATTACAATCTTTTTTAAAAGATATTAAAGATGAACCAAGAAGTGCTATGGGACCAGAACCAAATGAGACATCCTTGTGATTAAACTGTCTGCTTAACTACAGACTAATTTTAACACCTGGAGCCACAAGAGAAAAGAAGAGAGAGAAAAAAAAAAAGGGTCACTGATTCATGGCTTTTCCAAACACCTACTGAACACACCACCCTCTGGAGCCCGAACCGCTCTCTCCACACACAAGTCATGCCACGGCGGTGCTTGCAAAGTCGCATTGTGCGTTTCGAGAGGCTCCGAAGCCCCCTCGCTGGAGAGGTGGAGGAGAGCCAGGCTGCCCTGCAGCCCGCAGGTGCCACCGCCGCCCGACACAGG
>VZRM01002340.1:0-17051 GCA_013397955.1 Grantiella picta | reverse complement strand
GGAGGGGTGGAGCGGTGAGGGGCGGGCAGGCCGCAGCTCCGCCCGCCGCCTCCGCCCGCCGTGCCCGGCGAGCGGGCTGGGAGTGCTAAGGGGCGGCTTGGCGTGCCGGTGCCTCCCGGGGTCTGCTCCGTGAGCGGGGTTACCCAGGACCCGCTGCTTCCTGGCTGCGCTCCCCGCATGGCACATCCCGTCCCTCAGCCCTCGGGGCACGCTGAGTGCAGCCCGGGCTTTTCCCACACACACGGAGTTTTGAGAGCTGAAACTGACAGGCGTCCCAGCGGGAAGGGTGAAGGCGCAGCGGTGAGGGCACTGCGACGTGGCAGGACATCTAGGCAGCGTTAGGGTTGCTCCAGGGGATTGCAGACACAAAGGCGAGGACCTTTCACCACAGGGTTCCTCCCGAGCCCTGCTCTCCGCAGGAGCAGGAGTGAGTCCAGCAGTCATAGAACCATGAATATACTGAGCTGGGACAGACCCTGCACCACACAGGCCCACGAATCACACCATGAGCTTGAGAATGTTGTCCAAACACTTCCTTAGCTCTGTCAGGCTTAGTGCTGTGACCACTCTCTGGGGAGCCTGTGCCACTGTATAACCACTTTCGGGAGGAAGAACCTTTTCCTAATACCCTGCCCAACCCTCCCCTGACACAGCTTCAGGCCATTCCCTCGGGTCCTTCACTGGTCACAAGAGAGAAATCAGAGGGGCAGGCACTGCTTCCCCCCCCGAGGCAGCTGTAGAGCTCTATGAGGTCTCCCCTCGGTCTCCTCCAGGCTGAACTGACCAAACGACCTCAGCCACTCCTCATACGGCTTCCTCTCAAGGTCCTTCACCATCTTCATGGCCCTCCTTTGGACGCTTTCTAATAGTTTTAGATGCTTCGTTATATTTTGGCACCCAAAACTGCACACAGGACTCCAGGTGGGGTTGCACCAGCACAGAGCAGAACAATCACCACCTCAACTGGCCGGAGATGCTGTGCTGGATGCATCCCAGGCCGTGGATGACCCTTCTGGCTGCCAGGACACACAGCCACTAAGGAGCACCAGTGACATCTGGGAAAAGATCCTACCACAAATTAGAGCTGGGCTCACGTATTTTTCAGCTGCACTCAAAATTAAACAGGCTGTCAGTTCATCGGGAACACATCCATCGCAACAGAAACAACTCACTCCCAGAGATGGATGGAAGGAGCGAAGGGTTCATTTTGCTGACACAGAGAACTAAAACAAGAAGCTATAACTGCACATCATACAATGCACATCACAATATCACTCAGCAAAGCAAAATAAGGCATGGCGAGTCCTTGGCAATGGAAACAAGCAAAGCTGAAATCACATCAGCTGAAGATGTGGCTCATTAAAGGCACGGTGAGTAATGGGAGGGTGTGATATCTCAAAAAGAAAAAAACCCTAAATATTTTCAGGGTCAAAAAGTCCATGGATGCCCTGTCTTTTATCAAAGGCAATCAACTATAATGATTTTTTCAGGTCTTCTAGCACAAGACCTATACTTTCATTCTAAAAGTCTCAGTCAGTACGATATAATTTTCTTTCAGTTTGTACAGAGGCGAGACATTCATTTCACGGGTGTTTACGACATACATGTTAAAGCTAAACTAAAAATCTAAGCTATAAAATCCCATGCAAAGATGTTAAACATTGCAAAAAGAAGACCACAGTAGGACAAAAAACCCCCACCCCATAATTTTTGGAACATCTAACAGAAGACTGAATGCAGAAAAACTTGCACGCCACCACATTTTTTCCCTTTTATTTGAGCAAATAAAAAAAATCAGGGCCTGAGGATTGCTTCTGTTGTATTAAATTGTTGATAGACGGAAGAATGTCTTTGATATTCCTTTTAATTTACTAAAACCAGAACCCATTAGGATGTAATTTTTTCTTTGCTAGTTGCCAGTTCCTGAAAACAGCTCAGCTCAAAAAAGCACTCTAGCCTTTTGTTATAATTACATACCCAGCATTTGTGGATACATGCCATATCAGGTACTTCACTGCTGCCATCTCTCAGTTTCTCCTCTCCTTCCTAACCTCTCCTGCAAATCCACCATAAGCTTAAAAAAACCCCACATTATTCCAATATGACTTCATTGTAAGCAGGCGTGTGAATGTATGTTTGACATTGGAACATGCAGTCACATTCTCTTTCAGTTTGCAAAATGTGGTTTTCTTTTTCTTTTAATAAGCTAGCCTTCAGTAAGTGACCAGGAATACATCTCTCCTTCAGATTCTGTGCGAGTTTTGGCAGTTAAGACCCTTGAAATACTTAATTACAAAACATATTTCAGGGCCTGCCTATCATTGTCTCCTAAAGATGCCACATTTCATTGTCCTAACAGTGCTTCTAGTAACAAAGCACATAAGGCTGCCTCTAGTACATTTCCCATTGCTCGTAGATGATTTGTTTCACCAAGATCCAAAGGTAACTTTCCAGACTAAAGTGTGAGACAACTTCTCTCACATTTCTGAGATGTTATCCATAATGAAATACACTGCAACCGCTAACTCATTCACTGTCTCAGCTAACACGATTTCCTGCTCCAGTTCCCAGAGTTCAGTTCACGAACATAATCTCTTTGTCTCATGTTTGAGTTCTTGTTCCCCAGTTTCTGTGTCTTTTGAGACCAAACTGGTATTTATGTTACTTCCCCGCTTCCTGGGCCAATTTAAGAACTGTCACATTTGATCACATATTCTCTATTCCCCTGCAATTTCACACATTCCACCAGACACCTCCAAATTAAATTCCCATTGTTAAACAATAACCAGCATTGAAAGAGGAGCTGTGAGGCAGTTACCTGTTATGCTACAGTTCATCCTCTGGTTTGATCTGCTGTTTTCCAGAGGGCGTGAAAGAATTTCCCTAATCTCATATGATCCTCTGTCCTGCTTAGCCTCTTCTTTCACTGAAGCCATACTTTGGGGCAATGCATTTGCAGTTTTAGGTCCTATTCTTCTTAGTAATTACATTAACTTTAGGATTTTTCTACTGTTGTTTAGTTTCTTTATTTTTTTTGCCGTCCATCTAGTCCCCCTTTTCCCTGGAAAGCCACATCACTTGTGTCAACCTGATTGACATTTCCTTCACCCATTTGTCTTGATGAACCAGGGCAGGATTTGGGCATATGAACTTGGCATCTTTGCAGTAGCTGACTCCCACCAATTTAAGATCAACTACCTTCTCCTCCTCTCTCTCTCATCTCCATTTCACCTATTGCAGATGCACAGATAAAAGATGCTGCAGAATAACCAGCACGAACTTCACACAGATATCCCTTGATCAGATGACATGCTGGGATCTGTGGTGGAGGCTGTGTTTTTCCTTTCCCTTTGGAACAGCAAAAAAAAACCAACCCACAAAACAGCTTACATGCTTCTAACAAGTATCTTAAGAATGACAGTTAATTATATCAATATAAACAAAACAAACAAAATCCCCAAAGACCTACAGAACACTTCAGATTCCACTGAAACAGAAATCTGAAAAAATCAGTCAGGTTTTTGCTAGGACATTCGTACAGGCCAGAAATCCTGGAACCTTGCAAACTCACAAAGTGAAAGCAGCTATAATTTTAACTAAGTTTTACACTGCAGTTTGCAAATACATTTATCATGAGAAGTAACTGACTTGGAAGGTGAGAAATTCTTTCCTGTGGTATCCTACTGTGATCCATGGTGGCACGGAGCAAGATATGAGACATCCTGCTCAAGGGGAGAGTAGAAGTAATCTTTTCTAACAGTGTGACCTGCAAGGGTTATTTACTTACTGCTGAATGACTTCCCATTGCACATACACCAGGAAGCTTTTGACATTACTGAGCTTTCCACTACAGTGACGCCTACCTGATTTATCACTGGGTCAAGGCTGAGGATGCAAAAAAATCAAAGGCTGTGCAAAGTATGATTAGATTAATGATGACAGGTTTCACCTGGAAATTGAGAGGTTGTTTTGTAAAGGATGTAAGGGGGGAAGAAAACTCCACAACATTTTGGATAGGAACCTCAGAAGTGAATACACACAGAGGGACATTCAGAAGGTGCATTCTCAGCTGTGGGAATGTGCATCCACACTGCAGTGATAGAAACAGAGGTGTGTAGATCTCTGGACTGTTGGTCTCTTTTCCTTCATACCTTTAACCAACCTTGGCCTTAACTATCCAATTTTGTTCATTTTCTATAATTTATAACACATAGACATACCCTATTCAGAAATTATATCTGCACTGCAGATATATTTTGCTCTATCAAACTATCCTTCATTCTTATTCACTGAGCAACTGAAAATAATTCCACCTTTTGTTAGCTAACTTACTCTATTAAGCATAATACTATAATAACAATAATGCTGTAGCATTGATGATAACAGCAATTATTTTTCTGTGTTATGAAATGACACACAGACAAAGAAAGAGCAAGCCAGATCTTGTCTGTTGTAGCTTTGAACCTTAAGAAAAGTAATTTTCAAATACAGTGAATTTACTATAAAATATCCTTGGTAATCCCATTTTGAATAGGGTGCTCACTGAAGAGGTCACTTAAACAAGCATCCATTAAGCTCCCCCCACAAAACAGAATAAGCAAACCTTTCTGTCACTTTATGCAATGTCAATAAATACTTCCAAAAAATACCCAGACTTTGCAAATCTTGCCCCACATCTGTTTCTAGTCATCATTTCATAATTCAAGATACATCTCCCATCCTATTCCGGAAACCATGTGGACTTCATATAAAAAGATAAGGCCTCCTCCTGTCTGGCCCAGATATACTTTATACCCGAGATTAATCAAATGCTATCCTAATTTATATAATGAACAAGACAGATCAGTAAGTTTTGCCAGAGTCAAGGATCAGTGTGTTTTGTAAAGTAAGAATAACTAAATCAGGCAATCAGTAGATGCTTTGCCTGATTTTAGCAGGAACAGCTGGAAGGAACACTTTCAAAATCTTGTCCATGACATTCCCCTCTAGTGAGCTTTTGCACCTGCTGACAGATGCTGCTAGCTTGATCTTCCTAAGAGAAATGCTTTAGCAGCCCTTTTCCCTTCCCTCAAATCTACTTTGGTTTCCTACTGTTGATGGTTTCTGGTTCCTCTAGAAGTTACAACCCCAGGCTCCCTCCCATTCAATAGCTGTCACACAATATCTATATGTCTGTTCTCTAGTCTTTTTTCTTCATTCACATTCATCTTCCTACAGTCTTCCTGCCTTTATGTCACCCTAAAGACCTTTTCTCCCCATGTTGCTTTCCCATCTTTCAGTGAAATGTCACCATCCAAATCTTTATAAAGCAAGAAGCTGACTTTCTATTACTATACTCGAGGCCCAAATTCTGTGATTCCTAAACCACCTTCCACATTATTTCCTTCAACAGCATTGTCCCCCAGTGAACACCCTTGGTTAGCACTGAACACTGCAGTCGGGGTGATGTGCAACTCTTTGTTACGTTCATTACTTTTTTTCTTCTCCAAAAGTAGAGCTCACAAACCCTGCCTGCAAACCACGACCCCTTTGTATCAAATTCAACAGGCACAGAGCAGAGTGAGCCAGCAAAGATGGTCCTTGTCTCTCTCTATTAAACAGCCAGAGGACAAATCCCAGTTTTGGAGCAAGCTCATTCAGCTTTGCCTCAGGGATGTTTGCACCATGGTGTGTCACAGTGCAGCTGTGCCCTAAGCAAACTTTAAAAGACCATTGTACAGACTTGTGACAGGCAGACATAATACAGAGGCATAAAACACTTGAAAAGCCTTAATCGTTGAGAAAAAGAAGAGTTTGCTAAGGACAATGTTTGAAAGAGAAATTATTTAATCCAAAAAAGGCAAACCTGAGTCAGAACCTCCAGGCAAAATTTCTGGCAGTGGGATACACCAGCATGGCAATCGCCCTCCAAGAACAGCAACAAACCCTTCTTCCTCTGGAATTTTAGGGCTCTTGCAGACTGGGCACAGAGCAGAATCCATGGAACTACATTACATGCCATGAAAGGCTCACTCTGCTGCTAAATTCAGTGACAGAAATGAGCTCAAAGCTCTGGTGTTACTAAGGCACCTCTTATTCACAGCTCAGCTGTCTTTTACGTTTAACATTCATTACAGGATGCTGACCTGGTGTTTTCTTCTGTACTCTGATACGGATTTTAAGCTGAAAAACACTGGGAACAAGATTGAATTACTGACACAGATACATTAATTGGTTATTTGATATGATCATATTCTATGTTCATCACGGAAGTCATTAAAATCATTTCCCTTCCTTCAAAAATGGGAGAGAAGACATAGGCAAATGTGAAATAGCCTCTGAAGCACACAGACACATTAGTGACCTGAGTATTTGCCTCGGCAGTGCAGTGAGACATGTGGCTGGCACATGCTCCTGAGCAGCCAAGTCTTCCATAAAGATAAATGCATGGCTAATTGCAGTCTTCCTTCTCAGCTGCCATGGCAGCAGGCATTGCCCAGACTGAGGTCAAAGCATTAGAATAATTAGCCAGAGTCAGTGGTGGACAAGTATTTGTCTGCTGTGATGACTTTACTGGAGTGGAGCTGCATTGTTAAAGCTGCCTCTAAAACTGGCCTCTGCAAATGCTCCTTCTAAACAGTGAGGTTGAGTCCCAAGGGAGTACACAGGGTGAAAAAGGAAGACCAAGAAGTTAAGACAAAGGAGGACGTGGGACACCTGTCCTGATAACCCTTCTGCCTAGCTAGGGGAAAGCCACAGGACAGAATAATACTGTGCCACGGAAGAAGTTAAAAAGACATGAGTTGCAGCTGCTGCCAAAGTTTTGTTAGGAGAGCTACTGGAGCGAGCAGCTGCAATTTGAGACGAAGCTCTTTCCTTCTCCAGTTCTTTTCAGCAATATTTTATGCAACCATAATTAAGGTCAGATAAAGGACATATTAGTAGTGTTCTTGCCAGTGAAAACCACAAGTTCACTACTACATTACGTTTATTTACTTACTGTTTGATAAGAAGAGTTTCCCCTCTGAAAGTCCACTTGAGAAACCTGTGAAACTGAGAACAATATTTGGACACAGCTCTGAAGAGTTAACAGAAGTTCTCCGTGCTCTGTCTGAAGTCAGTTGGGGTTCCTTTTAGCATATTAGTTGAATGTATACACTGGGAATATTTTACTTTGTTTTATGTTATTGCAATTTACAAAACTTACACTAATAGCCCAATTTCATGCAATTATCTGAATGCAAAACATTGTTCAGTCGAATTCCCATAACCTAATCCTACTAGTTCCCTTGGCTGTCTCACTTTCAATTATGAAGCAAGGTCTGCACATCAGATGAAATGCTGCTATTGTAAAAATGGAACCTTTCTTTAGAAGTTATTTTCAGTGGTCTTCTGCCATACAGGCTGTTTTCATTGTCTGCAACCAAAAGCACTTGAAGGAAATCTGATTTTAACATCAGAGGCTTGCAATACATATACTTTAGCTCGAGTGGTTTGTTGTGTTTTTGTGGTAATGACCCAGTTATGTTTGCACCATAATTGTACCTCTAAATGTCTCTTGAGCTGCATATATGGGGCAAAGTGTGGCTTTATGCATACGCAGGGGAAGGGGAAGGGGAAGAAAAGAGGAAGGTCATACAGAGAATTACATCCTTCTTTTCCTCACAAATGTAACACAGCTAACACAGTTTTGGAAGGCAAGCAGTGGATGATGTTAACACTCCATTAATGCCAATTTGGTGTTCAAATCTGAGTACTCAGATATCATAAGGCTGGCTAAATGGTCATGTTTGGTTTAGTATTTATTTTTCCCTTTTGGGGGTCTTTACAGTTTGTATCTGCAAGTTTTACTCCACAATCTATGAAAAAAAAAGTGAGCTTTTTTTTCTAAGTAAAATCCAGGATTTATTAAATCACATAACTCCAGGAACTAGGACTTAAAGAAAAATACCAAAGAAGCTGAAACTTATAAGAGTCAGGGACAATGTGCTGTTTCCCAAATCAAGTTAATGAATTAACCTAGCCAAATGACCTGCCTTTCTGGGAAGAAAATGTGCATCTTGAAAAATGTGGATAACATCATATTGTGGAGTGTACTTCCTTGAAGCTTTGGAAGGTTTGGTTCTATTCTAGTACATCCCTCTCTTCCTGTTCCTCTGAAATACCTATCTGCATTTCTGATTACAGACCTTCTGGGTAGGAGGAAACCATTCTTACATCCACTTTGGAGAGAACTTGCATTGCTTGATTCAACCAGGACAGATGTAATAGATCCTTTTAAACTGAAGTTACCTGTAAACATTTCTTTGAAACTCAGTCTCTAAACTCCATTCCTTTGTTGTGATTGGGAAGAAATAATATTAATTTCACTTTGAGACAGGGCAGACATCAGCCTCTGGCCTTGCCTGGCTCCCTCCTTTGTCATTAGATGAAGGCTTTGATAACCAAGGCTTTTCTTGTAGATCAATAATGTTGCATGAAATTAATCTCACCCTTGATGTCACATTTTGGATACCCATAAATCAAAATAGTAAAGTTAAATTCCTGTTACATTTTTTGCTGCCTTAAATATCTTCCATCTTTTTTTTTTTGCCCTAAAGGAACAGCTGCCTCTCTAGGTAGTGAAATTTCTGTTCCTTATAAAAGCTACACATTTATCTGACATCATTATTCAGGTCTCCAAATGACCTTCATCAAAGAAGAGGAATTGGAGACATCATATTTTGGTTACTAAAGGGTGAAAAATAATCAGAAAAAGAGGGGAGGAAAATGACCCCAGCAAGTTTTTAAACAGGAGAGCCATAAAGATCAAACACACTGTTTTTTACCATTGCATTCCACCTTTTATATACTACTTATATAGCCACACACCCTGATAAACACACATAGACACCCTGTTATTAATTATCTTTAAGAAATACTTCAGATAGTAAGATAATATTCTCCCATCTTATTTTGCCTGGCAAACTCTACACTGGTCCCTTGTCACTGAACCTGCAAACATGGCCATTCTGGCATTTTACTCACTCAGTATTTTATTGGTGAAATTACTGTTAGCCCAGAACAATGTCTTGGGGAAAATAAATTTCATTTTGTGCTATATGCCAGCCATCCCCATCACAGACGTCAAAGAATAAAAAAGAAATATATTGGCTCTCTAAGGATCCTTTCATTTTCTGTCTGCTTTGTTAGAGCTGCCACAACTGCTCGCTCCTTGCAGAGCATCAGACAGACACTGTAACATCTCCACTCCCTTGCACAGGGAATCACTCACAAAGCTGGTTTCCTCTCATTAAGCCTCTCTAAAAAGTAACTGATAGCCATGCAGGCCTTGGCAATTATTTAACATTTTGAACAGACAGAAATAAGTGGACTGCCAGCCTTGATGCTGCAGCACTTCATTCTCACATGACTGTCTGGAAATTCTGCTGCCCTGAATCTCTGGTTTCTGGTGAATGTGTAGTGATGCAGCAGCCTCTCCTCAGGAATGCCTTTCCCAGGAAGGGAGCTGTATAATCAGCTTTCCAGCATTTACTTCTTACGTGCACTGCTGGCAAAAAAGTTTGCATTGGAACGGGCAAGGTAATGAATTACTGTTCTGATTTAACCTTCCTCTGTCTTTTACACCTTTGCAACACCCACTCATATATATATATATATATATATGTATATATGTACATGCACACAAACGTCTATAAATATACAAGCATTTGATGCCCTATTTTTGGAGCAGAAATCAATACTAGCTGCCCACTGCCGAGTGACTCCCCAGAATGCGTGGCCATGAAATTCTGCATTAACAAACACCTGCACATGGGATATAGAGGAGAAAAAAGAAAAAGGTTTAAATGAAGGCATCTTTCCCTTTCCCACTTCCAAAGCACTAAATAAACAGAAAATTGGAAGGGATCAAAATCCACATTCTTAGAGCTTCTTGTGTATCACATATTGTATTTCATTATACATTTTTCAAAAGGCTCCACCTACTCTCTGAGACTAGAAATCTTTTAATAGCATGAAGTTAGTCAATCTTCCTTTCATTAATATTCATATATATGCCCCAGTTCTTACATTTAAATCCACTAATGAAGATTCACTGCTGCTGCAGACGAACACTGTGCAGGACTGGGACCCTTTTGTGCTGCCCTGTGTAGCACTGAACCACGTGGTGGGCAAACAGCACTTATTAAATAGCAGCCACTTCACCTGCTTTCTGCTCCCTTAGCCCTTCTGCTAATTCCTGGGACGCCTTCAGAGCAGTCTCAGTTGAGGGGGCTCATGTTCTCATTGCAGTGATGTGAGAGATAGCAGAGACTTGTATGTTGCTGTCCTCTGTGTTGAAAACACATTTTTCATAATCTCTGCCAAGTTATTCAATCTTTTCATCCTTTGCTTTATAAAACATTCCCCATTTTATGAAAGGGAGACAATGGTGCTTCTCTTCTTCCCAAGGATTTCTTACAACCATACAGCTTCTGGTTTCCATTTAGCACTAACTCGATCCCTTTATGCAGCACCACACTGTGATGTGTAAACTTAGCCCGGAACAGAGTCTGAAGGCAGAAGAGACCATTATGACCATCTAGGATTTTTCTCAGGGATTCCTGCATGAGGGTGCACAGTTTCAGTTGCCAAGGAAACAATTATCAATCTTTTCCATCCCTCGCCATCCTTATGCCTCCTTTCCATTTTGCTGTTACTTGCTACAAAAAAAGGAATCTTGTCAAATGTCCTAGTCCCCAGCTCTTGCATTCTGACCTCCAGCACGAAGAAAGAATAGGAATGGGTGGGGAGGATCTTTGGCTGGGATTTCAGTCTATAGTTTACCTCCTGTCCTTGAATTTTGTGCTGCAGGTGGACAGCCCTTTGAAAATTATCCTCTCAGCTGCAGATAGCTTATCAAATGCTCTATTGTTTGACTAACACAAGACATATTATTTTTTTCATTACCCAGCAGTGTAATTTAAATTACCACTTGATACATTTGTGGTATCTTTCCTTTCACCAAAGCCTTAGCTTCACTACAGCCTCATGCAGAAATGCTTTGGGGAAAAAAGCACACTTTATTTTAACAGCTGAAGAGCAAAAAGCAATAATGATGAAAAGAAAGGAAGATGCATAAGATGGGAAACCGTGTAGGAGGAAGATAGAAGGCAAAAACTCTGCATCAACTAGAGAATAAATGAGATGAAGTCACAGGCAGAGATAAAATTTTGGAGTCTCAGGAGGTTAAACTTGGGTACCTTCAGGCAAGTTACAGATCTGCATAGTCCCCTAAGGTCTAATGAGTTCCACCTGGATAGTTCATAGCTTCTGACAGTTGCACTGATTTTTGTGCCTTTAAATACAACTCTGATCAAGGTGACTGTGTGAAGGACAGAAGGGAGACTCACCAATGTAATTTGTAATTTGAGGTATTCCCCCCAAATTCAGTGGAATTATGTCAGTGTATTCAACTCCTCAGTGTGCACAAGAGGGAGGATGAACATAGCAACTGCAGGAAGGGAAAGAAAAGCCACATATTCACAAAGAGCTTATAGGAAAGAGGGCTGCCATTGAGCACATTTTGAAAATTCACCACTAAGGGTAATTCTCATGCTTTTATATGTAGCATAACAACAGCTCATGTAAAGGAAAGCAGACTTACCTTGCAAACCTTTGAAATAGCAGATGACCAAAGAAAAGTCAGATATGTAGAGACTGAAACATTCCTCAGAGTATACTTTTAGGGAGAGAGAAACAAGGTAGACCACGTTAATAAAGCAGTTGCTGCTTATGGTGAGGGAGTGATGCTTCAGCACTTCCTCTTCTGGACACTCATTTTTGGAGCTTGCTGAGGGTATTTTTATTCTGTGTGTGGAAACACTCAGCACATGTCCAGTAGATCTGGCACCAGAGCCATTGTGGGACCTCCACGGGCTGAAGCCTCGGGACAGAGCTGTGCCACTGCTCACTATAAGCCTGGGAAATCTGGATTTTTTTGCCATTTGGCTCCATTTGTTTAAGGCATTGCACCTTAATGTAGCCCAGAAAGATGCGCCATACTAAAATCCCTGAAATCTTTTTTCTGCTGAAATCGCTTGCTGATTGTTTGGGGTGGTTGTAACAGAAGTAGTAAGAACTGAGGGTGAAAAAAAATGATGGAGAAGACAAGTCATTTTTATGAATGTCAGCAATAGCTTACTTTTCTTGTCAGCTATTTTCCTGTCAGGCTGTACAGAAGAATGTTAGAAGAAAGCAAATAGGAAGAAAACAGCAACAATGTACCAATACAGTTTCAAATATCACTGTGCTGTTAAGAGTAGTATATTGGGGAATATCTACTCATATACCTTCAGGCAGGCAAGTGTTAATTTCTCCTGAGTCCAGGGAGAATAAAGAAGACATTGAACTGCTGAAAACCTCAGCTAGACAAAGGGAATGGATGAACAGCAGTGTTGAGATGAGTCAGAAAATGCCAGTCTTTAAGAGAGAGCTGAGTTTGGCACTTGACCTTGAACAGGTGTGTTTATGCTCTGTGGAAACTGTTGAAACAAACGTGTTTTCTGGTAACACTTATATACAAATGCTCTTTCTTTGTTTCATCTCGTGTTTCATCTTCTGATTTCCTTCGGCTGAATAAACATCTTTTCTGTAAATAACAAAAATATATTCTTGAGCCCCTTGGATCAGCTGCTGGCCCCAAGTGTGTTGGGTCAGCGCAGTGCAAAGCAGGCACTGCTGGCTTCTCTATTCACGTGTTGAGTGCTGTATTCAGCTACCCTGGAGGGGTAGAAAAACCATCCCTGGTTGGCATGACATGACTTAGCATGCCAGCTGCCTCACAAGCCTGTGCTTCCTCCCCTAGGCGACAGTACACAAGAGTGAGATCTCATTATTCTCATACAAGAAAAGCAACTCCATAACAACAGAACAAAGCAAGCAAAGAAAACAAAACAGCACAAAAACCCAGAAAAACCCCGCAACAAACAGGTAAGCCTGAGAAAGGCTTACTGTCACTTGATTCTACTGTTTCTCCCACTTGGTTGTGCTGCACAGTTCCCAGGCAACTGCTCTCCTGCTGCTGCCTGCCCCTGCCAGGCTGATGGCAGGGAAGAGGGTATTAGTTTGCAAAAAGAGAGTCATCCTACTCCTCACAGACACAGCACAGTCTTCCCTTATGGCAGACCTGAGCATATTAATCGAGCAAATGGCACAAGGAGGCAGAACCTGAATGCTCTGCTTTCTTCTGCCCACATGGGCTTTCAACTATTCATCTGCTGTTTGCACTATGGGACATCTTGGCAATGGGATGCAGGCAGCAGTGTCCTTTCCACAGCCCTGGCTGGAGAAGTACTAGGGAGGAAAAGGCTCTCTGCTACTTAGGAACCTTGAGAGGGAGTCAGAGAGGGTTCTGGTCATGGAGGTCTTGTGTCCTGGAGCTTGCCTCTGGATCTAAGACAGACCCTTTATGCATTCTGGATCAAAACCTGTTAATTTCGCTGAATCTCCTCTAAGATCTTGAACGTTTCAGACTCATCAACACCACCCACTATGCTAAAATTTTCCTGTCTACTCCCACTAACATCTCCCAGCTTTTCAAGTCTAAGTAGCCCCTTGCTGTCAGACCATGCTTGATCACTCTGTGTGACTGTCTGCATTGCTGTCTTCTGTCCTGCTACTCATTGTCAACCCCTGCTGTTAGCAAGTGATTTCATGTTCATTTAGATAATAGATTAAATTGTTACATTACCGAATTAAACAGCTTCCTGCATTGCCCTAATTTGCATGAGCCTCTCCTGGACTTCTCACTGGCTCTTCTGAGGTCTGTCATTAGGCCTCCCCTTGGTGCTGCTCACACAAGCTGTATTGACGTCCTTTTTAGACTCAAAATGCAGAGCAGTGCACTCCTGACTTGTATGCCCAACACAGTTTCACATAGGCTATCACCATGCAGTTACCTCTGTCAGACAAATGTATAGTCTCATCAAAGCACCAAAATCAGGTTTGTTTGACAAGTTTGCTTATAGGTCCTCATAAAACTCTGTCAGTGGCATTAATCATGTTCTCTCACTTAGTTTTTTCTTGACTGATCCATGCAAATTTTCTTTTACCTTCCCAGGAGCTAAGCCTAGCCTCCCTCTAATTACTGCACTCATTCTCTGGGGCAAGATTAATATTATTCTTTTTGCTCTCTTCTGTGTCTTTAATATGCCCTGACCCCACCTTCCTCTGGCTGTCTCTGACCTGCCCTCCTTCCCAGAGCAGCGCTTTTTCTTTTGCTCTTAGGGGCTTAGGGGAAGGGGTTGAGGCTTCTTCCTCTGCCTTGCAGAAGACTGCAGAGCTATTGCATGTACCAAACTTTGGGTTCTGGGAGGGCAGAGGGCAAAATGACTGTGGAGATCTGCATGCCCACAGTACCACCTCAACACCTCCACAATGTGTTGGTCTGTCCCACAGAGACAGCCCTGGTCACAAGAGGGACCAGACTGCCCCAGAAAAGAGGGATGAGTGGGAAGGGAGCTCTCCTGCCCCTGCTTACACTTCTCTTAACCTTTGTCCAGAAGGCTTAACAGTACTGCCATGATTGATGGCCATAGTATCATCCTTTTGGTTGTTATCAGGAGTGAGGTTCAAATGATATTATCCCTCCTTACCTGCAGGTCTATTCCAAAGTCTGCTGGAGCCCTTCTATTAGCATCAATTAGCATCAGATCAGAGTTTATCTTTGCATTTCCCTGGAGGTGTAATAGATGCTTACACTCCTCCTCTTCCTTTTTGGGATGCTCAGCGTGGTCAGAGGGTCTCTCCTGTAGAATAGCAGCAGCAGTTGCATTTACATTTTCAGAGGACTTAAAAGGTTTCTTCTCACTTGCCAGGCTCCTCTCATGCAGCAAGCAGCTTCAGAGCCTCTGGTGGGTCTCCTTTCCGCCAAGCCAGATTCACTGATTGCAGAATCCACCAGAGGATTAAAATAGATTTTCCCCTCAAGTCCTGAAAAAAATCAGGGCTTATTCACCAGGAAACGGACTCAAAATCATGCAGCTGTCCTGCTGGGGTAACCTGTCATATAAACCGGTATAAAGACCGTATTTCAGGCCACAAAAAGCACAGCAGAAACACACATTGCTCTGTACAGAGGGTAGATGCAGCAGAGTTGGTTTCAGATGAGGTTAGTGTGTTCAGCAAAGCACTTCAAGTGCCATTTGCTGAGAAAACCTATTAATAAATGGAGACAAAGGCCATAATAAACTAAAGAGCAACTGCTTCACAGTTCAGAGAGTAAAAACAGTGCCCTAGGCAAGGAAGCCAGATAGCTCAGTTACAGAGAGCTTGGCACAGGCCAGTTCAGACCATTGATAACTCTGCTTATCACAAAGAGAAAGATCACGATGAGGGGAGAAAATAAATAAAAGAAGGAAGAAGAAAAATGAGAGAGAAGGAAGATAAAGAAAGCTGAGCTTTATAGTAAGTGCGCACATTGACTCATGACACTGTCTGCCTATAGTTAGAGGGCAAGGAGGCATATACCTTATTAAAAATCTCTTAAAAACCCCAGATCCTTTCCCCGTAACCTTCACTTGGGGTAAAGTAAGGTCATATATGGTTCTGAAAAATTTTCCCCAAATTTTCATTAAACATAAGGTGTAGACTGCAAGCAGTTCCTTCTCAGAGACTCATAAGTTACGCTTTTCCTGCAAAGCAGATCATTGGCTTCTCAAGTGTCTGCACATCACTCAAAACCTTGAAGCATTTCTTGGTAAAAGCCTGGTCTCCTTTGAAAATTTTGAAAGTGGTAATGAGAAAAATCCAAACCAGACACCCTTCTGCACTCAGTTCTTTATTCTCATGGGGCTGAAATCAGGATGGTGCCTTTGCAGCTGAGGTGAAATTTACTGGGGAATGGGGAAAAGGTGGGGAAAAATGCCAAACAGCTCCTCACCTTCTTCAGAAGTGATATTCTTCATCTTCCTTACTATAGCCAGGAGTGACTTAAGAGCAATGGATTTAAGAAGCCAGGGACTCCCAGTCGTATTCAAAGGAAGGGCAACTGAAATGGATAAATGGGACCCTATGACCTTCCGCCATCCAGATTTAGTGTTCAGGTAGTTCCATCATTTTGCTGTCAATCTCACAATCAATGGTTCCAGTACTAGATGTGTCAGAGCTGTTAATATTTGATATCCAGATGAGGTATTCTGCATCCTCTGTGAGGGCACAGCGCTGTTCCCTGTGATCAAAAGCAAGCCCTGAGATCAAAGGTACGTGACTCCTTCCAGTTTGACTCCTTCCAGAGAAAAGCACCAGTGATATCCTCACTCAAGTGCTGAATGAATATTCTGTTCCCTTTTGCTTTACCTCTACTATCAACTATTTTTGGACTGAAATCCATGAGTATGTTGTTTTGTGATTGTATGTTCCCTGAATTCTTCTGCTACCTCTGTTTCAAGCTGCCTGGATAATGATGTCTCACAACATCTCCCAGCTCTGCAGGGTTTGGCTGGGATGGAGTCGATTTTCTTCACAGCAGCCTATGTAGTCGCATGTTTTGGACTTGTGTTCAAAACAGTGATAACGTGGAAGTGTTTTAGCTGGTGCTGGACATTGCTTTGCACAGGGTCAAGGCATTCCCTGTTTCTCCCTCTGAACCCCCAGCAAGTAGGCTGGCAGTGGGCAAGAGGCTAGGGTGGGACAGCTGACCAAAAGGATATTCCATACCGGAGAAGGTCATATTCAGCAATAAAAAGCTTCGAGAAGGGCGAGAATCCAAGGTAATTGCTCAGGGACTGGCTGAGATTCACTCTGCTGGAGGGAGGTAGTGAGCGACCTTGCATCACTTTGAGTTTTCTTCTTTACTTATTAAACTGTCATCATCTCAACTCAGCTTTCTTTCACCCCTATGTCGCTGAATATTTCTACCGTGCTCAGCACTTAAAAATGTCACCGAGCACCAACCTACTTCGTGTCAAAGGGCTGTACAGCACCCAGCACAGCACGCTGGCCAAGGCTGCTTTCCAGTGCCACTGAATTGCAGCTAAACAGCAATGAGACAGCATTTCTTAATCTCCTCGTGGTACTGACAGCGTGTGCTT
>VZRM01002339.1:49779-147570 GCA_013397955.1 Grantiella picta | reverse complement strand
ACAGTGCAGAAGTTTGCTGTGCCACGGCTCTAACCGCTCAGCTAACTCAGCTCACACGAACTACAGGCAAACTTTTGCCAGACACGAACGCGTCTGACAGTTTGCCGCGGCTCCAGCCGCGCTCTGCAGCTCTCGCTGCCCACGCTGTGCAGTTGTTAGCCATCCCACAGGCCGTGCAAGCACACCTATTCGCGCTCCGGCGGCAGAGCGCCCTCCGCGCAGCAGCCCCGCCGCCCCGCCCCGCGCTCCCTCAGCCCTCTCGCCACACGAGGCGCCCGCTGCCGGCGCGGCCCGCGGCTCTCGCGGGAAGATGGCGGCTCTCGCGAGAGGCGGGTGGCGCGGCTGCCCGTAGCTATGGCAGCGGGGGATGAGCGCGCCCGGCGGGACGCGCGCGGGGACAGGTAGGGACTGAAACCGCTCCGGGGACATTGGGGATTGCTCGCCTTTCGTCCTGTCCCCGCAGGACAAACCGCGGCCAGCCCCAGCTGTCCTGTGGCTGCTTGGCCGGGCGCCCGGAGCCCCGCCGGTGGTGACCCCCGCTCTTGCAGCGGCGCAGCCCCGCCGCCTGAGGCGGGCCGCAGCGGGTCCGTGCGGGACTGGCCGGGCCCGAACCCGAACCCGAACCTGAATCCGAACCCGAACCCGGCCCAGCTCCGGCGGGACTGCGAGCCGAGGGCCCTCCGCTGTGCGCGCCCGCGGAAGGAGCAGCAGGTACGCGAAAAAGAGGATACTAGCGGCTAAAAGGTTATTTTATTAGCGGGGCTCTTTGAACCAATGAGGGGTGTTGCATTATCTTGGTTAATAACCGAGGCGTGATCAGCTGCCCTCAAAAGTTAAACTTCCATAGGAACTGCTGTTGGTTAGAAGAACCTCCTCAGTATTTAATTTATTATGTTGGTCTAAGGTAGGCAAAACCATGTGCTGCTTTTTTTTTTCTCTCTTTTTAAAGATAGCAGAAACCCTTGCTTTTCCAGGGTCTGATTTCTCTTGAAACCTTTCTTTCAGTAGAAGGAATATGTGTGGACATTCACAAGGATTACAGCTATAAATAGAAACCATAAAAATATACACCCTATGCATTTAAAAAGTTGCAGGCACAATGGCTTTCTGGTCGTTCAGGTACATGAACTTGTTGGAAGTAATGGCTGATTGTGTGTGTGAAAAAAAATTCAAAAAGCTTTTCAGATTTCGGAACAAATTCTGAGTGTTTTAATCATGGGAAAAATATGCATGTGAAAAGGGAGGAAAAATAGTTATGTATTTCTCATGCAGTTTGAAAGAAAGACGTATGTACTGAAAAAAATCTCTAAGCTTGTGCTACTTTTCAGACTTGAAAAAATCTACAACTGAAAGGTTTTGTGCTGCATTATACTTGACATTGAATAGCAGTTTTGGAAAACGATAGCAACATAGTCTTGTGTTTGCTTCAAGAGGGGAGGAAAGTACTGCTGTGCTAAGAGCTCAACTGGTGAGGTAATACATGATTTGAATATGACAGCTTTAAAAATAATTCGAGACAAGGTATTATGGGCTGAAAAATATTTGTCAGCCTGTTGAAATCTGTTCTCATTTAGGAAGTGACAGAAATAATAACAGAACTTACAGAGTATCCGATCCAGTTAAACTATTCCATCACCTAATCAAAACCATATCTAATCAAGTGTGCTTCATATCATTAAGACTGAATTAAATAGGAACTTTATTTTTTTGCTTGTTTGTTTCCTCCTCACCTGGGTGATGTCACCTAGGAAGCCTTTTGCCACAATGCTCTTGGGGTACAGTGAAGTATAAGGGTGTGCTTGATTTTTCCAGTGCAGGCAAACTTACTTACACTTATCCTAGAAAATTTAGAAATATTGGAGGTTTTTTGTTTTTTTTTAATGCTAGTGACAGCTGTAAAAACATTTCAGTGCATTTCTTTCAGGCATTGCAGGTAACAAATATGTCAGTTCTCTCATTTCTGGGTTAAGAGTCTATTTTGAGACTGTAGTCACAAGTTCGTTAAAAAGGATAATGGGAATTTAAATCCTTCTCTATCTAGTCTTGGATATGTTATTAGGCATTAAGCCTTCTTAGGGGAGTTTTCATGGAGAGTACATAGAAGAGAAAGTATGTTTATTTCCCAGTTTGTGGAGCTTCATGAAGTTTGTTACCTTGAGAGGCTCATTGAGTTTGAGGGATCTATAAACATACCTATGTAAAGAGCAGTTGTGGCTGTCCAGAATCAGCTTTGGTCCAACTGTGCAAAATGCAACAGATGATATGAAAAGAAAACTTTTCTTTAGTAAGAGGATAAAAGAATAATAAAAAGTCGCAGCTATTGTTTGTTTTTGGTTTATTAAAAATCTGCTTGCCTAACTTAAGAACCAATAAAAGTGTCTTATAATTAACATACCTGCTGATACCTGTAGAACTTATCAGTCTATTCATTTTTTCTCATGCAGCCTTCTGAATGCTTTACACATCCTTCAGTTTTCTGATGTATGTTCCACACACATTTATTCAAATAGTTTAATTTGTTCTCTGCAACACTTCTTACTTGATTTTAATTTCTTTATTTTCTGTTAATGGTGGCTACAGTCGCAATTCCAAAGTCATCTTGGATTCTGTCACTGAAGGTCATTTCCTAGAATAGATATGCAGTGCTTGATGGCAGGGAAGGAACAGCACAAAATTTTATTATTGACAAAGAATTTTGATTGACTTGCTTGGATCTCTCTATCAGTGCTGTTAACCTCAAGTCAAGCAATTGGCAATCCCCGCTCCTTAGGATTTTGCCTTCATCTGTAGGCATCTCCATTCCCTAGGCTTACGTTCTGTGTGTGAGACTGCTGGGAGGAACCATCTCCTGGTGTAGTCTGTTCACTTTCTAAGACAAGTGACACAATGCAGTAGGTCTCTTACTGTGTTTCTTGTCATGGAAGTTTAGTGTGTAGTTTATTTCTTCTTTTTTTCTGTTGTGTCACTTGATGCATGGGGTTTCTTGTTCTGCGACCAGGGAAGGGTGGTCACAGGAAAGCCGGTGAGACCCCTGTCTGTGGGACACAGGTCTCATGTTTGGCCAAAGTAGGATTTGGCTTGATCATGGTACTCTGGTTTTATAGCAATAGACTATTTACCAGCTTAATTACTGAGCTTACAGAACTTTGTACAGTCATTCAGCTGGGAAGTTAGCCTGTTGTACCTTTCCTAAAGTTAAAGGAAAAGGAAGGAGAAACTTCAGTTTATCAACGCCTTAGTCAAAACCAAGGAAACTCCAAGGAAGGCAGGAGGCTCTTATTTTTTGATACTTTCCAAGATCTGTGAGTTGTATGTATTCTGTTGTAGTCTTAAATATTAGAAGTAACATTTCATGTTCATGTTCATAGAGTGTACTGCTTTTGGTAGATTTTGTTGCCTAGTGCCCTAAGCTTGTGAAGTAAAGGTGGTCTTAGAGGTGCTGTATTAAAAGTTGGTGTGTCTGTTCACAAATGGAGAACCGTGGTACCTGCTGAATGCTTAATGTGATTGCTCCCAAACTAGTTAGAGGCAAAGGAAAGGGCTAGACAGGGTTTTGAGGCTTAAAACCATTTTTGTTCAAATTATAAAAGCATATGAAAAATTATTTACGGCATGGCAAAATCCATATTTTTTCTTACATAATTTTGAAGAAATACTGTAAAAATATGACTTCCCTAGTATAATTCTCAATAACTTGTAAATAAATCCATTTCTGAATTAAACCTGTCTGCAAGTAATACAATTCTTAAATGTTGCTGCTACAAGTGTTGTTTAAACATTTTGACTACAAATGTGTCATAACTTGGAAAGTAAATTTGATACTCTTTTTGTAGGGTACTCTGACCATTTTCTTCAAAACCTTCAGCCTTAAGAAATGCACCTTTCAACAAGTTATCTGAAGAGATCTTTAAGCAGGACTGTGAAATTCCAGCTTTAAGAGCTGCATATTAGTGTCTCTTCTTTCTTGTCTTTTCTTTATTAATAAAACCCCTCAAAGCTTTGTACTGGTACAGAGGAAATTATAATAGGGTATCTGAGAGTCAGAAGTAACCTTTATCCACAGAATGGTATGTTGGGCTACTAGTGGTATAATTTTTACTGTTCCCCTGGCACTCCCCAGAGAGTGTGGTCTGGAGATGGTACCTGAGGAGGAAGAGATTACTTCTGTTTTTTCATTTTTTTGTTACGTTGCTGGGGTTGTTTTCAGAAATGGAAATTGTCATGTTGAATTTTGAGTTTGATGGGAACAGGACTAAGCCTGACAAATCAATTTGCAAAGGCCAGGGCTGTCAGATGATGATAGCTTGGCTTCATTACCGACCAGTTTAGATTTGAACCAATGACCTAGAGGTGAAAAGCTCAGAATCCTCTGATCTATCCATATGTTCTCTTGTTTGAAGTCCTTGTAGTCCTCTTAAACAGAACATGCAGTAAATACTGAGCATCATTTGCACTTGTAAATATTAGAATAGTGTCCATTCCAGTTGTCTGCTGTGCGTGTGAGGACACTGCAGTTAAATATAGTAACAATTTATTACACTCTCTGGCTTCTCATGAGAAACCCTCATACAAATCCAACCATATGGCGAAACCCAGCATTATCCTAAAACCATTAACAAAGAACCTTTTGCTGCCATTAACAAGAAAATTAATCTACAGCTCTAAGTAGCATACTGGGAGTTATTAGTAACATCAGGCTACTGCTAAGAAAATGAACTTAAATAAAATATCATTAGGAGCTGAGTCATCCCACCAACATTCTGCATGTTGTATCCAGGTTGGTATTTATCTATGAAAGCCTTTTCAGAGTGTATTATCTTTATTACCGATCTACTTTCTTCTTCATTGAGAATCTTTAATGCTGTAAAAAAGCATAATGGAAAACCATTTGCATGGATTTCATAAAATAGATTGAAAAATATTTGAAATGTGCCAACAGGTACTCATCAACTATTTTCCCATTCATTCTAAGTAGGATGTTCCTAGGCAACCTACTGAACATCATCAACAAATGTAAATACTTGGGCAACAAATGTAAATACTTGGGCAAGTGATTCTTAGTTTCTAAGCTGTTAAGCCAAGTTACTGTCTACAAGTCAGTTTCTGTGAGCTACAGAAATAATAAAATTAACATTTGTGTGTAATTTTTTTATCTCCTTATCCCTTCTCCTCCAATCCTTAATCTCATTCTAGTTCGCAACAACAGACACTGCTGTGTCTGTACTAATTGACCTGCTGCCAAATCAAATATAAAGAGGTGAATTTTCCTACTTTCTCCTCACTATGAGAGCAAATTAGGTCTTTTTCATCTACCTGGCCAGTAATTTTCATGTAGTTTGTAGGAACTTAATTATTTTTGAGATCTCTGGGGGTTTTATTTTAAAATGCTGGAAGTTAGTCAACTGATTCAAAAAGTGTTGGAAGGAAACCTCTTTTGTTCAGATGATTCTGTAGGCAACAAAAAGAAATTACTGCCTAGTTACTAATGAAACAAGGCATATGATTATGCTGTCTGATTTCTCCTTGGTCCCATTTGTTTTCTCCCCATTTTCAGCTAGAGCATCTCTCTTGGAGCAGTATTTTCCTTTTTGCATAACATTTCTAGTAGATGGGATGTGAGCTGTATCTCTTTAGTACTATTTTTCTCCACCCCTTTGATGGCACTGTACTCATCTTCCAGGGCTTCTGTCATTGAAAGCAAAATGTCTGAATCCTTGGGGGTTTTTGAGAATTGGAGAAATTAGGATTTTAAAACTCACAGATACAACTTGTGAATGTTTCCTTCTTTTGAGAATCTCTCCAGACCTGAAACGATGCCATTTTATGTTGGGTTTTTTTTTTCTTTTTAATGCAGATAAGACTTCACTGAATTGTGATTGTCTGTAAAAGTGTGGCAGAACGTGAACCTTGGTGATCTTTTAATTTTTTTGCAAAAGGCTCTGGCTTGTTACATTCTGCCATAATTGATTTGATGTGTGCATTTGATCAAGCATGCAGTCCTTGAATTTGAAGACTAGAAGTCTGGCTTTTGCAATTACTTTCCCCTTTGTCTTTTACGACACTGAAATTCAGGCAGTTAAACCTCAGCTGCTTTCCCATCTTATTTAAATTGGAACAGTGAATGTGGGTTTATTGTTGATATCTGTTTTCAGAGTGTGGTCAAGCTTGCTAGATGGTATAAACCATTTAGTGCCATAAACTGGTACAAAAGAGGGGGTTTGAGTATGTGCATTACAAATAAGCAGTAACTACTGGTTGGAAGGTAGAAGCAGGTCGAATGAACTGTAATAACTAATGATCACAAATTAGTGTTTTGACTAGAATGCTTTTTCCATGGTACAGTTTGGCTCATCAAAATTTATGCTGAAGTACACACTGCATATTTTGTGTGTGGTGGGAGCAGTTTGCATATGTAAAGTCTGCAAGGAATCAAGGGGAAATGAGCTTTTTTCCTTTCTTTTTCCTATCTGCTTGTTTATTTTATAATACTTGGTAAATGTAAATCAGTATTTGTAGTAGATAATGTTTGGTGGATGTAATTCTTATGGTTTCACTTTTGAAAAAATGATACGTGGTTTATTACATTTTGAATTTTGAAAATAATGAATGGACTAAAAATACGTGACAGTGATTCAGACGTGGGAGACTGTTTGAAGAGGAGGTATCATCTGTAAGTATTTCCACAAAACATGGAAATAAATGTATTCTGAGAAATAGTTAATCAGTAAAGTGTGTCACAAAGCAAAGGATAGCAAAAGACTTTATAATCCTCGGGTTTGTATTGCCAGTACAATGAACATACAAATGGATCAATAAACAACAGCTAATGCATCTCATCATGTTGGTACATGAGCTGTTACTGTGACACGGGAACAGGTTAATGTCCTCAGTAGATCTGCATGTTACTCAGGAAAATAGGTCATGGTAGGGGAAAGGGAGGGGAAATTAAAAAGAAAAAAAATTGACTTTTTTATTCTGCCTGTTCCTTAAAACTTTTTCATTATGCTGCATCTGAGGTATGGTAATAAATCGACAGCAAAACTTCATAAACATTGTGATAGTAAACTACAGCACTCTCTCATCAGAGAGATGAATCTGTTATGGACACTGTTACCAGAACAATCTAAGCAGTACTTGTAACAGATGGTATCTGGGGAGTTCATGTAAATACTTCTGAAGTATGTTAAAAAAGGCATTGTCAGCAAAAACTTTAGGATTCTTTGATTATGGATGTTTGATAGATTTTAAATAGAGATTGATTTAGTTATTTTTCTCAAAGCAAATCACAAAAAAACATTGTGGTGTGAGTTTGGCAATATTGCAGTTTTCATTGAAGTGCAGTTTTTATGGTATTCCTAATTTGTTTAAAGTCTTTAAGAGACAACTTCCACAAATTTTCAGGAAAGTATTTTAAAACTTTATTTTAGATACTTTTCTTAAAATGCATTGCTTTAGGAGAGGATAGAGAAGAATTTATCTTTCCTGTTAGCAAAAACTAGCTGGGTTTTAGACTAGAAGATAGTCATCTTCTAAGAAGTACCTTCTGTTGTGCAAATGTGTTTTCTTTAGGGGCTCTTTATTTTTGGGATAGAAAGTTTAATAATATAAAATAGTTTAATTAACTTAGTAATGTACTTCTTCAATCAGCCCACTTGTTGTTGTTAATAATTGTAGCACTCATATTCAGCTGTATAATTATCAAAGAAATTAAGAATTTTACCACTTACCCAGTATGTTTTCCTCTGTTCACTTTCTGCATGTAATAGATTCTCCTCTGCCTGTTTGGCTGATATTGCAACTGCAGCCTGGAAAGGTACCTGGGCAATTCCACTTTATTAGATTCTTGCCTGGTAGGAGCCAGCACTGATCACGGGCAGAAGGTGGTAGAGTCTTGTTTTCTCTGTTATAACAGGGACCTGAGGCTCAGGGATAAAAGGGGACATTTTCAAATTTGAGTTGCTTTTTCTGACTGCATAACTTCAGAACTTTTCTAAACAAAAGCAGCAGTACTGGGAAAATCTTGTTTTTAAGGATTATTCTGCAAAGGAACACTGGAGATTTTGGTAGGTTTTGGGAGAGAAAACATGGGAAATATGTGACTATTGCAGGGTCATGGCCAACTGAATTGCTTAATTCTGCTCTGAAATATAGTTCTTCAAGTATCAATTACAAATTTGTTTTGTTTTCTTCCTTTGATAAGGAGTGCATGCACTGTTTGTACAGGAGTTAGGGTTGATATGCCAATGCCATTTGCCAATAAATTTTAACCTTTGATATATTTTATCTCTTGTATGCATAATAAATAAAAATTACTTGAAGTTGTTTGAGCAAGAATCCAAAGCCTGAAATAAGACTTCTCATTAATCCTAAACTCTGTAAAAATCTTTGAATATTTTTTAATTTGGATTTTCATGGTAGAAAACATCAAGTAGTAACTTGTTTTAGTATTGTTGTACTTGAAATGTAGCTGTCTTTGGTAGGTCTGAAAATGGTTGTGTCATAGTGCTTCCTTTGTGTCTCTACTGTCCCACTTTATGTTAATGGTATCATCTAAAAAAGTGCAATAATATTGCAGGTTGTTCCTTGGCTTTCCTCCTTCCTGCCCCAGCCTGTCAGGAGTTAGTTTGAGTGATGACATAGATATTAAATGCCAGAGCCCATATCCTTATCCGAAGAGGTGAATAAATTTTGATACTCATTTTTGGCTGTAATTGGGAACGGGCTTGAGTGTCAATAGCACTCAAATTTTGATTATTACTTCAATAAAACTTCAATAAAAATGAAAATACTGTTCTTGAGGTGAATTCTGACAATTCTTAGTGGCAATTGCTTGTTTTCTGCATACTAAATTTTCAGTCCTTCTGTGTAATGCCAGCCTGTTGAGCTGATACAGCATTGCCAATATGTCTCTGCTTTAAATAGGATATAAAAATCTACTTCAGTTGTCCAGTCAAGCTAATGTTCTCATTTGGTTTGTGAAAATCACTCATAAATACAAAGTAGGAACTTCCCTCAGGAAGCATGTGTGAAGTGTGTTATGAATTTATGGACATAAATTAAAACAGGAAAGGTTCTGACTGGTGATGAGGAAGATATTTTTTCCCCAACTCCATTGACAGCCATGTATTTGAATAAGAGGCTATCCAGTCTACAACCTTAGAGGATTTGAAGTCCCAACTGGATATAGCCCAGACCAACCTGATCTGGCCTCTTAGCCATGCTTTCAGTGTGAGGTTAGGCTAGAGACCTCCTCTGGGATAATTTCTAGCCTCAGTTATTCTGTGGTTCTGATTTACTTGTTGATCACACTCATTTTCAGTGTTGTTTCTTCTTTACTGCGTGAGCTGTTCATTTGGAGTGCTCAGTAAATTCCTTTGGTAAGAATGGCATCACATGAGACAGGAGAATTAGAGGCACCAGCTCAGGAGGAAAGGGAGTGCAGGCAAATTGTTGTGCCAACTGTCTTGATAAGCAGCTGAGGCTGTGGACAGATTAACTCCTGCTTCGAATAATATTTCTGTGGAGATTTAGTCTAGATTAAGCCATTTTTCTAAGAGGATGTAACCAAACTAGGAAATGCTTTGTTCTAAATTCTAATAAACTGCGGGAACTTGACTAAACAAACATGAATTTTTGTACAAGAAATAGAGGATTCTCACACATAATACATAATATTCAGAACAAATTGTAATTGTTAGTAGGAGACAGCACAGCTTGGATATAATGCAGGCAAGAAGATTACAGCAAGGGAACTAGCACATTTTTTCTTCTAATAAAACAGACAAAATTTTAGACCTACCAGAAGTGTTTAGCAGGGTTTCTAAGCAGGAAGCCACCAAGGTATTGTATAATGTGCCTGTCGCTGAGATAGTTACTTCAACTAAATTTGTTTGGTTTTCATTTTTTTTTATTTTGTTACTGATGTAAACAAAGAAGGAGGCCAAAAAGAAATTTTGTTAAATTGCAGTCAGCTATTAAGCAGGCTGAACTGCATAAATGTTTTTCATTAATAGCATTGTCAGTTACTTTTGATTCTTTGATAAGAAGGAAAAAAATGCATTTAGATTTAAAAAAGAATCTCTTTGGGAGATTTTTTTCTTTTTGAGACTATAAAAAAATCGTTTGTCTTCAGAGCCAGAGTTGTCATGAGATAGGAAAAATTATTGAAACATTCATAAATTGTGCCTATAGCTAATAGTTTTTGTTGAAGAGTTTAATACCTTCTTAAGGTTACAGTGAGGAGGAAGAAATCTTATTTCTCTATGTAGTAGTAATTTTTTTTAATAAAACTGGTCTTAGACTTAGGTCAGTTTTGTTTCAAATGCCCACTTTAGATTTTAGGGTTATCCTTTGGTGTGGGATGAAGATCAAAGAGTTCATTTTCCTGGGCATACTTTTAAGGAGAGCTCCAGGTTGAAAGCCTGCCTGTTTGCCACAGCAGCGCTGCTGGCACTGCACAGGGATGTTCTGCTTTGCCGGTCTGGTTTGCCAATTTACTCCAATAGAACGAGGTGATGGCAGTGCTTTCTAGTGTGAATGACAAAGTGAGATCCAGCTACTTGGTTTGGACTGCACACAGGTGGTCAAAACTAAAAAACAGTTAAAAAGTATCTTGTCCCTTACTTTCCCCAATAGTGATCTGATATTTGTCCTCCCATGTGATGACTTGTAGGCAATGAATAGAATTTTAGCATGTAAATTAGTATTTGAATTTTTCTTCCTCTGCCCACTCCCATTATTTAGGTGTGTGGTCATGCAGCTTTAATTCTGCCAATATTCTTTGTTCTTTAAAAAACAAAAATCCAAACAGCTACTGAATATAGAGAAAAATAGTGTCAAATGAAACAACAGATATTCAATTCTCCCCTTTTTTATGAATACCAATCTGTTTGGTTTGTGTGGGTTTTAAAATACGTTTTATAATATGTTCTTTGTCAGGGTGGGGGTAAGTTACCTTGGCTGCTTACCAAAGGAATTTTCTGTTGACTGATAATATTGCCACATAAATGAGAAGCAGTGATCATGATTTTGAATCCGTTAAGAGCTAGTGAAGGCCAGCACCAGGGTGCTCTAAAGAGATTGTGGAAAAATTCTTGATCTTGATAAATCCTCAGTCTCTTTCAATGAAGGCCATTTTTACCTTATCCATGAGTGCCCTAACTCAGGGCAGCACTAGTTCTGTCACTAATAGTGCTGTCCTTAGCTCTTCCTCTCATAAGCGGTTTACCTCCTCAGAAGAAATAGAAAAAGTAGCACAATGAACAAAAAATATGTTTGCAACAGTAGCTGATATGTAGGTCTTTCTTTGTGGTTTTCCAATCAGCTTTAACAAAGGATTTTATTATTGATCTGGTAAAAACATAATAATACTAATGGAACACTACATAGATCAGTCTAGACAAAGCAAATCACTTTGATTCTGACTTTTGAAACATGGACACTTGTAACTTTTTGTATCAGTCAGAACTTCCCAAAAAAGCTAATGGTCAAACAGTTGTATGTGTGAATTTTTTTCTCCTGTCTGGGCTTTACAAAATAGACACACAAAGTCTAATTACTTAATAGCTCTTTCAGCACTATTTGCAGGGTATGATTACCCTGTTGATTTTAGAGAGGCAAAATTATGTTCTGCCTCAAAGGCATTCACTTAAATGTCTTGGTTTCTGAAGCTGGGGGCAGAGGGTGAAGCATGTGTACGTTTGCCTGTCATCTGCATGTTCTTTGGGAAATGCGATGCCAAATCCAGTGCCTTCCTCTAAGCTTACTTGGACTTAAAGTCACAACTTCTCCCATAGGCAGATTGAGATCTTTGAAATCATGGTTTTGAAAACTGAAAGTTGAAGTAGGAAAATTATGATCGCTGCCAAAAATCCATTTGGCATTTTTATAAAGAAACCTATACTGGAGGAAATACTTTGTGTGTTTTCAGGGCAGAATTGCTTTGGAGATTCTTTAAAAGGGTCATTAGGGAAATTTTTCCTCTGTTGCATTAGGATGCACTGGAGCTGCTGAAATTATTTGGTATTTAGACTAAGATAATGTAGTGCAGGATTTGTCTCCTTTTTGATGATGTCCATTCTCCTTTCACACCTAGGGTAGCCTCATTCTTGCAGATAGAAGTTTCTACCAGGAGGGAATTTCTGTGATTTCAGTGGCTGTTGCTGCCTTAAGCAGCAACCCAAGACTGGAATTACAGACATATTTACAGCTAGATTCAGTCCTGCTTTCTTAGGTTGTTTAGATTTCAGCCTTGTGAGCCTTTTATTCCAATTGAATGGCATAACAGGAAAATATGTTTAATGGTACCTTCAGATTTCTGGATGCAGCCAGGATGCCAACATTGAAAGCTTTGTGTTATGAATTATGTAGGTATTAGATACCATTTGATTGCATGTTTAGTTATGTTTTAATTAGGAATATAACTCTGCCGAGTAGATAATGAAGTAGAATTTCTAGGCAAAGTATTAGAATGCATGCTTAAAATGGTGTAAATTTGCAAGATGTACTAATAAAAATCAACAATATCTGTTATGTAAGTAATTGGGAAATAAATTGATGTGCCTTGCACCTTTACACTTAATGCAATTTCTGCCTCTTTTATCAAGTCCAATTACATCACTTGCTTACTCAGCTTTTTTGGAATCTTTGCAGTAAGGAGAATTAAAATACGAAAGAAAATTCAGAAGAACTTGAGTCAGGTGTTTTGATTTCAGACATTTGTGAGCCTTAGTACCGAGTTTGCTCATTGCATTTTTGCAACCATTTTTTTAAGTTGCAAGGCTGTTGATTTATCAGAGGGGAAGTAAATGTAAAGGAGAGCAGGCTGGTGGTCTGGTAAATAAGAAAGGAAGAATAGAACTTTAGAAAGAAATATGCACAATTTATTTTGTCTTAGTAATGTCTTTATGTTTAGCTTGTCCATTTGAATAGTGACTGTTGGTGGGTTGATACTATGGAAAAGATGACAACACTTAAAATTTTAGAGGAACGAGAGCTAGGCCACCACTGCTTTAGTTTTCACTCGGTATTTATTACATCAGCATCCATTCCAGCCTTCCCAGTCAAATGGTATGTAGCTGTTACTCAGACATGCATGTGTTGTAGTCAGGGTCAGCTGCTTTATATGGCACCATTCCCTTGCTGCTTGTGAGCGATGTCCAGAAACAAGGCCTCCTCTGAGGCAAGAGGTTGAGGATTTATTTCTTGTCTTTGCTACATAAGCAGGCGGAATTCCTTTTACTGTTAGAAAATTCAAATCAGTCCTGGTGAACTCGGTTATGAACGTGTTTTTCACCTTTTCTTTTTTACGAGAATTCTCCTTCAGTCTTTCCGTCCAGATAGTTCAGCAAAATTAACTTTGGCATGGTGTCGTAAGTAGCCAGAATGGTTGAGCACAGAGGCTTGGCTTGTCAGAAGATATTAGTGTAGAACTCCGAATAAAATTTGGGTGTTCTGGCTGTTCTGGTACTGTCACATCCTCAGTTCAGTGGGAAGAGGAACCAGATCTTGAACTGTCTGTCTTCTTCTTCTTCTTCCAGAAATAGTTCTAAAATCTGTTAAGTTCTGCTGGGGTGGAAATTCTTGGAGGATATGTGAAGTAGCATAATGAAACATCACAGTTAATTATTTTGAGTTAGCAAATGATTTTGCTAATGTAACTTGTGTGCATATCTATAACCAAGAGGAAATAATTAGGTTTAATTCCAAAAATCTCCTTCATAGAACAGGCTTCCTCTGGACAGTAATCAGCAGTAATTACTTCTTGTTACAGGCCCTGACCATATAGACCGGATGCAACTGAGCTTGTAGCTAAAACTAAGCATAAACAAACATTGTGAATACAGGTTGCACTAACTGTTCAAATTATTCGAGAATGATTCAATTAGTTAGAGAATTATTAAACTAAATACATGTTTGGATTGAATTCTAGTGTGGTTGTGAATAGAGCAGACTTGTTCTATTCACATGCTGTCATGTTAGGCAGTGTACTAGATAGGAGAGAGTTCTAACCTCTTTCCAAGTTTAAAGGTAGTATTAGGAGCCTGCATCAATGTGATTTTTTCCTATCGACAGCTATCACATACGTGAAGCGGCAGTACAAAGTCTGCAAGGTGATGTGCCTCTTGTCATGCAAATTTTCCTAAATGCATTAAGTTCTTGAGGTCTGAGTTGAAATGATTGTTATGGGAGCTAGTAATCAATCCACTTAATGTGAAATAAAAATCAAACAGTTGTTAATTTAATGTCTGTTCCAAAGTACTGAATGCCAACCCACTTCAAATTTCCCAGTAAAATGCTATTTAATTAGTGATTAGTTGTGATTAGTATTAGTGTTCAAGATTAATATAATTAGTAACATTTTTTGCTAGCTTCCAGACATTAATCTTTTAATGTGCCTATAGCAAAAAGCAGATAAGAAAAAAAACACCTCTTCCCTCCCATCCCACCAGCTGAAGCCTGAATATTTGTCCTTGTAAATTATCTCATCAGGAAAAATGTGATAAGTTATAAATTAGTGACTGAGCAGTTTCAATGCAAATTTTCTTTTGTTATATTGCCTGAGATTTCCTTGAGTATATATAGTTAATTTACTAGTGGTTTATACTAGCTTGTTTTGCTTCTCAGGGTAATTGGACTAGAAATACATTAATCTGTTAATGCAGTTCAGCTGGTGGTCAGTATCTTTTTAAGTCATGATAAATCAATGTTTTAGCCTTTTTCTTCTGAGGGGGGTAAAGCAGGTATGTTTGCAATGGTACTTTTTCTTCAAAAACATCAGTATTTGTACTTTTAACTATATAAAGTCAGATACTCCCCAAAAGCTAAGTATTCATTTACAACATTAATCCACACAAACAGTATTTTAATTATTTTTCTTGTAATGTTAAACTTTTTAGATTTTGCTCTGCTGTTTATAAAGTATTGTCATAAAATGATACAATGTGACAGATGAATTTTGGATGAAGTTAGGGGAAGTAATTAATTTTGAAGATACTTTTGCATCCTAGCTATTTTTATTAATTTACAATTGTATTACCGTATCCTACTTCTTTTGGTCTCGTGTATTCTTGGGAAGATTAAACATCAATAAAGGGAAGGGCTAGAAGGCTACAAGCATGCTTAGTGTACACGAAAGATGATGAACAGTTTTTCAGTTTTATGTAATCATTGTACAATTCTTGTGAAAAGGAAATAAACAGTTTGGGTGCAGGGTGAATAACCTACAATACACTTAAGAAAACTTAGGTATCTTTAAACTCATGTCTTTTAAACCACTTTTCTTCCTGTTCTTTGTTGCTGTTTTAGAATAATGTAATCAAACATTTACGTCTTAAACTGCCACATACACATACTATAATAAAAGTATTATTATGTAGTTTAATTTTGGGCATGGACAGCAAGTTACCAACATTTTAAAAGTAACGGTACAACAATGTAGGAATGTACAGAAGGGTTGCTGGCTTTGTGTGCTATGCTATCAGAGGAAATAGTCTGTGAGAGACAAGAGTATCGGCAGGATCATCTGTGTAAGGCTTAATCCAGTTTTTTGTCTGCAATCCCATGTTCAGTGTATGTGCATGAATTTTTTGAGGAAAATCCGTGTGTGTTTGTCTCATCCAACTCAGCTCCATCTGCCCAGCTGGGTGTAGAGACAGATTTCATAACTGATGCAGAAGCGACACTAATATGCTGCAAACGATCTGGTAATTGGTCTCCCCTTGCTGGTGTGATTATTAAGGCTGGATTGCAGAGCCCTAGTTCTGTTCCTGTCTTAGTGCAGATCTCCTGTGTTGGCACTGCACTGGAGATGGCCACCCCAGTGGGAAGTACCCCTTTATTCTGGCAGGGCCGTGTCCTGACTTTTCTGCAGGACTTCACAGCCTGGGGCAGCCCTGAAGCACTGCTGTCTGCTGAACTGCGCTCACCGCAGTGTCCTCCTAGCAGCCGTACAGCCATGGCCCTGGAATGTGCAGGTTTTGATAGGCTGATGGACAAGAAGTAAGAACTATGACAATATCCTCAAAACATTAGCAGAAGAGGAGTAGAAATGAGCAGCAGTTTGCACAAGGAGGAGAAAAAAAAGCATACTTTGTAGCATGCAAAACCTACTTGGGTAGGTTATTTATTAGGTTGGATCCTTTGACTGGTTAAGGAAAAAAAAGTGATGGAAGATGATGAGATGCGGGAAGACTTGAAAGTGTAAAGAGGGTGGGATAAAGGAGGCAGGAAATTATAGACCTTTCCTCTCATCTTCCACATTTTGAACAAATTCTTGCAGAAAATATAAGCCTAAGGGAGACAATAGGAACATGAGGCCCAAGCACAATGAATTTAGGAAGAGTAAATAGTCATGCCAGTTTAATTTTCTTCTGTAACATGACAGTAAGGCCAATGAATTGACAAGAAAAGTGGGACGGTTGGTATTTTTCATGTTGGTGAGTTCTTTGGCAGTGTTTCTTGCTGTAATATTGCAAACAAGTAAAGAAATGTGACCTGAAAGAAACTCTTACAGAGTAGGAGCAAGACTTGTTGGATGACTGTGCCTAGTAGGTGGTTACTAATGATTGTCTGTCAAAATTAAATGGTTCTATTGAATGTGGATCCGCCACGGTCTGTTGGGTCTGTACTCATTCTGCTTCACTTCAATCTTCTTGTTAATGACCTTGATGTTAGAACAGAGAGTGTGCTTACAAAACTGATTCACTAAAAATGCCCCCAGAACTTGGAGGGAATAAATATACATAGAACACAAGTTTATGAAGAAAAAATTATTTTGAGAAAATTAAGAAAACCGTAGGAGATAAATAGGGACAGATTGAAGTTTTGCACTTAACAGAAATCATGAATACACAATTAGACTGTAGGGAACAAGTAATTAGATGATAATTCTCCAGAATTCCTGATGTAAAAGGACAAATCTTATATCAGGAGGGATAAAAAGATACAGAACAATCTTTGTTAGTTTTCTGTATCCATGAGTAAGTCCTCTGTTCAAGTGTTGCATCTCACTAGGGCAAATGCCCCAAGAAAATAGAGGTCACCTGAACGGAGGCTGGGAGAAGAGTAATCAAATAATTTGAGGTCTGGAAAATGAGGCCTAATTGGAAAGACTGAAATAATTTGAACCAGGGATAAGGAGTGAGTGTGCAAGTGCTGAAAACAGAACCAGAAGGCATAAATGTGTATGTGTGTGGTAGGCAATTTCAGGAAGGTAAGAAGTTGTCAGGTGTAAGGGCCATCCATGAGAGAAAGATGAGAGCTCTTAAATTGTTGCAAAAAAATACAATTTAGATCTCAGATCAGGAACAAAGGACCAGTTTCAGAGCTAGCTGACTGTTCTTTCTCCTAAAGAATTTTATTAAACTGTTTTATGAACAACAACGTTATTTTAAGATTGATGAGCAGTACATACAGACTTTTTGGAATGTTACAGATTAAAAAATGAACACTTTGTACATGGAGACAATTCACCTTGAGACAGTATCCACTTCATAAAATGCTGATGTAAACAGTCTCCATATTGCCAGTCCTTTGACTTGTATCTTCTAAACTCAGTAGCCTTCATCTTTTCTTTGTTGGTACCTCAGTATGCAAGCAAGAGTTGTACCACACAAGATTTTCAGCTCTTCTTTCCTTTTCAGAGGCCCTTAACAAAGCCTGTCTGTAGTTAACTTTTATTTCTTTCTTATTTTCATAATGACTTCAGTTGTTGCTTCAGCACTCTGGGGACTGGATGTATTATTAGCATATGAAAACAAGGAGTGTACTGTTGGTAATGGTTTTGTTTATAAAATCTTTCCCGGTTTCCATTGTCTATTTCTCCACTGAGAAATTAGTGCAAGCCTCAGTTACCTGAGAAGGGAGACACCTGAGGGTGTAACATATGTTGTTGGTGTACTACTAGTCTCTGTTTGCATTGTTGTACCTTAGAATACGTGTCTTTAATCATCGCAGTTGGAAATTACCTTCCTTAGCATTTTTAGTTTCTGTTTGTTCAGAGATTTTATGAGTCAAAGCCAACAGCCTGTGTACAGCGTAGCCAGCCAAACCTGAATTTTGCGCCTGAGAATGGGATTTGTCACAGCTCCAAGCACTTTTTAATGGGGTTTTTTGTTTAGGTAAATGTGAAGGAAATGCCATCATTTCAGTATTCCTTCTTTCTAATAACCTACTAAGAGCTGCTTTCATTTTACATTTTTGCCTAATATTTCTCTTCCTTTCTTCCATGGCCAGTCTTTAAACACAGGGCAGATGTTGATATGGAAGCATTAGAGGTCCAGCATCCTGCAGGGAGACACTCGGGAGCTTTTAACAGGTGGACGTTTTTGCATATTACAGAAAGGATCAGGGTGACTTGAAAAAATGTATTTGTTACTGTTTTGGTTATGAGGGGATGATTTGAACTCCTGTCTCTCTCCTCTGCTACTACTATTTTGCTTCTCCATCCCATAGTGAATTTGGGCTAAAGGCTGTAAATTCTAATATTTTTCCTGCATCACATTCCTTGCTTTCCTAGATGGATGTTTGTGTTCATATTATCTGCAAGAAAAGTTGCTGCTGACATTGATTGTTTAAATATTAATCATTCAAATTTCCAGACAAATCTATGTGGAAAACTCACAGGTTGGTGCTTTTTCAGGGTCTGGTCATATTTTAATGGTATTATTTTTAACTATCTGAGCCAGAAACTCTTGCTTTAAAGTAGAAAATGTAGAGTTAGCTGTATGAATATAGTAGGTGATGCACTAGGAATAAATAGGAAGACCCTTACTGGAGTGGAATGCAGGTAAGATAGTTATTATCCATGAATACTCAGTGATAAAATATCTTTAAAAAATATGCCCAAAACACACAGTCTTAGAGAGAGTGCCAATAGCATGTGCCACTGGAACTGGAGGGTAAGACTGCTATGTAGGAGGAATATATAATAAAGAGAAGCCATAGTATAGAAGTTGCAAGATGTTGCAGCCTCATCAATCAGCTCTAAGTACTGGGCGTAGGAGGCCAAACCAGCATTTGGTGTGATTCAAATGATGTAGTTAAGAAGGCCTGGGGTTTGGGAATGCTGTGATGCTGCTGAGCTGAGTGCTGAACTCATTCCAGTCCTCGAGGTTAGGACACTAGTGCTTCTTTTGCCTTGCGTGGTTGGAATGAAATTTGCAGCCGCAGACCACTGTTCATCAATGGGTATTTTACCTGTTCATCATGTCGTATTTTACCTATTGTTTTTGAAAGGCAGGTCAGGAAACTGATAGCTTTATTTTTTCTTAGACTAGAATGTACATGCCTTAAATAATTTAGATTTTCTGGAATTGGACTTCCTTGCTTAGCTGCACTTGCAAATCTACTGAGGAAACACAGACCTGTCTTACTGTTTATGCTGCTTCATGTTGTACTTTCTATGCTTGACTTAATGAAGGTAATTACCTTCAGACCAACAAAAATTATTTGTGCTTTGCTTTATTTGGTAAAGGAAGGATGCTGCTCATTGTAGATTGTAGGATTAGGCTATTGGATGTCATAGTGCCTAGTATTTGTCTGTCTCTTTGTAGAATTAGATTTAAAAGCATAAGAGAAGCTTTGTGTATAGCATAAAGTATGGTGCTACGAAGAGCCTGTTAGCAGAATTACAATCCAGACTTGAAATTTATTGAGAAGGATGCATCCACTTTCAGTGTAAAGTGGAGGTTGAACTTGTTGCAATAGAAGTAAGTGAAGTTAATGTTATGTTAGAAACTTAGTAGCTAAGTCCTCTTAAGCCGCGTCAATTTATTTAGAGGAGTAAAAGTACACCAAATTTATTTAGGCTACTGAAATGTGGATAAAAATCCGGTGTTCCTTACATAAAGTTCAGAAGTAATTTTGTTGTGATTTCACTGTGCAAGACAGAACTGAGCTATAATTTTAAGTCTTGCTTATTCAACACTCTTAGTGGGATAGCTGTGTTGGATGGTAATATGTGCAAATATGTTGGTTTAATTTAATAGTTAGTTCTAGGGGAAGGCAACAGGAAGACAGCACAATAGTCTGGATAAGCAATAGCACTGCAAACATGCTACAGACAATAGTCAATCTATCAGCTGTGAAGAGCTGACTTCCAGGCTCCAATTGAAGTTGCACAGCCTTCTCTCTAAGGGTGGGAGCTCAGTGATCAAAAGGGCACCAAACAGGAGGGATAACAATTAAACAAAGGATTAATTTTTTTAATATGACATTTAAAATGGATTAAAATTACTTTTATATAGGGAAAAGTTTTTTTGAGTGTATTTAAATTCCACATTTATTGTTATCAATAATTAAGAGAATCTGTTCTGAATATACTTTGAAATAAAATCCCACTACTTGTTCACCACTAAAATTTTAGCAAATGAAGTGCTGAATTGAAAGTAGCACTAATGAGCTTGCAACCTAGCTTTTGACAATAAGTGGGAGTTTTTAATTATAGTGCAAATATAACTGTTTTGATTGTTTCACACACTTCCTCAGCTTAGAATGAAAGATAAAAAAACCAAAAAATTTTAATGTTTTAGCAGTAGCTTAGTGAGCCAAGGGGATTAAATGCCTTAGTTCTAGAAGTATTAAGAATTTATTTTTTCTTTAAAGTAGTTAAATGGAATAAGGTTGTATAACTTCTGTCCACATGCAGTCTGAGATGAACATGAAATTCTCTTTTAGAAAACATGCTGTATCACATTCATAATTTTCTGAAAAATAGTCCTGATCATTTAGTATAGTAATCTTAGGCAACTTAGCTCACTAAAGCAGAAACACAGATTTTATAAGTACTCAGGAAAATGAAGGGGGGGGGTAAAAAGGGGTCTAAACACGAAGAAGATGTTTTTGGACATCTGGATGCCTACAAATGTTGCAGGGGCGGAAGCAATAATCTCTGTAAGGGAAAATGAGAGTTGAATGGAATTGAAGTATCTGATTACATGTATATTTATGGTATCTCCCTTATTAACAAAGCAAGAAGCAAAAGCTTGTGTATGAGGCTATAATATATTGTGTTAAAGTGGAGTTCAGCCTGTTTCCTTATGCACAGCAGAATGCTGTCTCTCCTCTGTTCTGAATGCGGCACTTCTAATGGCCAGCAGTGTTTTTGACAAGCACTGGTATAATTGATGGTGGAACCCATGCGTAGAAACAAAGAAAAAGGGGAACTTTTGCAGAATCAAATAATTATTTGGAAATAGCTGTAGAAGATCAACTCTATGATATGAGTTGGGTGATGAGTGACACTGTGCTCTGTTATTACTTCATCTTTGATATCTAAAAGTAAGAGCTCCCCCGCAAGCATGCATGAGAATTAGAAAAGTAAGTGTCATTTGTCTGTTTTACAGATGAGGAATTAGAGCAGACAGAGATGAATTGATTTGCATGAAGTTGCCCTGAAAGTTGGAGGACACAATGATTAATCTGGGTAGTCTGTCTCGACTGATGGCTGATAACAGTAGTGAGAGAACTAAAACAGTGCCTGCACCTTGAGAATTCCCAGCAACCTCCTAGAGGTTTAGGTGATGGTTTTCATGTCTGGCTATGTAAAAATAGTATTTTTCTGTATGCATTAGCTAGAAATAGGATATAAATAGACAGATAGATAGATACGGATAGCTAGAAGTAGGAAGGATGACAGTATAGCAGCTGTCATATTTCTGTTCAAATTTGCTTTTTGAATAGGAAGTTTTAGTATTTGTATCTTTGGTTTCGTTCTCCTCTCTTCTCCATTTAAAGTTATTTGCCTGTTTGAGTTGAAGTGATGCAGATACTGATTTAAAGGTCTCTTGTCCTCCAGCATATTTCCTTAGTAGAGAGGATCACTGAGCAGGCTAAGAGGACAATTGATTTTGATTCGGGAAGAGGATAGTGGTAAGTTTGATTTGCCCCACCTGTGTTTTAAGTGTGTCTCATCTGCTGGGTGTTGATGATACAAACTACATGGTTATAGGTTTTGTGCTATGTTACGTTGGTTGGTTTCCTCTGGCAGAAATACAACAGTTCTTTTTCAGTATCTGGTTCTGGACATGACCATTCTGAACAGGAGAATGGTCAAGCTGTCCTTTACAATGGGCAAACTGGCACTGCGGTTTTAGGGTGAAAGAGGAAAGTTGTGGTCGTCAGATGCTTAAAAACTGCAGCTGTTTGGAATCGTAGATGAGAGGTGTGTCAGAGAGACACATCCTACCATGGCCACGCCGCCTCTTGAAAAGAGCTGTGGAAAGAAGGGGAAAGGATTTGCAGTGTTCTGCTAAAATCCACCAGGTGAGCTGTTTGCTTGCCCACTTTATTTACATAATTGGCACCGTGGGATAGCTCTTTTCGGAGAGGAGGGCTGCAGTCGTTCGAGGCAGGGCGCGGCTGAAGGGTCTTCTGGCGTTGCCAAGAGGTGGCGGAGAGGCGCCGAAAGGCGTCGGACGGCACAGAGCGCCCTGCGGGGGAAAGGTGGGTGTCACCTGAGCGCGGCTGTCGCGGCCGTCGCCTTTCCCTGCGGGAGCTGCGGCCGCAGCGGCCCCTTTAAGGCGCGACCTGCCGCGGATCAGGTGCGCGGCCGGAGCGGTGACGTCATGGGGCGGGGCAGCGGCTCCCGCTCCGCTCGCGCTGCCCGCGCCGCGGGACGGGGCGGTGGCGGCTGCGCACGTGCGCGGNCAGGTGTCGGCTTGTTTTGGGTGGGGCTGCCTGCCGTATAAGCGCATGAAAGGTTTTCTGCTTCAGCTGGCTAGACGGGAAAAATGTGCTGCATGCGGGATGTTTAATTATTTGCAAACTTAATTGTAAGCTTTTTTCCTATTTTTGTACAGCCATCTATCGGGTTGTATGTTTCATTTGTGTTTACTTGTTTAAACTGTTGCTTAGATAATAAGTGAACACTAGATACTGCCTGAGTTGATTCTGTTTTCCATGGTGATGAATTGTTCTGTGTACCTACTGTCCTTGATAGAAAGTAGTGCGCCAAATTTAACTCTTCATACTTGGCAATGCCAAATGCTCGAGTTTGGAGTAGAGAAGGGATGTCAAATGTCTCAGTGCTGCTCTTCCTCCCTTGCCAGTGGAAGATTATATCCCACCTGTATGGAAAAGGGATTGTACCTTTTGCCAGTTAGGTGGGAATGTGTAACCCCATGTGGAATTTACACCACGTAAATATTTGTATGCACAGGAACATACAAATTTTTGTTTGCTGGCTCTGATGAAGAAAGGCAAAGTATTGCTTGTGGCTTTGGTTGGGACTTTTGGGTTTGTATTTTTTTGTTGGCTGGTTTGGGATTTTTTTTCTTTGTGAAAGGAGACATTGAAACCTTTCTTTGAACACTTGTTTAATCTTCATGAAGAATAGACTTCTATATTTGCAGTTCTAATTTCTGGCTAATATGTTTACTTTTCACCAGATAAGTTAAAATTGGCAGAAATAAACAATGAAAAAATTCCCTGCTCAAGGGAATCATCATGTGAAGATAAAGTTGGCAGGAGGGCCTCTGTAATTTTCTGGGTAGCAGAAGGATGTGACCAAGTAAAACATGACTTTAGCAGTCTTGATTCTTTAGGCTAGAGAGAGGTCTCTTTGACATTCTTCTGCTAAAAATGTAGGCTAAGACTTCCCTTTGAAGTCCTGATTTGGAAATGCCCATCTCTACCACATCTTATTTTTTGCATTAGATTCCAAAGTAGCTTTAGTCTCATCTAATCTGCAGAGCAGGGTTCTGGAGTAACTCTTTGTTAAAATAAACAAAATACTCTTATGTATGTATGTGTTAAGAGATGTGCTATTTTTGGTTTTGAATGCATACCTCTGAATCCATCTTTCAGCAGGTTTCTTTTTTTCTATTGCCTTGATAGCATTTCAGTCTAATCAGTATGCAGTGGATGATGTTTTTGCTCTCTAAATTTAGCTGCTGATGTTCGTATACTACTTGGTATTCTGTATTGCTCTTTGTAGTGGGCATCCTGCATAGGTAGATCAGCCCCAATGGTCTTTGTCCTGGAAAATGCATCATCCCAGTTGACATATTAACAGTGGGCTTTCTAAAGGGATGAGTATGTTAATCTAGCATGTGTGAAGACCAGTTGGAGTCTTTAGGTGTGTTAATGTATGCTTACTTGTTCTTTGTGTGTGCCTCACACCTCAGGGAGAGGAAACTGAGTGAATGTCACATTATGATAGTGTTTAGCTACTACTCTTTTTTCTTCCCCCCCCACCCATATTTATGCAGAGAGTATGAGTGTTCTGTCACAAGCAGGTTTGTAGTCCAGTGGGATGCTCCAGCATTAGGACACGAAGCTAAGGTGAACAAGTAGGTAATCCAAGGCATAGTAGGATTAGTCCACAGGGTGAAATCTGGTCAATTACTTTTCTACCTGAAAATCTCTTTAACTTCTAAGTATATTTTTTCATTACAGCACCTATTACTGTGACAGATGTAACTTTCCATAGTTTTTTGGCAAGTGGCTTACTGTTTCCTCTGGAAGTCATCAGCTATTTCTTACCATCCTTGTTCATATTTTAGCATCTTAAGCCAGTTTAATTTCACTGGCTGTGAAGTAAACAATAGCCATCATAATATGTGATTGTGTTTGCTGTTGAAAAAGTCACTGAATTGTAAGCATCTGCAACAGCTTTTATAGGTGCACAACGTTTTAAGAAATAATGGCTGTTCTAATGAAATTGTTAGAAAATATTTCAAGGTGAAAAGAAAGTTGATTTAAGAATTGCTGTTACTTCCCCTCTTCTTTCCAATGGCAGATTTTCATAGAGGACTTAGTTTTATGAATTTCAAATAAAAGTTTGTTTTAAAATACTGATTCCCCCATAGTGATTGGGATGATTCCTGGAATCATGTGTGGCATTGACTTTTGTTTTCAGTTGTTCAGTATTGTGGCATAGATTTAAATGCTCTAGAGAGTTCTATGCTACATGTACTTCCTGGCTGCATATCAGTCTGCCAAGGTGCAGTCATAGGACAAAAATAACACAGAACAGAAAATAATTAATGTAGGATGTGAAATTGTGTAAGAGAAAATTTTATGCGTCTCATTACCTTCTGTATTACTGTGGCTTTGTGATATTGTTTTTTCTGTTAAGTGATACAAAAGTAAAGTAATACAGCCAAGCCTATTTTCATTTGGGTTCACATTGATGCAAGTTCGTTTCCAAAGTGTATCTTACACCTGCAACCAATCATCTCCTTTTTAATGTCACGTAAGAGGCTGAAAAGCATTGGTTTTATTTGATGCAGGGAGGTGAAACAAACTTGCGTAATTTTCAAGATGTCTTGCAAGTCTGTCAAGGACCATGGCATTGCTAAGTTTCAAGGTTTACAGGTTGCGTGCTCTAATTTAGGGTCACAAAATTATGTAAGTTCTTGATGACTGTAGGAAAAGTGGATAAAGAATTATCACTCTAGTTGTGCTGGTTCTGTGCCATATGTGTGCTTTATGTAGGAAAAGTTGTTTTCTGATTCCTAACTTAGTCGAACTATAAATTAATTCCTGAATTTCCTGAGATCATATTTAAACCACAGGAAATTCCTTTTTCTACAGGAAAATGACTTTGTACCATGCCTCTTAAGGCATAAAACTCTGTGTCTGTGTGTGTGTGTGTGTGTGTGTGTCTTTTGTATTTGCAGAGGTGATGAGATACTTGGTTTTGACCATGGCATGGCATCGCAGTCATTCAAAGAATGTGCTCATGCTTTGACCAAGAAATTTAATTTAGAGCTTTGTTTGATTAACAGGCATCTATAACCCAGTGTCCTACTTGTAGTCAAGAAGACCTTTTGTTGTCTCTTTTTGATAGGATATTTATTTGGCTTTGGTCTACTTGCTGAGGTGGAAGTTACAAAAAGCAGGATGGATTAAATGTGGTGCACTGTGTTTCGCAGTCAGTGGGAGTAAGTATGCAATAGAATTGATTTGCTTGTTTTTGTGGTGATTTTAGTAGGGTAGTAGAAACAAGAAGTGCAGTTATTTGTGGTATTTGTGGTGTTACCTCTGTGGTAAAGAGTGGTATTTTGGTTCTTGCTTGTCTTTGGTAACTCTTAAACCCTGGCTTTCGTAGTCTTCCAGACTTCCCAGTGCTACTGGTAAAACTCGTTTGAATCACTTAAGAGTTCCTCGATGTAGAAAGCCAGATTGCTAACAGGATATGTTCACAGTAATGTGCTCAGGTTATTAGCACTTTGTTTTTCTCCTGTATTTGTTTGAATCATCTACCAAAAGAAAGACTGGTTTCAATGAGGAGTGCTCTGCCTCATAGCACATACATATAAGAAATAAGACAGCTTTTATCAATTAATTGGAAAATAGTGAGTGTATATACCAACTTTTTATCTTAAAGTTATAAATGAGACAGATTAATTTGTCAAATATGAGGTTTGGAATGGAAAAATGACAATAGTATTCTTGATAGCGAGGATTGGACTTTACCTATAAAGGAATCCTTTCCACTTCACTGATCCTAAGTTTGTTTTTAAAGCTAGTTTACATTTTATTTGAGCAGATGTGGTCTGAACTAATTTAACCAGTAATATCACCCCAAGTCACTCCACAGAAAAAGTATTGGAGGGGGGGCTATGTAGGAAACATTAAGGAGCAGATCTGTCTTTGAACTACCCTGGCCTGTCTTTCCACCTAGCTGCTGTTTACCCTGACCAGGTAGTTGTGTTGCCATGTTGAAAGGTTGCACAAGGATTAGAATGAGCAGTTGAGAGGCTGAAGGAAAGTGGGGGTGTAAAAACTGTTCACACGTTAGTTAGTGTCTGAGTAGTCCTGAAAAGTATTTCTGGTTCTCTTTTGATAACTACCGAAACAGCACTATGCTTGGTTTTTCTTTTATTTGAGAAAAGATGAAAAACATTTTTGCTCATCTTGTAATTTACAAGCTACTTGAATAGCTCTGGGTTGCCTGATCATTAAAAGAGTAAATTGGATGGTAAGAGAATGGGTTTTTATTAGTTTTTCTTACCTGGATCCATTTGATTCTAGGGCTACGTCGATGAAGTAAAATCAAGATTTTGCTGTGCCTCCCCACTCCCCAGACCTTACTTAAACAGTTGTCTTGCCATGTGGAAAAGGTCAGCTGAGTACAGCATATGTATTTGCCCAATATGTTTGAACACATTGCCCTAAAGTTTGTTCGACTGTTGTTAGATTTTTTTTTTTTTGCCTTTGTCCATGCTCTTGAAAATTGCACTGTGGATGTGGGAACATGAGCTTCTCTTTCTTAACCCACCTTCTTCACCCTCCTCAGCCCCCAAAAGAGAAATTGTTGATGGTCACTGCTTTCCATCCACAGAATTAACATTTTGACCTCAAAGGTTTTCAGTGAAGAGGGCAAACATCTGTTTTGAGACTTCTTAAAAGTCCGGGGGATGCGTTCTCCAAGTTAAAAACGAGTGTCCTAGAAGAATGCACTTACTTAAGAGAAAGAGGATAGAAAAGATTAACCAGGGGGGTTAATTTGCATCAGTTATTTTGAACTCATCTTTCCTGGAGTGCAGCTTCACTGTGGCTGCTTAAGGGCAGGGCAGGTGGCTGGGTCTTGACTGGGTGCTCCTGCTCTCTCCTTGTTCAGCTCTTGGTTGAAGTGGCTCCTGTAACTGGCTCACGGCTCAGTGCAGTGCTCGGAAGCAGTGGGAGCGTGAGACTAGGGGAAGCAAACAGACTGCCACAGTCTGCTGCTTCCCTCGGTTACCGATTGCTGCACAGCCGTGTGACTGCAGATGGAGGGGCAGCTTTGTGATCTGGGTATGAGGATCTAACTTCAGGCTACTGTCAAGAAGCATTGTTCACCAGGCCTGCTTTTCTGCATTTGAGTGAGAAAGGTGATAAAATTTCCAGTGGTAGGGTTGTTTTTTGCCAACTTGCTGCCCTATCGTACGTCATTTTGCAAACTTACCAGTGTTAGCATAAGGGGAGGGGAAGTGCCACATGATGGTGAACAGATCCACCCTAGCAGCAGCTGTCAGATTGGCACAGCTGTACCATAAAACATGCTGGAAGTTACCTGTGCTAGAAATTCGTGGATCTAGTAGTACATCTACATGGTGTCTAGGCTTTGGTGGCAAAGCTCACAAAGAAGCTGCTGTAACTACTGCTTCTCTGCTCCTGTAACCCCCTGTAGTTTGCTGGTCTGTGTTGTGCCAGTTATGAGTGCATACTGCAGGGCTGCTCTGTTTTCTGAGTAACTGAAATTATAAGATTAGCCCACTTCATACTTTTATTTTCTGGTTATTTTTAACCCAGATGATTTTCATGAGGCTATCTGTAATGTGGTCCTACACTGGCTGCTACCTGCAGAACGAAGCATCAGATGAGAACAGTAAGAATTGATCTGTGAAAGGTGGTCAGGAACTTCTGCAACCATGTTCTTTGTTGGCAGTCAAGAAATTCCATCTTTACCATGTAGCGTTTATTCCTGACAACTTCCCCATATAGACAAACGTATGGTATTTAAACTGTACTAAGTGTGCTGACATTTACAGCTCTGTGAGTGGGAGTGCTGTGGTGGAAAATTACATGAAGGTGAAGGGAAGGGCTAGTTACAGCCTTTGCTAGGTAGGAAGCTAAAAGATCTGCAACAGCAGACGGAAGCCAAAATCATATGACTCTGCAGACATTGGGAAAAGAACTGTTTCAGTCTTAAGAGAATGGTTGTTTCAGCTCTGTCAGCTATACTTTCTTTCTTCATGTTTTTTTAACTTATGCTTTTGTCATTTTTCTTGGCAATCTCTCTCTATCTTGCCAGCCATGAAGGTATGCTGTAGGCATGCATGCTTCTAATAGATAGGGCTGTTTGCAAATACATTTGGTTCAGATTGCTGATGTCTGAACCAAAGCAGAAAAGCAAGGAAGGCAGAAAGAGAGAGATTTCGGGCTTGTCTCTATTGCTTTAGTTTGCCTGGTTTTCCTGCCTCATTTCAGTCTGAGGTGGCTACGTGGATGGCTGTATAATTGCTAGCATTGCTGTCCCAGTTGCCCTAAGGACTGCAGTACTTGACCAAAACAGTTTGAGGGTTGCTGTGCCATCCTAATTTAGATGGAATGTTAGAAGAGTTGCAATGCTCCCCCCTGCCCCCCCATCCCCCTTCCTGTTCTGTGCAGAAATGTGGTAATTGCTCTGAATTCTTTCTTAGTTTGGTGGCAGTGAGTCAGATTCTTAGCTGGTATGTTTGGCAAAGCTCTTTTGTAAGTGCAGCCGTGCTGTTGTTTTTCAGCTGGGGACCTGTCCCCCTGCTTCTGTTCAAGGCATGGAGCCCTGCTTGCTGTTTGAACTGTCTGACCTTCATCAGCACAGAGTGAACTCGTATTTTCGGTCTAATCAGAGGGATCTGTTTTAGTAGTAAAACACTTCCTTGTCCTTTGCTGCTGTATGATTGTAAAAAGTTTTAATTTTAGGTGTGATGGAAGCAGAACTGATCTTGCTTTAAAGAGAGCATTTAGAAAAAATTTTTGTGCTTTCTTCATGCACTGAAGTATTGAAGAACTGGTTGTTGTTTGGACAGGTAACTGATTGACTCTGCTATCCATGTGCTGAGGGACTGTGCAAAATGGTATCACAGCAGGTGTTTGAAAATGTACACAATTTGATCCATATTTCTAGCAGTTACTCAAGTATGCGTGGTCCCCTGAAGCAATTTATCAAAAAGCTGAAAAAGAGTTATAAAATTATGGAAACTGATGCTGAAGCAAATAGGAATTTGTAAACATCAGTACCACAAAACTCTTGATGTTACTGATTTAGATGCCCCTGTCATTTTGTGAGCGTTGTCTGGCATCACTTTAGCAAGGATGTCAGTGGAGTCATGGGTGATTTATGTGGTCTTTGTGTCTGAGGAGGAAACGCAAATGCTCTGTCCTTTGGAAGGAGGAGGACTCAGGGAGTATAGAGACTAGTGTTTTCTCTGCAAGGGTGCGTGTCAAACTCAGGTCATTGAGCTGTGGAAATAATGCCACTTGAACAAACTGACTTGCTAATTCCTGGTAAAATTGTACAGATATTTGAGAGTAAACATGCAGATCCAAGTAATAGTGTGAGACACCTGGAAGACTTGATCACTCTTCTTGTATGCCAGAAATGAAGATGGGCATACTGCTTTTGCCTAGAAAAAATCTGTGTTAGTGTTGCAAACTGTGTTTTAAAGTGATTTGGCTTCCTTGAAACAAGCTGTTTGAGGAAAGAGTGCTACAGAGTTAACATGCTGTTTTAACCACGCACGGCTATGGAGGAGGTTTTGAGCCCAGCATGATTCCTGAACATTGGACTGTTTTTTGTTCACAATTATGGTACTGTCAGTGCACTTGAGAAAATTACCTTATTTAAAATTTGCACACACTAAGTCTTTTTTTTAAAAAAAAGCTACATCATGAGGTAAAATTACTTAGAGTATTGTGCCTTTGCTATATTTTTTCCTTTCTTGTTCTGCTATTTTTGTCTCTCCAAAAGTCTGTCATTATGGAAAGACATAGTTAAAACTTGGCTCAGCCCCTTCTGTCCTGCAAGACAAAATTGTTCTTAAGGCAAACCAGTTTAATTGTATTCCAACCGCTTCCTTTTTGCATTGTTTGTTTCTGTTAGGTAAATGGTCCCGGTGGGGATAGTATCTTCAATTCCTTGTGTGGTCCAAAGCATTATTATATTTCAATCTGATTCTGTTAGCATTATATTGTGCTGGGACAGCAAGACAATGGTGTGCATTGGTTTGGGGTTTTTTTTGGTAAAATAACCAAAGTTTTCTTTTAAGCTTTTTTGGTCTTGGATATATAGTACGTCTCTCTGTCTGTGCTCTAAACGTGCCTGTTTAGAGCAAATTGATGCTGAATGCAGATGGCACTCGTGTCCTGGAGCTGTACTGTAGGAGTGTCTGAGAATAATAATGTAGTAATGCTGCTGTTGAGCTTATGGGAGGTTTTGGGGTAGCAAGCTGTTTTTCTGAGCAAACTTCTTTTTCCGTGATCTGTATCACTGGCTTTGAACCACAGGGGATGGTTCCAGGAATTGTCCTGCAATAATTGTTCTTTGAAAACTGGCTTATAAGTTTGCATTGCAACTACAGGGCTGTAAACTGAGGGACCATAACTGAAGCCATCTTTTGAGTCCTTTCCATTTTTTCTGTTAAATAGTGATGTGTTGCTCCTGGTTATCAATTTCTCCTATGAGAAAACAACTCTTGATGTTTAATTGCAGAGTCTGCAGGAACCTCTTCAGTTCAGTTGTCACACTGAGGGGAGCCCTGCCTTGCACAGGCAGGCTGCTGCTGTAAAGTGAAGTCATCCCTTGCAGCCCTGTCTCGCTCTCCTCTGCCCGAGTCTGGTCTCTTTTATAAAAGGGTTTGGAAAACCTTCCTTCTCTTTGCCTGGCCCCTTGTCCGAGGGGAGTTGTCGGTAAGCAGGGCCAGGCTCTGGCCTTATCTCTGTTGTCAGAGCTGCCTGCCTGGTAGGTGGCAGTGGGGGCAATGCTTTTTGAATGAGACTTTCCTGTGCTTAGGGAGGCCCTTGTTTTTTTGTTTTAACAGCTTCCTATTGTTTGAAACAGCAGGTTATCCCCTCCCATGCTATTCCAGCTCTTACCTCCTCCCTTAAAAAATTTTTCTGTGAGTATTGCTCAGAGCAGTTACTCTAGCAGTGAGTTCTCAGAGTTTTCTCTACTCACTCTCATCTCCAGCTTCTGTTGTGATACCAGTGTGGAGTTCACACAGTAAGTAGGAAGTAGCTTCTGAAGGTAGGTCTTTATGATTTTTAATTGAGTACCATCACCACTGTGATGTGACTTTTTTGATTGAATTCAAGTTGTCATAGGAATTCTCGCCTATATATAGCACTGAAAGATAGAAATTCTAGTTTTCAATGTGGCTTGCTTTTGTTTCTAAGAAAGGAAGAAAGAATATTGCTTCAGTTTGTTAATAGTTAGCTTTTCAGTGTTCCAGTCCTGCTGGCTAATGGTGTTTCGTATGTGTACATTTTATTTTTGATGTTCTACCTCTGTGAAAGGCACATTCTAAGGCATTATCTGCCTCTGGTCTACCATACCATAACTTTTTTTGTCTAATAATATCCATGATAAATTTGAAGATAAAGCCAGTCAGAATCTCTTCTCACCATATCAATTGTTACAGTTGGAAGGGATGTTGGTGGTTCATTTCCCATCCCATTTACTTTACAGTGTAAGAATTACCTAGTCAGAAGCTCTCCAGACTGCTTTTTTGTTAAGTTAGATGTGTTTTTCCTTCCCTCTACTTGTTGAATTCTGTGTAAAAAAAGTTGATAATGAAATGAGATACTAAATATATGCAGAGCATTTCTATTATTTTAATGTGGTGATTTTAAAAAGTCAACTTGCTTTAGCTGGTTTCCTGATCCTCTGCCTTCTGTCAAGTGTCTTGTTTCCAAAATTAGTAATAATTTTGTGATTGTTTGGAGTCTGTTACTACTACTTTCATAGTTTTCACTGGTTCAGCTTAGCAAAAAGTACATATTTGTTTAAATTTCTGGATTTGAAAAAAAAAAGAAACCAAAGCCCTCACACTATTTTGATATATTTGGTGACGCTAAGCAGAAGTTTTAATTCCACAAAATGAAAAGTCCAGTTCTAGACTTTGTCATCAGAGAGGGTGAAGGAGGAGGGAATAATCTCTATATCAGTTCCAGTCCACGTCTTTCAGTATAATAAACATTCTGCCTGTTCTAATGCATTCCAGATTTTTTAAAAGGAGTATCTTCTCAGGCAGCCTAAAAAAGACCAGAATTGCAAAGACATTGATCATAGTCTTCAGAGTCAGGATTAATCTGATCCATACCTGGAAGATGAACTCCTACTCTCCTTGCCCTAACTATAACTTCTTGAGAAGCTGATTCAGGTCACTAACCTAGTAGGAAATAAAGCAAGGCCCTTCCTCCCCTTTTGCCATCTCTCCAAAAGTGCTAATTTTGTGAGCTGAATTTGCTTCTGTGAACCTAAGTGTGAACTGCCCACTCCAGATCACTGGTGTGGAGGGAGAAGTGCCTTCTTCACACTACTCTTTTTGGCTTCATTTGATTCTTTAATAAGGTTCCTCTCAGAGGTTGTCTGTCTGAGATGATACATTCTCTTTCTATCACACTGTACTTCGTGGGAGTTAGAGAAGCCATAGGCTTTATTATTATTATTATTATTATAGTAACTGACAGTTCAGAAACCTCCTGGGTTTTTTAACAGAGTAGTGTTGCAGTGGATGTACATGAGATTGTGTTTTCTGAACTTGTTAATTTATAATGTAATTATGTCTATAGGTTATGACAGTGGTTTTTAAAGTTTTAGGTGTCTTAAAAACCCAAACAGGATGATTCCAGGTTAAAGAGGTCTCCGTTTAAGGCCAGAGAAACATGGCAAACAGCCTGAGGAGTGAAGGAAGCAGACTGTGGTGGCTGTCAGGATGAACAATGATTTTGGCACACCTGCTGCTTTGCCTCTGAGCTTCTCCATGCTTGGCAGGAAAGGACTGATTTGGAGGATAACCAGATAGTTTTGTAGATGTTTTTGGGATGTTTCCATCTTCTCTGAGGGAGAGAAAACAGAAGCACTTGCTTTATAATGTAACTAATGGCTGGTTGAAAGACTGGCACGATCAACTTTTGGGGCAGGATTTAATAATGCATTTAGAAATGTGAAAGTCAGTATTATGCTAAACTTGAGGGCCCTTAGAAGGGAATGCAGGGAGTCTGATGTACCACGGGAAGGGGGAATAATTGGACATAGTCAAAGCAATGTGTTAGAAAAATTTATGCTCACACTACCCCTCTGAATAAACATAATCAAGAAATAAAATTAAGAGAGCTGAAACAAATGCATTTGGAAGAAAGGTTTTCAGTGTGACAGTTTTTTAACTCCACCGCGTTCCAACTGATGTTACTCACTTGATGCTTCTCCTAGAAGTTGACGTAGATATAAGACGTGAGACCAGATTACTTGTTCCAAAGAATCTTACATCACAGCTGTGTAATTTCATCCATTTTCCAGTTGTGTCTATTCAGGTTGTAGTGTAATCATAAGAATAGTCTTTTAAATTGTTGCGTAATTCCATACGTATTAATACAAACTTTCTCTGAAGCGTCTTATGTACTTGATTTCACAAGAGACTATTGCCGTCCTAAATTGTTGAGTACCTGGGTCATCAGAGTATATTGGAATTGGAGAACTTAGGTGTACTGGGAAAAAATGAGAATGCTAAAAAAGCCAGAAAAACTTCCTTTTAGTCTAGCAAATAAAATGCATGTAATACTGTATTTTTTGGCTCAAGCTCAGAGCAGTTTAACTTCAAATGGTGTGACTTCACTTCTGATGGACCAAAAATGTAAGATTTTTCCGGATAATCCACATAGTTGCACGTGTGCACACACACGTGCATAATTTATTTTATATTATTAATCACAGAGGAAGGATGCATAAACTCTTAATCTAGATAAAATATTCTTATTTTTTCCTGTTTCCCTTACAGGTGTGTGTATAAGGAAGTGTGACTTGCAATGCTGGTTAAGCAATGGATAATAATTATAGTAACAGAGTGTCTAAATGCTTTTGTCTAGTATTGAAGGTAAATTTTGTAAATAATTTCTTAACAAAGCGTTTATCATGGTGTAATGACATGACAGAAAATACCATTGTGGTATGGTAACCCTTCTTGATAAGGATAGCTGTTACAGATGTTGTTTTCCCAGATGTCAGATTCCTTGAAGCCTGTTTATTCTGAGGGGGGAAGGCTTTTAAACAGGACAGTGTTTGGTTTTGTCCTTTTATTGCCTTGCTGGTGTTCTGGAGCTGAATTTTTTTCCTGCACCAAGTTGCTAAAGCAACAGTTGCATCCCTTCAGCAGCATCTTGTGTTGCCAGCATATTGTCTAGGGAATCCTGGGGAAAACAAGTTCTATTGTACAGCATTACAATGCTTGTAGACGTGAGCCTGGAGCAGTACCAGCTGGTCTTGCACTAACAGGATTTGGTAAGAGAAGGTGTGGGCAACATGTGACTGCTGTGCAACTAGAAGGTGAAGATCCTGTCCTGTGACCAGCTCTAGGGGATCCAGTGTGGGGAGTGGTGGCTGTGTAACCTGTACTGGAGCCAGTAGGAAGAAGCAAGCCTTGGTGGCCGTTTTGGATTGCCATGGCAGGATATGGAGTCCTCCACAGTTTTTGAGGTGGATGTGCCTAACCCTTCTGCTGTGGTGAGTTCCCAAAAAACTGAAATTATTTAAACATCAAAAAAGCCAATTTTTACTTAAATAGTAATACAAATATTACTTTTTTAAAAAAAAAAAATTAAAAATATCTAGGGAAGGCATAATGGAAATACGTTTGTGTGCAAGTTTCATGTTGCCAGCTATGTCTCGCCTTCCTAGCCTGTCAGTCACTGAGTGGTCCCAAATGTCTTACTGGAAATTTTGTGCTGCCTAAGACCAGCCATACTGCACAATTCCTGGAGCCCTCATCTTTGAACACCCTTGGTATCTCCCCAAGAGGGCAAGATGAGGCTGTACCCCTGCCCATGGGGTTGCTACATGGCACAGCCACACTCTTAAAGAATTACACCCATAATTAAAGACCAGAAACAAAATGCTTACATAAATGTTATCATCCTGAGACCCAGTTACTTTTGTGTTCCTTACTGTGTGTGATGGAGTGGAAGAAGAACCCCTAGAGCTGCTGTTGTTTCTTGCCTGAGACCTTTCCCCAAAGCTTCTCCATGATCCAGCGCTGTTCCCTGAAGCACCTTGCTTAAGGGGTGGCGCACATCATTGTAGGCTGGTTATTTTTCTCTACGGGGGAAGAAGAAAGTGGAACTGAGTACGTAGAATATAAGATACAAGTTTAGGAAGCTGTGCTTTCTAGATTTTGTGTGTTCTGTGCTGGACTAAGCTAGAAGCTGCATAATCCTTTGTGCTTAACTTTGCAGCACTCCTGGGAGTCACTATTTAAAGGGTATGTGGGGTATGTTTAGTTTCACAGAGGATTTCAGCCAGTGCAGGATCAGATTTGGGAGAGTAACGGAAGTAGCTGCTTGTTTTTCTGTAGAGCTCAAACCCTCAGCAGCATTGAAAAAGTTGAATTAGTGCTGAAAAAAATTAAACTGAATCTCTGAAGTAAGCATTCTTTTTTGAGTTTTTTGTTTATTTTTTTTTTTTCAGTACAGGCTGAAATCCTATTGTCTGATGTTGAGCTAGACTATAGTTTTCTCTAGCTACTCTTTCATTGTTGAACCTAGTGACTTTAACATTTGTTGTTAGCTGGGTACTTTCCAGTCCTATCAGGACAGGCCTCCTTTTTGTGTGTGAAGGCATGTGTACATATCCTTAAATTTGCTCCTTGTCATTCTGTTTTAAAATAACAACAGCAACAAGTTTCATTAAGAGTGTTTTCCTTTCTACATGTACTAGTTGGTTAAATGTATTATAACCTTTCTGCGCCTCTTCAGAATTCTGTTTTAATTTCATCTTTAACAGGTTTCTCCCAGTTGCAAAGAGAAGAACTCTTGTGACCTACCTCCTCACCTCCTCATGATCTTTTTCTGCCAATGAGCAACCCACAAATAATGTGGAAAGGCTCCTTCCAGTGTATATACCCCTCTTGAGTGCTTCCTGGGGCTTGGTTGGTTTGTTTTTTTTTTTTTCTGGCCAGGGGATGTTTTTTGGGGGAAGTAAGGGGGTTTGGGTTTTTTATTTAGTTGGGTTTGGGTTTTTTGTTTTGTGGGGATTTTTTTTGGTGGGTTTTTTTTTGTTGTTGTTTGTTTTGGTTTGGTTTTTGTTTGATTTTTTTATTTTTTTGTAGGGAGCTTCTGGGGCCACTCAGTTGAGTCAGTTTATTGCCAGGCAGAGAAAAAAAAATAAAGCTCTTGACATCATTCTTCTTTTTCTTACCCCAACACCCAACTGTTCTGTTCAGCTTGTATTATACTGCATTTGCACAGCTTCTGCTTCTGTGACCTGTTAGGACAGAGCCTGTTTGTGCTTAACAAGAGTCTCTTTCATGCTTTGTGGATCTCTCCAGGCCACAGCAGGACAAAATATAATCCCTTTTGCATTTGGCAGTTTCACAGTACTTTGCTGGTGAAGATAAAATAACCTTTTTGAATGAAAACAATAACATCATCTCTGTAAGCCTGGTTTTGGTACAAGGAAATTGTGTTACTGTTTCTGCATCTTATAAAATGAACAGCAGCTTGTTTGGTTTTTTTTTCCCCAGCAGATTACTTACAAATTTTAGTATTATAAAATCTTGTGAAGAGTGCTATAAGTTTTTAAAATTGGTATGGAATTAGTTTATTATGGTAGCATCTGTTAGGACTTAGAAAACCAGTTTCTTTGAATCGTAACTTAAAAATTTGAATTCAGACCTTGGATTCAATGAGGCCAGAGTTTTGTGAAAGTTCATATGCAATCTCATGGCTTCACCTTACTAGTTCTAACATAAAATGAAAGATCTGTATTTCAGAGAACTTGTTTATACAACAATATGCTTTTCACTCATTAAGCTTTCATTTGTGTATTCTATGCGTGTTCTCTAACATATTCGTTTCTGAAATGTTTGACAAGTATACTATGTATGACAATTGAAGGAAGTATCCTTTGCCTGTTTGAGCTATCTATTCCAACTTCCACGTTGTGAAATTGGTTAAACTTGCCTTTAAGTCTTTTTTTACAGTCTTTCAGAAGATGTTTTATACCAGAAGAATTTAAGCAATTTATCTATTTGTAAGAGCCTTCTCAATGAAAGTAAAATTTCAGGTAATGGAGGTAGCTGCACATCCTGTTATACAGAGGTTCCTTTCCTGTGTTTGCCAGAAGCATTTGATGACCTTGCCTATATTTGATATTTAGCTGTGAGTTCAGGATTGTTGTGCATTATTATCCTCTTTTTTAAAAACACACGGAGACCTGCAAAATGGCTCTTTACTTCATGAGGTGATATGATAGAATGAGTCTGCAGCTGGGGAGAGGCACAGTATGTCCACAGCTGTCAGCTCAGCCAGCAGTGGGCCAGTTGGCCATGTCTGGTCTTGGGGTGCAGGAGCCACAGGGAAGCCATGGCAGCATATTACAAACACTTTATTTGCTAGTTTGGGTTGTAAAGGCGTGAGGCTTGGTCCTGTCTATTTGCTTCATATTTAGAAAAGAAAGGACCCAGCTCATCAGTTTGCAGAGACAGTTTTTTCCTGTAATTTCCCTAAATGCATTCATCAGATGTTTTCTTCTGCTGGTCTCCTACTTGTGTAGCTCTACTATGCCTGCTTGTCTGTTCCAGGTTGTTGTGAGGTGTATGGTGTCCTGGAACGTTTCCCCCAACCTGTTTGTTTTACTCTTCCATATGCTATTGACTGCTATTGGATATGGGATATTTTGAGTAAGTAGGCTTTTTCTTGTAGTGTGTGCAGCTGTTTCTCCTACTTAAGTTCTGAAGTCTTCAGTGGGTTTCACAGCAAATGCTTCTCTATGCAGAGCCAAATGAAGCAAAAATGAGTTTCCCTGTTCCTATTAGTTATACTTAGTCCTCTAAAACTACATAGTAATGATCTTAAACTCAGACTGTGCATGTGTGTGCACACTCGTGATGCTGCTGAAATGTTATTTATAGCTGTACAGCACAGATGATTGCTTTAAAAAAGAGGAATAATCAGCATGTTGTGGATGCTGAGAGCATTGGCTTTATATTTTTATGTGACATATGAATCTATATAACGTTCTGCAGTGCAGCAGTGCTCCTTCTGCTTGTCAGTTTTAGCAAAACAGGAAAAAAATGATGTAAACATTTAATACTGGGATGCAGCAAAGGCTCCATAAACTGCTGCTCACTCTGTCTTTACTCTCTGTTTACGTAAGTTCCTCTATATTGCTTTAATTTTACACCTTGGTGTGTTATTAGTCTGTCAAGAACATGAGGGTTACAATACGTCTTGATAAATGGTAATGGTGGTATGGATAAAAGACGTAATACAATGAGCGAATACTTTAATCTAGAACTATTATTTTAATACCAAATACTGTTATGAGCAAAGAGAAGGAGGAAGGGAATAAATGCTTTTATGGTACTAACAGATATATTATCTAACTCCAGCTGTTGATCGCAGGGGAGGTGGGAATTGTCTGCCCACCCTCTCTGGAAGTTTTTACTAGCCAGTGTCATCAAAAAGTCCATTATGTGTTGAGGAAACTGATTTCTGCCTTGGGTGTCATCTTTCCTCTTGAGCACTACCTGGAGAGAACAGTGCATTGCAGTATTTGACTTCATGATTCTTAACACATCAACAGAAAGACCTATTTTTCCACCCAAAGGCTTTCCATCTATTTGGTCAAAGTCTGTTGCCACTCTCAATGTGTTGCTGTCTTTGCTTAATTTTCATTGTGTTTTCTTTGAAATCAAAAGTACTAATCTTCTGTTTGCTTGTTTTCCTGCAAAATCTATTTCTTGTGTAGCTGTGGTTATTATATGGATGTGTGTGTATTTCCACATTCAAACATATCTGAAATCATTGGTTTTATAGAGAGTTTAATGAAACAGAGGGGTTTGTGGTGGTGTAGTGTGAACAGCATATGATATGGGCGTTGATTGGTACTGACTTCTGTTTTAAGCAAGGTGAGGGGTGTGAAGATTGACAGGAGAACTCACAGTAATAACAAGGTAGCAGTTATAGAAGAGAAAGAATTTTTCTGTTCAGCAGTGAAAATCTGCAAGGTCAGGAAAAGAATGGCAGCAGAATTTTAAGATTTAAAAAGTTATCAGTCATTAAGTGATGTGTTGTTGAATACTACTGACTACTTCTGAAAGCTTTTAGGGCTATTAAGTCATTGTTGGGCTGGGATTTACAAGCCAGAGTACAAATCTCTTGTTTTTTTAGATCAGTGGTGTTACTGATCAGTGGTTTATTATTGTTAATAAAATGCTATAGAAAAATGGGCCTTGAAATCTTTTGGCAATTGCTGACAGCTGTAAAATACAGAAATTTGCAATCAAAATACTTATATCTGGAGACTGAATCAAATACTGAATTAATCTCGAAGCTCCACTTTGGAAAGTCAAGGTAAAGATTTGGAAAGGGAATAACTGGTAGCAGGAGGCTGGCTGAGCTTTTGCTTGAATCAAACCAGAACCTTCCATTTTACCATATGGTTGACAGCTGCCTATTTGTAATATTTTTCTGTATTACACAGGATTGATTAGTGATGTTTAAATGCTTTTGAGCAATTGCATAACATTTGAAGCGGTTGTGTTTTTCCCGTTTATCTAAACTCCACAAACTCCACGTAGAGTGGGATGAAAAGCTGGTTTCACCCTACCCTTCTTCGTTGTGAAATATCCAGCACCAGTCTGGAGTAAGGTAGGGTGTTTTTTAAATACAGGCATGGAAGAATAAACTTAGGTTTCAGGTAGAAAGTAATAGAAAACTTGACAGTAAGCACTTTGGAAATCCAGGTGAGTTAAAAGGCAGGCTTTTATTATCATGTACAGCAGTCTTAGAGTTGAGCAGCTGTGAAGGGTAGGTCTGGAGTGAGTGCAGATGGTTTTGAAAGGGTTTGAATTTAGTTAGGACTGGGCAGACTTCTTTACTTTCACGAATATTCCTTGCCTCTTCAACTGTCAGAGAAGCATTGCTGAGATAACAGGGCTGTGTAACATAAAGATGGCTGCTGATTCCAAAGGATTTTGGAAGTAGGACCAGTGGGCTTGTGTGCCTCCATTTCCTATACCCTCCACAGCAAATGCATGTGCTGAAAGTACCATGATGCATGAGATCAGCGGTTATTAATAAAATGTTTTTTATGTCAGTAGAAGTTTTATCTGGGGAGTGAAATGTGTTTTGGCAATAAGCCCCCCAGAAAGTAAATAACGTGGCATTTGCGTCTCTAGCTCTAACCTCCACTCTCTCATTGTTTTTCTTTGAAGCCCTTTATTACTCAATTATTCCACACTGTGCTTTTACTAATTGCAGTCTTTAGGAAGACATGCTTTAGTCTAAAAACTTCTAGATCATCTTGCAGGTTAAGTTATTGGTGATCAGGCTGTAATGCTGGCTTTAGATATTGAGAGCTTTGCATTTGGACTTTTTATTTATTTTTAAATTATCATTTGCCTTTGAATAATTGTCATGTTGTACTGGAGCTCTTTACCAGATGGGTTTTAATAGCTTTTCTCATTATTTGAGAGCCAGATGGATATTTTGAGTCCTCTAAACTGTTTTGTGAAAGTCTGGACACAGCTGCCTTACTGTCTTGTCTTAATATCTGTATAGGATAAGTGATTTACTTTTTCATTATTCTGAACAAAAGTCTATATGCTTCTGAGTTTGCACAGAACACAGGTGTTTATCACCTGATGTCCTTATTTCAGAAATGGCTGCAGAAATGACTGCTAAGACTTTGTAAACCTGGAGGAGAATCTTCTGCATCTCAAAGCCAATGTCTTTCTGTTGGGTTTTGAGTTTGGTTTTTGTTGGTTTTTTTTTTTACTGTGAAAGCTACTCTTTAAATAGATTTGGCTGACTGTCAGGCTTAAAATCAAATGATTCAGATTAGGTAAGTGTTTGCAAGATTTCATTACACTGTTTTAGGAGGCAGTCCACCAGAGTTTTATAAAACCTACAAGCATTTTGGATGAGAAAGTTGTAGAATGGTTTGCTATAAAGAGTGTTTTCATGCAGTATAAAGCTATGCTTGACCCCAGCAGCTGGCAGAGTCTCACTTCGGAGTGTTTCTGCAGAATGTGGTTTCTCCATGCCTCTTGTTGGTCTGAGCAGTTAACAGGAATGTAGAGTGGGTTGGTTTTCATGTTTCGTGGTTTATTGGTTGTTGGTTTGAAAAGTTCATAAAATTGTTCAGTTTTTTTTCCTTCCAGTCACTGTAGAAGCATTAATCTATTTATAGATATGCCAACATAGCCACTTCAGGTAACTGCCTTCCTAAAAGGTGATTGACCCATCAGTATTTTGGCTACAATTTCTTCTATTGATTGGTAGGCTGTATCAATACAGTGGTAGTGACCAAAAATAGATGTTTGTTATGCTAGTTTGCTTGCTGTTCTGTCTAGTCCTTTCAGTTTTTGTTTGCATTATCTTGAAGTGATCTCTCAGAAGTGGCCTTCATTGTGTTTTCATCTCTTAGAAGTGGCCTTCATTGTGTCTTCTGGAGAAACCTGTAGTGTTTGTTCAGGCTTGCTGTACCTGTACTCTTTGAAGAAGTACATCCATGGATTTGGGGAATTATGTTCTTAGTCCTCTGTCCAAGATAATTTTGATGGTCTTTATCAGCAACTTTTAGCCAAGCATTTGGATAACTTGCTTCTGCTAAGTGGAAGGATTTCCCTGGTGTCTGAAAGAGTATTTATCATAACCTTGACAAACTGAGTATATTTTCCAAAAGGGCTCTGGTAAGTTAGCCTTAAGGTCTCTGGTATTCAAAGCTTTGTTTTAACTTTACAGCACTGAGAATTGTGCAATAGCTCTTGGGAAACAAGGAAGACCAGCATGAGTCTGTTGTGGGCACTGGTGGCACTGTGAGGTGCTGTATGTCCCCAGTTCCTGGTTCCACCCAGTAGGCACAACTAGCACAGAGCCAGGTAATCAGGTTGTTCCTTTAGGAGGAAAACTGACAAATGGGTGCAAGCTTGACAGCAAAAGCATTACAGACTCCTCCCTGCCCCTTTATCCCAGCAGAGCAATCAAAGCTGAGAAAATGCATGCATAAAGCAGAAATTGTTTCCCTCTATTGTCCCATTTGTACTGTGAAAAAAATATTGCCAAGAGAGATGAATGTAAATAATTTTGTAGATGCAATTTATTATCTAGGTGTGCAAATGAATCTGTCCCATACTTCTGGCTAGCTAAGAATCTGAAAAAGAGGAGACATCCTCAAGAGGAGGAAATAATCTCTTTTTGCTTCTGTCAGGTCCCTGCCCTGTTCACTCTTTTCATCCAGCCTCATGGTTATTTGGTATTTGGAAGTTTTTTCACCCCTCTATTTTATTTAATTACCTTCAAGGTTGAATTTAAACTGACTTGCAAAGGTGACTATCTTTTGGGATGTCTAAACTAAATGAAGACTGTGATATTGATAACTCTGCAATTAAGTATCATTTAATCCATGCAGAAATTAGCAAATACTTTCATCATTGCAGGTACATGGAGAAAATATGTTCTCAAGCCTCTGGTTCTGAGAACTTTCCCTCTAGCTGAGAACAGCCATGGTATCAGTCAAGGGGATTATTCTTGTGCCTCTTCAGTGCAAGAGTCACACTCTCGGGAGCCATCTGGGTGAAAACTTTCAACAAAATCCAATATCTTGGACAAGTCCATCTTGTTTTTTTGTTACGACAAAGATATTTGAGTAAGGGATTTCAAAGCTGTTTCTCATCTCTTTAGGTTTCAGAGGTGTTGCAGCATGTGAAGGGATTATTTGCCCTCAACATCATGAATCTACTCCCTTCCCTACCATCAGAGTAGGTGGTAGGATCTTGGGGCAAGGAGTCTCTTCTCTAAAATCAGGCACATTCACACATTTACTTGTTCTATGTTTTGAAAGTTTTTTCAGAAATATAAATAATGAACACTAAATTCTAGACCTCTGCTTTTATTTAATAGTGTGATAAATACTTTATTGGTGGTTTCAGCCATACCTAGTGCTATATGAAAGCATTTTTGATCCTAAACAGGGTTGTTCTAATTCAGCCATGTGCCTGGGTTGGAGGTTCAAGCAATAGCCTAAAATGTTTGGCTACATGAGACTGCAGTGAGAGAGGTTACATTCCACCACCACCTCAAAATGAACAATGATAGTGGAACCTTGCCAGAGAGCAAAGGATGCAGCTTGAGATGTTATGTCTCTATGTGATTGATTTAGCAAGGTAATATAGGGATAAACAGGGTCTTGAAATTTTCTGTGGTACATCTTGTAGAGTGTTGTGCTCTGCTGTCAAAGGATAGACTTTGGTTTCTTCAGGCCAGAAGTATGTGCTGAACCATGGCCTGCTTTGCTCTGGGATTGTTGCTGGAGAGATGCCCCATGCCTCTCTCATCTGCTGAGCCTGTCTCTGTGGCTGGCCTTCCCAAAGGAAGCTGCTACCAAGCAGCAGGAAGATCTGGAATGTTGGGTTTGCTTTTTTATTATGTATTCCTTATCTATTTTTAATATTTTATTTACTCCTTATTAAAACATCTGTATAATGTTTATTTAATATGAGTTGTTACATTTCATTGGTAAGTTTTTTTAGAGGTTGGCAGAGTGCAAAGCTGTGATCTGGAGATCTGGTTTTGTCTTAATTGGGTGGTTACCAGCTTTAGTGTTTTCTGCTTGTTCTTAGCTCTGCAAAGGCTGTGCAGCCAAATGGGCAAACTGAACGTGCTCCTGTGAGCAGTCACAGCGAACACATGGTGAGAAGTCAGGTCTGCTAAGCCTGTGCAGAAGCAGTGCAGGTACTCGGCTTACCGTGAGGGTTTGGGCCAGTTTGAAATAGTCTTGCTGCAATGACATGTGAGTTGTAAAGCCTCTAGTCTTGAATTTTGTTCCAAGACAATAAAAATAAACTAAAAAAAAATTTTCGCTTTGTCACATCTGAGGTAGCTTTGCTCAAAAAGTACTCAAAAGTTGGTTTTAGAGCCCATTTTGAGAGCAGAATCTTGTTTCGAACTTGAAATCCACTGGATAGGTGCAGCTTTCAGCTGCGCATCTCGGGCATGTTTTAGATTGTACTTTTCTGTTTTTGTAGGTGCTGTGGAAAGAAGACCGAGCATTTGGCTCAGTGGTTTTTGTGAGGCAGCACACAGCCTGCGTGTCTTGGCTCATTACAGGCAGCACTCTACTCTGTCTGCGACACAGGCTTAGCCGCTGCACCTATTGCAAGTGGTGTTGCTTTACAGAGATCCCTAAATTAATCCCTAAATAGCTCACACAGTATGGTTGGCTCCTGGTTAATTAAGGGATTGAGCAAAGAAAGGGGCTGAGGCTGAAATTGCTTTGAAATGAGTCCTGTATAAGTTCAGCACTCAGGAATGTTGTGTGACGGGCACAGTAATGGTCTGTGTCTGCAGGCTTGCAAGCTCGTCTGAAATTTTGCATGGCACGCTGGCAGCAAAGAAGACTGCTCATCTATATGTAGATATTTGCCTGCCTTACAACAATTTGCCTGCTGAGACTTCACTAATATTTGTAGAATGAGTTTAACAGAAGTACAAATAAAGTATTACTAGAAGGGAATATATTAGGCAGCTGTAACACATTTGCAGATATTTAGGAAGTTCTTTGTGTTATAACAGCAGATGAAGAATTTATAGTTGTGTAGAAGGTAAAGAATGTGCCTTCACAGATAGCCAGGGTATCTTTGTAAGGTATTATACTCCCAGTTAATTTTTGCTGATGCACAAGTGCTACAGATACCTACTTTGTAATGACTTCATGCTGTGATTAATACTTCAGTCTGTTTGGATTTAGAGTCATCTTGCTCATATCAGCTATAATAGGTAATTTCAGTTGTAACTGTGTGTATTAAAAATGGTATAATTCTAGATGTCATTGGGAATGTCCCTGGAAAATATATGCCAGGTTCTGTATTTACAGGTGGACTATACTTGAGACAACTTAAAAGAGTTTTGACATGAATCTTGTAGTTCCTGTTTCTAGGAATTTCTTAGTTAATTTTTTAAAAAATTTCCTGTGAGATGAGGGGAAAAGTGAACTTGTGGCGGGAAGAGCGTTTTCTGTTGAATAATTGTTTTGGCTTCTTCAGAAGCTTTTATGCCTTTTGTAAGACATCATATGTCCCATGTGCCTAGATTAAGTAGCATTTTAGAGGTAGACACAGTTTCTGATGCAGGAAATTTGGAGACTATTTTTTGGAGAGAGCTGTGGGTTGCTGAGTCGGGGATGAGCCTTGTGCCTTCCATGTTCAGTGCAAAATCCAAGTTCTAGGGTGGAGAACATGCTAGCCTGTATTCAAAGAACCACAAATCCTAGTGTAACTGTTTGAATGAATAAAATATTTTTTTAAAAATAACACTACAAGATTGTAGAGGATATGTTTGAATACTGCCATGGGGTTCACTTGAATGTTGCATTTTATTTTTTTTAATCTCGTTTCCTTCTTAACCCTTCCAACATACTCTAAGCCTCCTTGCTCTTACATGCTTTTCTCAGAATCCCCTGTTCTTTTCTGTATTATTTTATTTTTTGGGTGGAGGAACGTTTGTATTTTTTGCTTTGTCTCAGAAGATTCAGTGTATTGTGGGAGGTGAGGCAACACTGGTCTTGGCAGAACACCACAAAACCAAGAGAGTAATTAAATGACGCAAGCCTTTGATTATTTTTCTCTCTCAAGCTTTCTGGCACAGCTGGGCATTCCGATTGCAAAAGGAGGATCGGGAGAAGAAGTTTCTAAAGATCGCACGCAGAATTAGAAGAGCTGTATGGGAGACTTTTTGCTTCTTTAAAGTTCTTTGCTCTCAAGTTCTGGAGTTACTTCTTTTTCCCATGCGAGGATAATGTCTCTTTCATCACCCAAGATAGATGTAACTGAAAGGGAGCTGCCAACGTTGTGTTTTGGTTTCTTTGCTCCCGTACTAATTGGATTTTTCCCATCTTCTGCAGGAGGATTATAAAAGGATTACAGAAGCTGCGTTTTTGGGGGTGTGGGAGGAAGTTGTTTTTCTCATCTTTAGTCTGGGACCTCCTTGATTTGCCATTTGTTCTCTGAAGTTACTGCCTGTTTGGAAGAGGGAAAAGCGGCATAACATGAACTTGCACAACTATGTTGTTCCCTTTGCAAATGTTCCATGTGGCTGCTTGCAAAGGAGGTTTTTGCATGCATAAGCAGCAAATGAAGAATAGCATCCCAGGCTGGATTTAAAAGAAGCAAACTGCTTGTGTCCTGGCAAAAGGCTAAATACTGTTTAAACTATAATTTAAAGAAGATTGGATGTTGCTCCAGTTTTGAAATTTTTGAAAGGAAGGATCTGATCAAGTCAAATATTCTGCCAACTTAAACCTGCATTTTCTACAGCTGAAACTGGAAGATGTCTTGGAAAAGAAATTACTTTTCTGTGGGTCGGGGAAATGTACAGGGCATGTTTACTCCACGAAATACCACCTCAATAGCACCCAGTAAAGGTCTCAGCAATGAACCAGGACAGAACAGTTGCTTCCTGAATAGTGCGCTACAGGTAAGAGCACAGAATAAAAAATGTTGTTGGTTTTGCCTTCTGTCTGTAGCAGTATTTTCCTAGGCACTGTGCAACAAACATAGCCAGACTTGAGTACATGATTGTTGGTGGGCCTAGACAGAATAAAGCTACATTTGGAAAAGCAGATGAATTGAGTTATAGAACAACTTTTTAATTTTCAGGTTTTCCTGGTGACTTCAACAGCATTTACATAGTAATCATTTACTGTACTTGATTGTCCTGTTTGTGTAAGCTTGTAGAATGTCAACCAAAGATAAAAATACGTGTAGAATATTTATTTTAAAATAATAAACTATTGCATAGCTTGCAGAATGTATGCTTCTTAAAAGTAAATTTAACCTTTTTGTTGAACCAGTCAAGGTCAAGGTTTGATAATACCTATATGAGATCCTTTTAATGTAGTTCAGTTTTCTTTATGGCTGCTGATTTGTAGCTTAGTTTAAATGACTGAGTGTTTACCTTTTGATTTAGAAGAAAAACCGTTTCTGGTGCCAAATTCAATGGAGTGATATAGATAGAGGTATTGTCACTGTTCAGATGTTTTGAATGTCTGATGGTTGAGGTTCAGTCATTTTGGCATCAGGGCTTTAAACCCCTTCACATCAGTTTCCATCCCTTCATATGACTTGTCTGTGCAGCAGAGATTGTGTCACTATGGGTTTGTTTTTGTGTTTTTTGCTTTTTTCCCATAGGCTTGATCAGGTTCTTGACTAACTTCAGGCTTCCATATAGCCCCACTGCAAATAATACGAATATGTATACCTATGACCTTCAGTAATATGTTAGGAAATACAGAACAAAGAGAAGTTTCCAGTGATGTTCTGTATCAATTACCTTTATGAGGCTGTAACGTGTAATCACTAGCTGCCTGCTAATATTGACTTACTGAGCCTAGGTCAGGATTGAGTAGATCCTAACATCTGCTGCATGCCATACATGAAGATGAAAGTGTATGACCTGATCTTTAGTCTGCTACAGAAACCCTTTTCTTCTAAAGCTCAGGAGAGATAGAATACTGAAAGTACTTACAATCACAACTGAATTAAAAAAAAAAAGGCGAGATGGTAATTATTTCATAAAATACATATTTCTGGGGTTTCTCCTAATTTTTTAACACCTAGTCTGACATGCTCTTGAATGTTTGTTGCTCCTTACTCTTATGAATTTCTATAAACATTCAAGCTAAACTCCAAAGGCAATTACATAAAAAAATTGGACTCATTCCTAAATGTAATTTTTTTGTCCTTTTGTAAAGTCTGCAATAGTTCTTCAGGAATGTTTGTGTGTAATCAGATGTTTTCAAGGCTTATGTTGCCTCCCAGGCCCTTAAGTACAGGATAGTTTGAGTATAAACACAGCCACGGCAATTATGAAGGTTTGGGAAACTTAGAGATGATATTTTAAAATGCGTTTACTAAGTATTACATGTTACCGTGGTTTAAATAACAAATTGTTCTTGTTGGAAACAGTTCTTGAAACTAGCACAAATTTTGTCAGGGTGCTAAATTTTTTCTAGCCAGTTGCTTTAGACAAATTCATCAGAAATGAGAAGTTGGGTTTGTGCTGTTTGTGCTAATGAAGCGTTTAGCAAGTCACATGTCAGCCTGGACCTTGCTGTTCTGTCTGGAACCTGGTAGGACGTGATTTAGGTCAGGGCCTCTTTCAGTGCAAGCTTTTGACTTCTGAAAGGCTGGTGAGGCTGAGGTTTGCAGGAAGGTCCAGTTACTATTAGTTGAAGCTGAAGTAGCCAGTGCTGACCACATTTATACATAGAGCTGGCTGTGAAACACCTCAGAGATGGTTATTGCTGCTATTTCGCAGATACAAATTTGAATAGTTTCCCAAGAGTGCACAGATTCAGTGATAAAACTTAAGAATAAAACATGGTGCTGTTAGAGCACATGTCACCTCTCACTGTTGCTAGCAGAACATGTAAAAAGCCTGCTTGCTTTTCTGTACTGTGACCATACCTAGTCACACACCTGTTATTACCACTATACCTGCCTGAAAGAAAGGTATAACTGCCCTAACAAGCTGGAGTTAGTAATCATGGCCTGTGAGTGCACTTAGTAATGATAATATTGGGCATAACGGATTTTAGTATTTTACCGTTTTTACTTACACAAACTCGTTAATGTTTATGCTCTTGGTGCTCCATTTTTCCAGCAATTGGGCTTTCTGCTTAGAACAAGAAAGCTGTGTAGGACTGGAAGAAGGGAAGAGTTTCATCCCCATCGATGGGGTGTCCTTGGCAGCTCTGCTCAGCCTCTTGGTGCAGTTGCCCAGCGGCTGGCCCTGGTGCCAGCATAGGGGAGCAGTCAGGGCATGTGCTGTTTAAGCTAGCACTGCCACATTGATAAAGAAGCCACTTTCCTAATCTATAAGCACATAGCAAGAAATTCAGAGGAAGGTCCTAATATAAATTAATGTGTAGGTTACAGCTGAAGAAGAAAGTTGAAAACGTCGACTTGCAGTTAGATAAAATGCATCCCTTTTTAAAGGTAATGTTCATTGTTGACATTGGTATACTTCTTGGGTTATTTAGCATGTGCGGTTTTAATCAGAAGTTTATGGAGTATTTTATATAGTCATAAAACTGACTGTGGCCCTTTTTGTGTTTCAGGTTCTCTGGCACCTTGACATTTTTCGCCGCAGTTTCCGGCAGATCACAATGCACAAATGTATGGGAGATTCTTGCATCTTCTGTGCTCTTAAGGTAAAAGTTAGAAATACATTGAAACAAACTTAAAAAAAAATTGAACATAACTATTTATGATATCTAATTAATATATATAATCAATATATAATTTTAATATATATAATCAAACCTGCACCTAAAAATTTGTGAGCGCAAGGTAAATCTGATAGCTACTGGTCTGGATAGACCCTTATAATACAGTTTCTAAAATATGTTCAAACCAAAAAATTGTGAAAATACTGTTAGTAAAGTTTCAGTTACAAGGACTCTTCTCAATGGTATTCAGGTCATTGTGAGCCTCTGTTAGTTCAGGCATTAAAAGATAAGTTGGCCTAATTTTTTCCAATTTATCGTTTGGTGTGCAGATATAATACTATATACAGTTAGTATGCTCATAAACATTTACCTTTCCCTTCAGAGCTACTTTAAATGTCAGCATGGAGAAGGCCATTTAGCTAAGCCTTTCTGTTCAAAACTGTTGATTATGTAAGACTAAAAGGCTATTTTCTGCTGTAAATATTGATGTCTGCATTAAGTGGCTCCGCTCTTTGTAGTCTCTGTTTTGAAAAGCATCAGTTCTGTTTGTAGCTGCAGATGCAATAGCTGACTGTCATAGAGGCTGCCTGGACAGTGAGATCTAGATGCTAGCTCTGATGCTGAGTACTGCTATGTATTTGAGTAAATTGTACGATCCTGTGTGTTTGTTTGTCTCTATCAATTGATTTGTAGCCCTTCTGGGTTTTTTTGTGGCCTTCTTTTTCTAAATTTTGCTAGCTCAAACCTATGGCTTCTTGTGGGAGAAATGGTCATGATACAAACATTATGAAAATACCAGCTTTTGTCTTCCTGAGCGGTGGTTTTCCTTTCTGAAATTGAGACTGAGACATTTTCTTTAATCGTAAATGTGTTGTAAAATCCATCTAAGTATATAAAGTAATTGTGGGAGAATTTGTGTGATGAATTCTGTGTGCAGTAATGAAAAGGACAGACAGCATGTCTTATAAAAATAGCAAACTAGAGAGTGCAGGTTTAAATTAAGATCATATGACATTCCCAGACAATATTTATGGTATAATCGCTGTCTTGCTGCTGTTAAGTGACGTCACAGGTGCTCTGGTAGAGATAGGCTTGAAATGAATTTTCTAGTGAGGTTTTGGGCTGTTGTTGAGGGATTTTCCCTTGCAAATAAGCAGCAAAGAGAAGACTATTAAGGCATGAAGTAAGAGAATTTTTTTTTTAATGGGAAATTTGTCTCAAGACATGTCTGTTGAAACTATGAGACAGGATGATATTTACAGCAGTATCATCAGAAGAGGATATAACAGTGGGTTAGGAGCAAGATAGTGCATCCAAAGTGAGATAGGGCTATTCAGACAAAGAAAAGTATTTAAATATATCCTCTTGCTTAAAGGGGAATGACAAGACTTAGTCATGATCTGGTTTGGGTTCATTAAGTTCAGTAGGATAATTTAAAGGTATTTTTTTGGGTCATGCCCTTGAGTATTGTCAAGTGATTTTTGTCATTCTTTGTTAGCCAATATGAGGTCAGGAAGAAAAGGATTTAGGAAATTACCAAGAATGTAAGCCTTTGCCATTCTGGGGCTTAACCTAACAGCATGATCTATCAAGGAAATACCAGGAGATCAGACAGGTTCTGCCATGAAAGAAAGTAGCCTCTCAACTCTGCACTAGAGTCCAGGTTTAATATAAAGATAATAGTTAAGTCTTTCTGAGTAGAGTGCTGAAAATGAGGGAGAGTGGTGTGAAAGGATATTACAGGAAAAAGGAGAGGATGAACCTTTACAGAACTGGTCTTGAGAGATGAACTCTGGACAAAGATGCATGTGGCTTAGCAGTACTGGCATGAGAGGGAAAGCACTACAGTAAACTTGGAAGATGACAGGATATATGGAATATACATATTAAGAACAGACATTAGGTCAAAGAATGTTTAGTTTTGCTGGTAAAATCCTTGCTTTTTGATGTCTTGAAGTATGTGGTGTGCTTTTGTAAACTTGGAAGTGACAGGTGGAGTGGCAGAATTCACAAATTCTTTGCCTGCAGCCAGATGCTTATTTTTTAAATTAAGCAGTGTTTGAAAAAGTTGCTGCTCTCTCTTCTCACTCTCACAAATCTGCAGGATTTTGTGTGTGTGTGTGTGTGGTTTTGGTTTTGTTTGTTTTTTTCCTATGTGAAGTTCTTAGTGATGATGTGCCTTTCTGGGAGGTGTTACAACTCTTAATTTTCAATAAACCAATAATGTTGCACCAAATTCTCTACTGCTTTTGCACCTTTTGGGAAACTTGCATCTAGTCGTGTGCAGAATTCCTAGAGCTCACAAAAACTCTAAAGAAGGCATAAGCAATTAAAACTTACCTAGACAAATATTTATGAATGTGAGCAGTAGCCACTACTTAAAGTAAATAAATTCCAACTGGATCCAAATTAAAAAGTTAGCATTTTTGCTGTCTACTGTCTGTCCTTCATGGGAAACTGCTGTGTGTTCTACCCAAGCCTGTTCCAGAACCTCTTTCTCTGGGTTATATTGTGCCAAGCTTCTTTGTTTCTTACCTTGTGTAAAACGTTGATGTGTGTACACAAGTATTTGAAAGTTCCCCCCCCTCCCCTTTTTCTCTTGTTATCAAGTCAAGCATTTTTATAAAGGTGAATTACAAGGGCTGTCACATAACTCTAAGTGAAATTAGGGGTGCAAACCTCCCATCAACCCCACCCCACCAGAAACACACGTTGTCTTTCTTGAATGCAGCTGAAAAGGTGGGGATATTGACTAGGGACAGCCTCAAACTGCGGAGATGGTCACATTCATCTTCATAAACTCCTTAAGCAGGCAGTAGAAGGGGGAAAAGGCTGTTTAAGGTACTGTTCTCTGCTGCCCTCTTGATCAGTGTTTTCAAATTGCTCTATTTTTTTTCTCCTGTTAAAGTCTGTCTGTCTGGTACATGATATGTGTGAACTTGTATAAGAGAAGTGGAATAATGTGCTTAATGTGCACCTAATACTGCAAGCATCACCAAGAGCATGTTTTGTGTCCCAGTGCCGCAGGGTCATCCCTTCCCTTCTGTGCTCATCTCCTCCCCTGCCCCAGCTCTCCTTTCTGCTCTGGAAGCCTTTAGCTGTTGTCCTGCCAGAGTAATGCTGGCTTAGCCTCCAGGTCTTTGACATCCTCTTTCTCTTGAATCTTGCCTTAGGCTTTGCTAAGATGAGGGAGAAGAAGTGGCTGCATCCAGTGGGAACACCAGAATTTGGAGCTCTATACCATGCGAAAATCTCCTATTAGGGTCTGGGGAGAGGTAATTAGCCTTGCATGCTGTCAGGTGGATCTGCCCAAAATACTTGTCCAGACCAAGCAAGGTGGAGGCATGCTGGCATGTTCCGATTCCAGCCTGGCCTGGCAAAGGGACAATACTTGTGGGGAGGAGTCTATGCCATGTTCCCCCACTTCACTTCAGGGTCCCTTCATAGCATACCTGACACTTCCAGTGTTGTGCAGAGAGGATTCATGCTCTTCTCCAGCTCTGAAATATTGCTCTGAAGGTGGCATCCTCTTCCTTTTGACTCCAGAGGAAGATAGTCTTCTCTAAGCTAAATTTAGCCTTTGACTAACACTGAAGAAGTTGTATTTTTTCCGCGCTTTCTTGGCTTGCTTTAACTGTTTCTAGGGATTCTGATGTCATGCACAGTATTTACTGTAAATGCTCAGCTAGCTCTCTAAATATTACTTGTAATTTCAAATATGGGATCACAGGACATTGATGTCATACCTGATCCATCACATTTTAGTTTTGTACCACACTGAAGAATTCGATCGCACAAATTCTTGAAGTAATTTTAAAACTTGACATGCTATCTGGCTGTGTTTATGTGGATAGAAAAGGAACCTTGAAATTATTCCAGATATACATGCCTTGGTTATTTTGAAGGAACGGTGCATCAACAACTAAAAAACCGGAGAGCTGCAGAGTCTGTGCTGGAATCCCAAACACTGTTCTTTAAGATGTGGCATTATTTAAATGTTTTTTTCGTAACACAAGCTGTCCTTACCACTATGTGGTTTGCCTGCTGTAACACTGGAACAGCTTTTTGATTTATTATTTATGCTGAAGTCTACTATGATTTAGTTTATTTTCCTTTTTTTTTTCAGCATGACTTTTCTTTGGTGTTTGTTTATCACAGCTGGAAGAGGGTAGGAAGGGGGAAATCCGTCCACTGTACTGAGCGTGCCACAGAGAGTTTGTTCTCCTTCCAGGGATTGTACTGGGAGCTCCATAGTGCCAGGATATAGGACAGAGTGTTTTTTGTGGGTCACAAAGAAGAATGCTCTATTGATTGATAAATTCCAATAGGGCTGGTCTTTTCTGTTGTTTTGTCATGTGTAAGAAAAGCAGGAAGAATGTGAATTTTCAGTGTAGAAATATTGTTGTCTAAGATGAAAATGGAGAACAGTAAGCTTTTACAGTGCTTTAAAAAAGTGGAATGACCATAATTGGTTCTAATAAGCCACTTGCCCAAAATGGAGTGATTTATTATGAAATGTTATTCGTGTGGTTCAGACTGTAGTAGGTTGGTTGCAACGATTTCATCCTCTTGTTTTATGCCTTTTTCAAATCGCAATAGTATTTCAGGGTAAAGCAGTAGTCAAAATACAAAAAATAATTACTTTCATTCTTTGAACTTTTTCTTTCAGTTGGCACTTGCAATTAACTGCCTGACAGATAAACTAGCAGCAAGTACAGTTTCCTGAGTTAATAAACTGGTAATTAAGGCTTCCAAATAGCAATTGCCTGTTTTGATCTTGATCAAGCAGTTAATGATTTGTTACCTAGTAGATGTGCTCTTTCTGTGATTTGGATTTCTGCCACCCTCCTAAACAACACTTGTGGAAAGTGTTTGTTTTACTTGATTTTGGTAGTAGGCAGGGGTGCCTCACTTGACAGTTTGTTCTGGGGACCTGATATTAATATTCAGGGTACAGTGTGAGTACAAATGGGAGAGACACAAAAAGAAAGGAATAAATGGAAATCCAAGTTGATTGTTATCAGACTTGGAGGTTTGAAAAGAGATCAAAAAACACAAAACCAAATAGAGCTAGAATTTATTACAACCTTGAAGGCGAATACAACATGAGGAAATATGGGGAAGAAATGTGAGCTAGAGGAAATATTGTGGGTGGAGGCTGATATGTTTGGATAGGAGAAAAGTGATTTTTAGCAGTCGGAATATGAAACTGGTTGTTGTACTTAGTAAGAGGCTCCACTGGGAGAGTGGGATGTTCTGGATGAGAGATTAGGTGCTATAAGCAAGAAAAAAGGTCCAGTGAATTGAATACGGTGAGAAGGGCATGCTATTAAATTGGAGAAAAAGCTTAAAAAAATACAAACAAAAACCTCATCACAAAAACCCAGAAGGCCTAAGACATTTGAGGGGAACTTGTTTTGTTCTTTCAAAGAAATACCATACCACTACAGTGATATCCCCATACAGAAGAAACTTCTGCATGATACTGGAAGGGAAGAGTTAGTTCTCAGAAAGCTGCCAGGGACACAACTCAAATTTACTGTGCACGAACACTGATCTGATTCAGTAGTTGTTGCCTATTGTCTTCAGCCATCAATTTATTCTTATGTCAGCCTATTTTTGCATGCTTGATTAAACAGTCACATGTGCATATATATCAAGTTTGGTTTGTTTCATCAGTATGGTTAGTTACACACTGCAGATATCAATTTACCCCAAATAAGCGGAATACTTCTTTCCTAGGGAGGAAGTTTTTTGCAAACATTATTAAAGATAATTGGGACCAGATCTTGTAAACTATGGTGGGGGGCGGGGTTTCACAGCTATTGCAGCTTTCAGATCCTTAAAAGAACTCCCAAGAATACATGTCAATCCCATTAATTACCTAAAAGAATACTTGCTATCTTTGTTCTCTAAACCAAGTGAAAAATAACTTTGATTATGATTATGTAACTTCTAGTGTTCTGAAATATCTTTAAGGTTTTCTACCTGAAGAGTTGCATGATAAATGTTCCTTGTCTCTAACCTTGGGTTGCTTTCCTTTATTTGATCCTGATCAATATACATCTAGAAAGTTCATACTGATCCCTACACTTCCTGGAGGACACTCTTTTGGAAGCCCACTGACTCTGCAAGGCTGTGTTCTGATGTGTGTCAGAGGCCCAGCTGTGTAGTAGTAGAAAGGATGTGAAGCTTTCTGTTAAAAAAACTAGGGAAAAAGCCAAGTGAGGCTCTACAATTGGTTGTTTGGGATGGTTAAGGAAGATCCAGGTTTGGAATCACCTGAGAGCAAACTGGCGAAAGATAACAATGTAATTGGAGTTGATCTTAACTTAGTGTTTGGGGAAAGATTTTATGCAACTAGATGGAATTTGGGAATTTATTGGTCTTAAAGATCACTTGCACTTCCTAATTTCATTCTCTGCTACCCTTTCCAGACTTATGAAGAGCTGTGGAGAAGTGAATGTGAAGGGAGATGGGCTTCTTTTCTGTATAGACCTCAGGAATGCAGTATAACCAGAATACAGACTTTCTATCTGAAAAATCCCTTGTTCTGTCTTGGCTTGTAGACTGACCAATGTGCCAAGAACATGTTCTCAGTGTAGAAGTCAAAGTACTGCTATTAATAGGCTATTAGTAATTCTTAGATTCTATGTTAAGGTAATTCTTTTTTTCTTCTGCATCCTTGATTTTAGTTACTGAAAACTAGTAAAATAGAAGAAACTTCCCACTTTCATGAAGCTTTTAGCAGTGTCAATTCATATTGTTGCCACTGTTAGGAACATGCTCATTTGTGTTAAAACGTAGCCATTGAAAGAGATTATCAGTGCAGTGAGTACTCTGATGGGATTTCCACCTATTCCAGTTTCAGTTGAAGTTTTTGGAGGAGAAGGAAGTTTGAATGTTTCATATATAAAGTTCTCATGTTTCATAAACACTTGGAAGAAAGGAGCCGTGAGAACTCCTGGGGCAGAATCAGGAGTGCTTTCCTGGTCTGCACCCAGCTGACTTTCATACGTGTGTATGGAAGAAATGTTTTAACAATTAACAGTATCGCTCACAGGCAAGACCTTAAATTAAGGCGTGAGATCTGACTTAGATAATATAAAATGATGAAATTGCAGGAAATGCCACACCTGTCCATCTGAGGTTGAGAGACAAGAAAGACCTGTTCTGATGGGGAACAAAGAACTTACCTTGAAAAATAAAGGGAAATCAACTGCAATAACCCCATCTCCCCAAAGAAACTCCAACCCAACCCTGCTGACTGAAACCTAAGAAAAATCAAACTCCCCTGTGTTTAAGGTGCCTTTTACTCCATTTGAGGTGCTTTTGGCAATTCCTACAAGCACTGGCTTTCAGTGTGCTCTAAACTGTACTATGCAATGACATGATCAGATTTGATCTTTATTAGATTAAAATGCACAATTACTCACTGGTTTTAAGATTTTTTTCCCCTTGTAGTCTAAATAAGACTATACCATTGTGTGCTATGTCATTACAAATTTGAGGAAGCATTCTTCCATTGGGGTCTTTTACTTCCTGATTTTTGCATTCTTCACAGAATTCTTTGACATTGCTTAATTATTTTTTGTTCCATGGTAAGTATATTATTTCTTTAAAGACTGAAATTTAAAAGAAGAGTTTCAGTTTGCTTGCTTGCTTCTTCTTTTACCTAGTTTAGAGCCTGCACTGGTTCTCACCCCCCAAGAGTGCAAAGTCATTTCAGGGGTCTCATTGAAGCAAATCAGGTCCTGTCCATCAGCTCACGGCAGTGTGGTTGTAGACCAGTTGCTAGGCAAGTGTCTCCATTTCCAGGTGTATGAAGTGAAATTGAATAAACAGAATAAATGCATTTCTGAAGCACAGTTGTGAATATTTTCAAGTGCTCTTAAATCATTTAATGTAAAGTGTGAAGCAAGGTGGAGTTACGTTTCACTACCTTTTTTTTTTTTTGAAGTTCACTGAAATGAGAAAATTCACTAATGAAACATGAAACTTGCTCAGTTATCAGTGGCAGAAATAGCGATTGAGTTTAAGTGCAGAGATTTTGTCATTCTTTCAGTTTTATGTATGTATATATTAAAAAAACCTGGGGACAGGTATTGTCTGTAATTCATCAAGTATGACATTTCCTCTATATTTTCTCTTCATTACCCTTTTCTTATGATTCTGTGACACTCTTAATAAAGGCAATAGTAGAAGAGCTATGGGCTTTAGCACAAGGGGCTCTGACCTGTGAATGAGCACCCTGAGGAAAACCAAATTAAAAGTTGCAGTAAAGATAGGCATATTACATCTATCTTACAGTTTATGGTGTTGACACAATCTACCATTCCTATGGGCAGAAATGGCAGGGGTGTGGAGGTCGGTTTTGCTGCCTGTGCAGTGACAGCTGTGCTCTGCACTCTTTCCAGCTTCCTCGAAACAGACAAGATTGTACCATTTGGCAAACCTCCCAGTTTACCTTCTCATTTCCTGATAAGAAACGAGTAAGAATAGTTAGAAGAGAGAAAGATTTAGATTATTTCCAATTAATATAGATCCTAAGTATGTTGGGGAGAAGCCTTCTGTCATTAAGGGAAGAAGTGCTAAATAAATTGTGGATCATTGCAGATTAGTATAGATTTGAAAGAAAACCAAACAGGCAAAGTTTGCTTTTCTCCTTGTTTTACAAAGTTTAGAAGGCAGAAAAGCTGACTGGTGCACAATTAAAGGAGTTCCTTTTTTCCTCTCTTGCAGTAAGAATTGAGCTTTTCCACAGTCTTCAGAGAAATTGTGAGGAAGGTTTTATAGGAAAGGACAAGCAGAATTTTGAGATTGACATTGATGAAGATGGTTGCTTGTCATATGAAATGAGGTAGAAAGTAGAGCGCAGTGGTGATGGAGAGTTATCTTGCATGAAAATAAGGACTAGAAGTTTTTTACTTAAACTGAGGATCTTGCATACAGAATTATGTTCCTGTTTTTGTAGGAAGGGCATAGTGAAAGTTAAATAACTGTTTGGATGATGTTTTAGACATTTCACATAGATATTTATCTATGAAATATCTATTTCATAGATATTTCTATAATATTTAGACATTATGTAAGTGCACGCAAGCACACAAAATGAATGTGGGGGTTTAATCAGTTGGGAGTATGTTCTAAACTTTGATGCATATAGCCTACACTTCAGACAATAACGTGTCTTTTTAGAACTAATCCTTGCAAATGGTTACGCAGGTGATGTGTGAGTTACAGTTACGAAAATGCAGGTTTATGGCAGCAAGTGAGCAGCTGGCTATACATAGGAACTGCTGTTCTTATTTGCATAAAGCCTTTTCCCTCCTGCATGCTGCCCAAAAGTGATCTAATTCTTACCCACTTGTACTTATGAAAGGTCAATTCCTTAAAGTCTGCAAGTTGTGGCTATTTAAGGGCTAAGATGTTCAGAAAGAGTTGCTTTAAAGAGGAAACAAGGGGGGCATGTGTAAGCTGGAAGTGAGAAAGTTAAATGGAAGGGGAGAAGTGGGAGGAAAGAGTGAGGAAGTTTTGGTGTTCATTGTATTTGCTTCAGGAATCGGATTTGGAGAAAAAAAGATCCAGAGGGGATTGACACTGAGGGACATTTGCTCTTATACCCTTCTTGTATATGTGAAAGGAAAGGAAGACACACACAAAGGTGCATATGATTTCAAAGGAGGAACTTTCAGAATTTTCTCTTGTAGAGTCTGTGTTCCATACAAATATCTGTGTGTTGCAGGATCCAAGCAAGTTCAATGTTTGCTGTTTTTTCAGATAAATTGAGTCATATTTTGAAAATACAGTATCTTAACTTACAGTAACTTAACTATCTTTTTGGTTTTTTATTAGGGTATATTCAACCAGTTTCAGTGTAGCAGTGAGAAGGTACTGCCTTCTGATGCCTTGCGCACTGCTCTTGCAAAGACATTTCAGGATGAGCAACGCTTCCAGCTGGGCATCATGGATGATGCTGCTGAATGTTTTGTGAGTATAACTGAAAGGTGGTTTGACAGGCACAGATGTGGCCCATCACTACCCAATCTTCCTTGATTTTTTTTTTTCCTCTTCCGCTTTATTATTTTCCCCTTCCATTTCTCCTTTTCCCAAATTGCAACAGACTTTGCATGTTTAGGCTGGAGAATTGCACAGAGAGATCCCCAAACTAATGATTTGGAAATGGTAATATCATCGTCAACCATTTTTACAGTTACTTTTTCATATGTACTGCTTGTACTTTCAAGTGTGTCTTAGGTAAGAATTATGAAAAAATTGCACTGAAAGAATCATCCAGGATTCTAGTTTTAAGGATCACCTCAAAAGGGTGAAAGGACATTTTGTTTGCCAATTTTTATGAAATTGTGTTTTCACAGGAAAATTGTTCAAGGGAAATTGTACAAGGTTAGAGCTGTTTTGCCAAATAATTAATCTTGACCTGTTTATTGCAGGCCTGTAAACCACCCAGGCAGCTAATAGTGATAGTGAAAAGTGTTCTGCTGAAAGAGATGTCAAGAGACTTCTGGCACCCACAGATTGATGTTGGCAACAGTGGGAGGAGAGAAGGTCTTGGGTCAAGAACTCCTGGGAACTTAAAAACAGACGTAGTTGTATGAAATAATGAATAGAAAATGTTCAGTCCTTTTGTTTCATACAGAATTTATCCTGCCTCTTCATTTATTAGTTCCCCCCCTTTTTGAAAAAATGTAGATTTTTTGCCATGTTTCAAAAATTTTGTGGAATGTAGAAGTTGATTTATTTTGTGTTCATGAGAAGTTAGTGTCAATCCAGTGATTTTTAAAAGTGCATAGATGCTCTGTCTAACGTTTGGTCATATCCATTGATGCTCAAGAATTGGACAGAAAAATCAGCAGCAGATTATTCAGCAGTGCTAGTAAATAAAATAAATGGTTACCTGATGCAGCATTTCAAATAGAGGGGGAGGCCATTTTCTTTTTTATCCAAGAAATACTAACTTCTTTGTTTTTGAAGCAACTTTCACAAATTTGCAGGAGCCTTCTGTCTATAATATGATTGCATCAGACATGCTTTTATGCTTTATATCTGAACTCTAGTCTGCAGTTGAAATTATCTAATGCATTTTTTCCTTTTCTTCCTTTGGCTAGGAAAACCTGTTAATGCGAATTCACTTCCACATTGCAGATGAGACAAAGGAAGATATTTGCACTGCACCACATTGTGTTTCCCATCAGAAGTTTGCAATGACTTTATTTGAACAGGTGAGGTGATGATATGTACATAAGACCAATCGCCAGTGTTACGTTCTCAAGTTTAATGTTTTCGTTCCTAAAACATGCCACTGCCATGGTAAAGAAATGTGCAGGCAGAAGTGTTGCAGTGGAAATACCTGTTTAATCTTGTCAATATTTTCTTTCTCTCTAGTGTGTTTGTACCAGCTGTGGTGCCACTTCTGACCCGTTACCTTTCATCCAGATGGTACATTATATTTCCACAACCTCACTCTGGTGAGTTGAGTTTTTCACAAGAAGCCTTCCCCCTGGCTTTTTTTTTCCTTTTTTCTTTTTTTTTCCCCTCCCATATTGGTATTGCAGTTTGATAGTTATGATCTTTATTGATCTTTATTGGTTGAATGGCTAGAACATGGTTTGTTTAAAGTTGGTGGAGCTTTGATAACAATGATAAAGAACATGAGGACTTAGTGGAGCAGAAGATAGCAATTTCAGCATGGATCAGTGTGTCTGCTTGTTTCTGATTCTGAATCTTGACAGTTGTAGTGGCAAGGACTCATGTACATTTTGAAGGACTTTAATGCGTGAGCAGGTGATTTAAGAAGGCAGATAAGGAAAACAACAAAAAAATTACATTGAAAAGGACCTTTGGACATCTACTCCATCCTCCTTTTCAAAGCAGGGCTAACTTCAAAACTAAATCAGGCTGCTTGGGGCTGTGTGTAGCTGAGTTTTGAAATTGTTCCATGATTTCTCTGGGCTGCCTGTTCCAGTTCTGAACTGTGGAAAGCTTTTTTCCTCCTTCATGGTGACCAGGCCAGTTCCCCAGTAACTAGGAGAAGGTGCAGAGAGGGAGATTCTTGGTGGAGTTCAGACGTGGTTTGTCCTGGTAAATCCATGCTGGCTGCTTTGACTCACCTGCTCCTTCATATGCCTGGAGTTTATTTCAAAGGGGATTGATTTGGTCTGTCATAGCCCCAGGTGGTAGAGTGAGACAGGCCAGCCTGTAGTTCCTCAAATCCTCTTTTCTTGGATGAATATATAGCTCTTGTTTAATCTAGTTTTGGGGGAACTGCCCTGGTCACTGTGACCTTTCATTAAAGGTGGTGCACAGAGCATAAGCTCCAGGTCTATAGAAGATTGATTGAAATAATACTGGAGAAGTCTTCTTTGAATAGATGGCTGCTCAGTTAAAAGCTTTTAAAATGTAATTGAGGCAGGAGTCTCTTATTTGCTTCTGTCTTGAAATTTTTGTTTGGATTACAACTTCTTTATGTCTGGCATGTGAGACATGTGATTACATAGCCTGTAAAAAATGTCATGAAAATTGATAGTTACTCTTCACATGCAGATCTTTGAAAAGGTCCCACTTTACCCGTGTACCAAGAGTATTGTAAAGCATCCCCCTTGTGGCTGGTGCCTGCTGTTCCATCGAGCTGTAGTTTTTCATTAGGTTCCAGCAGACACTGTGTATCAGAATATTATTTATTAGAAAAAGGGGAAAACAGTTATGTAAATGGTGTTCAGTATTTTATATGAAATACCGCAATAGATGTTAAGTTATGCATTATTTTAAAAGTATAAATACATAGTAATATATTTATTTACCTCTGAAACCATTTTAAGCTTGAACGTGCTTTGAGCACTAATATTCCTGTGTACATATTGTCATCTTTCTTTCAACTTGGACAATGAAATAAATTGGGTATTGTGCTATTTTTTGTTTGTAATTTTATTAAATATGTGCCTTATTGTGTTACTTTGCTATAATTGTGGTTATTGAAGGGGGAGCATTTTTAAGCAAATGTTCAATTTTGGAACCAAGTATTTATCAAAATACTGGAATTTTCTTTTAAGATACGAAATTTAAGCCAAACAATCTGTTTCTATTTTGAGTTTTAGTTGTTTCCTTTATGCAGTATTTTTGTGAAAGATGTAGTAATTCACACTTAATTATGTGGTTTTTTCTGTACTACAATGTTTAATAGTGTTGAGCATTTTAAGTTTCTTAACATTAACAAAATTTAGGTGAAAGGTATGCTAGTGTAGCATAGGTTTGTGTTTTTATTTTGTTACTAAACTTTTATTTTCCATGCTTTGTTTATACTAAAGCAATCAAGCTATTTGTATGCTGGAGAGGCGAGAGAAACCAACTCCGGATATGTTTGGAGAGCTCCTGCAGAATGCCAGCACTATGGGGGACCTGCGAAACTGTCCAGTGAGTAATCTTAGTTTTCTGTGGGTATGAATTTGGTATCACAGAGTTATTCAGTGAAGGAAGAGAAAAATTAGTGATGATGAGTGCTTCTTTGACCAGACATAAGTATTAAGAACAGGATATTTTTATGTATATTGTAAGTGCTAGATTTCTAAAGTAACAGTTTAATATCTTGTTTTGCCTTTTAATAAATATGCAAAAAGAGTTATCATCAAATTTTTTTTTACGTATTGATTAATAGGTAGGGCAGGAAGCAGCTGCATCATTGCTGCTTCATGTAATGCTGCTGTTAGGTGCATTGCAAGTCCTCAGTGAAGCAATACAGGCTCTAACAGGAGGACTTGTGTGCCTGGTCCTTGGGGGCAGTGTTAGTACTTCCATTTACACGTGGCCCACTTCCCAGTTTATAACTCTGAAACCTTGATCAAAAGTCTCCATTGAAATATGTATATATATATATATTTAATATTGGCAAATAGTGCTCACTTATCTAAGTAAAAGAAATTAAGATATTTTGTAGTAATTTAAAAGATGCATATAAGTCCAGCTATTTAATAACCAAAGCATGTGAAATTTAATAGAAATACATCCTTGGTCAGGGCAAACTATTTGTGAAATAATCAGTTGGATAAAATTGCCTACCAGCATTTTCCGCCCCTTTCTTTTTATACTCAAGAAAATTTTCTATTGAGATTTAGCTAAGTGTGGCCTCAAAGTTATGCAAGGAAAGCTTTTTATCAGGATGCCGTGTTCCTGCTGTCATGCTGAAAATGCTGAAGGAAAGAAGACAATTTGAGAGTAAGATAGGTTGGGAGGTAATACACAGAATTGCTTGAGCTTTAAATGACCCTTCCAAAATATGTGTGAATAAAGTAATCTTAATTAAAACCTCATATCTACATTTAAACATCAGAGTCCTCTACAGTTTCATTCTGTTTTTTAATTTCTCATTTTTGTGTCTCACTGATGGCTGGGACTGAACTTCTGGTTCAATTTTCTAGATTGCTGTGGGGAAGAGATGCTTTGTGATCTCTTCCCTGGTTTTAGTGTCAGAAATTATTATATCCAGTTGTGAAACTGGACTCTGTAGACAAGAGCAACGATTCTTGGTATGAATTTTTTTTTCCTGGAATCTTGCAGGAGTACCTTTGTGGTGTGCCTCAGGGAAAAAGCGAATGTTGCAAATGGACTTTGCCATAGTTTTTGTCATGTCCACCCCACTCCTTTGTGTCATCAACACCACCCCCAAAAATGCACTGGTAGTTATTTAAAAACTAAAAAATGGGAAGAAAAATCAAAATGGGAAATAAGAATTGTAGAACTCCTGTGGGTTATTAAAGCAACTCTTATTCTCCTGATCTTCCAGCTGCTGTTCTTATATTTATGTAAATACTGACCTAACTATATTGTCCAAGATGGGATGCTTGAGTTACCCTGTGGAACCAAACAAATGTAACAGAAAAGCAGGGCTTTGAATTTTTTTCTGGCATTGTCATATAAAGCTTTGGTCTCTGTAAATACAATTCTTAATTTGAGATTCTAATCGAAAGTGACCTTTGCCTCCAATTCCTAAGAATGTTACTGAGATCTTCCATGTATGCTTGCTTACCATTTTTAAAATAAGCTTATTTTTGTGCTCTGTGTTTTTAACATTTTCAATAGCATGAGGAAGAATCAGCAGTGTTCACTTTAAAGCTTGAGAATGCCAGATAGTCTTAATAGCACAGCACGTCTATGACATGAGAAGCTCATACCCTAGCACTGAGTGTATATCTGCTGTGCTTCACCACCTCCTCTTTGGAAGCTGTACTTCTGAGACTTACACTTGTTAGTGTCTTGCCGTAACATTATAACAAGAGAAGAATTATATTCAATGTCCTGTTTTATTTCTATCCTCAGAGTAACTGTGGGGAGAAGATCCGTATTCGTCGTGTGCTGATGAACTCGCCACAGATCATCACCATTGGGCTGGTTTGGGACTCAGACCACTCTGATCTGGCTGAGGATGTGATCCACAGTCTGGGAACTTGCCTTAAACTAGGAGATGTGAGTTTTTTGTATTTTGGCACTGCCTACAGAGAAAGTCTTTTTCATGGTAGCCTAAAGTAGCAAATCAAGAAAAATAAAAAGTCACCACCTGTACCTTTTCAGTGGTAAATTGAGTGGTAAATACCATAAATTGAGGAATAGAGGGCAGAACGGAGGATCTGACCTGTCTCTGAAAGCCTTAGAAAAACCTGTGAACTGTATTTTCTTGAGTTTCTGAAATTTTAAATACATTTTCAAGTGAAAGGAAATTTTGGATTGGGGTTGTGCTATTTCTATGAAAATACATATGTGCTCTTTCATTTTGAAGAACAGAAGTTTATTTCTATTTCTTTTGAAGACAAAATGTAGTTTGGTGGTCTTTGCACTTTTTTTTTTTTTACCATTAGCTCCTATTTTTGCTGAAATGTTCATAACACTGTGGTCATAACATTAAAGAGCTATTTGTAACTGAACAGTCTCTGAGCGGTGGTGGCTGGCACTGTGTGATTGAATGACAGACTGAATTAAACAGGATTCAGAGGTTTGTCCCCTGGAGGATTCACTTACTCTACATTAGCTAATGCTTTAGAGCTGCATTATTGGTGTACCAAACTGTGGCTGAGTCTTATTGTAGCGTTGACATACTACATAAAATAGTTAATATATATGCACACACTTATGTTAAAAAAAATGAAAGGCACTGTCCAGTGCAGTGTACCAGAATCAGTGGGAGCTGATGGAAATGTGCTTATGAAACAGTGTGGTCTTTGTGTAGCAAAGCAGTAATGCACTAAGAAAATGAGACCTGTGCATTTTAAATTAATAAAATTCAATTAAATAGAAAAGGTGGGGGTTTTTTTTCTGTGTGCTGAACTATTTTGACCTACTGATGTCTTCAGCTGATCTTCTATGTGTTAGCATCATAAACTGGTCCTTGCTAAATTCTGGATAGTCCTTGCTAAAGACAGAATAAATGCCAGCTGTTTACTGTCCAAACCGCTTTGTTTCTGCAAAAGTGAGTGGATATTTTAAAGAGTATTTGGTATAATCAGCAAGCATGACACAGAACACAAATTTTCATAATAGAACCACATTCAAATTCTGTAACAAGTATTTTATCATTGTTGTAAATGTCTTCCTTCAAGTAGACACAGAATCCAAGTCCAACTCAGTTTATGAGCATCTGGTGAGTTGGTCAGAACTCATTTCTGGTGTGTGTGTCTGTGTTTACTTGAACATTGCTTAATCACTTTATTGCCTTGTTTTCTCTGTCTTTTGAAGTAGAAACCTGACACTTCTCTATAGTACTTTGAGGTCTTTGAACGTAAAACAGTATGTAAAATTCTGAGCACTTTATTAATTTCTGCTTTCATTTTTCTTATCTCCCTTCTTGAAGCTCTTCTTCAGAGTAACTGATGACAGAGCAAAACACTCAGAGCTGTATTTGGTGGGAATGATCTGTTACTATGGAAAACACTATTCAACCTTCTTCTTCCAAACTAAAATCCGCAAGTGGATGTACTTTGATGATGCTCACGTTAAAGAGGTGAGAAAAAAATGTTTGGGAAAATAATCTGTTGGAAATTTGTTAGCTGCTTGTGTGTAAATCCATACTGTTTTCTACAAATTTTGAGGGGTTTTTTTGCGGGTTTTCCACTCAGGATCCACAAATTTGTTATTCCTTTTTTCTCAGCGAAGTGAAGTATTTTCAATAAAAGCATAGCAGAAATCTCAGAAGCCCTATTCGTAGTTCTGTTCTGTTGGCTTCCAGTCTTGTTTTTATGCTGTTGTTTGAAAACCTATGGTTTGCTTGTGTGTACAGCTGACACACATCTCTTTCCCTTGCTGACAAGCAATGTAGCTATTTAGTGCCTGTTTTTGGACTCTGCTGAAGTGTCTACATGCCAGTCTTCCCTAGTGCTTGCTGCCAGCAACAGATTTTCCGCGTCTTCTGTTAGTGTTTTTTTTCAACCTTTTCACCAAGCGTGAGGTCCTTGACATTAAAGACACTAGTGCTGGGATCTTGGCACAGCATTATAACTGATTAGATTGTTTGGTATTATTTCATACCACTCTCTTTTTTACTTCTAGTCATGGAATCACAAAGGTGAGAGAAGATGATTTGCTCCTGTAGTCATGCCAGACACAGTTTCAAAGGGAAAAAAAAATTTCTTCAGTCATACTTCTCTGCAGAAAAAATTTGCCAAGAATAGATATTGCAGTGCTATAGTAGACCACCCATGTATGGAGCAGATATGTTGGAATAAATGTTCAGTGTATCAGGTGAAACGTGTATTAGTACATGGGGAATGCGAATTAATTGCTTGGCCTATCAATGCTTACAGAGGTTTTGTCACAGCAGAAATATTCACACAGTTGAAGTATTTAGCTTTGAATTGAATTTACTGTCCCAATACCTTTTATTGTTCATTTTGTTTGGTAACAAATTCTTCTGCTTTTTGATTGATGCAAGGTTAGAACATCTCAGAGGATGAAAAGTTTTTTTATGGAAAAGAAATTTGAAAGGGAAGGATTATTTTTGTAGTTGTATTTTTAGCATGAATTGTAATCTGTTTAGCCATAGAATGGTGAAGACCTTGATTTTAGCTAGGTTGTGTCAAGAGCTTTCTTGCTGAGTCTGGTTTGATGCTGGCTATAGAAAGAGTTAAAGTATCTCAGTGGAAAATCAAACTCTGAAAGAACTGTGACAGGGGAAAAAGAGAACTTATTATAGAAAATGATAATGGAAAGCCTTTCTTGGTTTTTTTTTTTCTTTTTGGTTGTCAATTCAGATTGGTCCAAAATGGAAAGATGTTGTGACAAAGTGCATTAAGGGTCACTATCAGCCTTTGCTGCTGCTCTATGCAGATCCAAGAGGAACTCCAGTGTCAACACAAGACTTGCCCCCTCAGGTGGATTTACAGCAATATAGCAGGACTTGCTATGACAGCGAAGACTCGGGTAAGCAGTGTGGGCTCTGTGCCTTGTACCTTCGTGCTGAAATGTGGTGTGTGAAATGCTTTTCTTCTTCTGAGTGTATTATTGTCGGTAGGGGTTGCTTGTTGTCGGTGATCAAGAATTCTGAAGAGGATTTTCAGTGTTTCATCTGTGAACCTCTCTCTTGGTCCAAGACTGATGATTGTTTGGGTAGCAATCCTGTCCAAAAAAGTTTGGAGAAAGAAACTGTGGGCGAAAAAAAAGTGAAGGACCTGGTGTGGTGCAGATGTAGAGAGAAACAGTAACTGACTTCAATAACTGAAGTTTCTGGCTTCAAAAGTTCTAAACCATCCTTAAATAGTATATTTACTGCAGGACTTGTTCTCACCAAAAATGTGAAGTGCCCTCAGGTTCAGTGTTTGCAGTTAAACATAAAAATGACTTCCTTCTTTAATATATCTTTTCTTCTTTAATTTCTCCACTGAGAAATGAGTATGAAACTAATATCCCATATATTATGGAATGTATACTTCACATATGTAAAATGACCAACAGTCTTCAAACTGTTCAGACTTTTTACTTTCATGTAATGAAAGTGGAGGAAGGAGATTGCCTTTTTCACCTCTTTTAATGAGTTCAGGAATTACTGTACTTAGACTGAATCATGATGCTTTGTACTTTTCAGTAGAGGATCAATGCTGGCTTCTTGAGAAGGAGCACGTTACTTTGCTTTAGATAAAAGTATTTCAGTATAAAGTTTATACTAGATAAGCTTTTGATTCATAATAGATGAAACCTGTTAATTATTTTAATGTGATAATCTTGTTGCCTTTATTAATATTTCGTACTTGAGTAATTTTTTTACTTTCCCTGAAGCAGTGTGTTTCATACTGTAGTTGCACTCAACAGTGTTGAAAATTAATAATAATTTCAGTATGGTACTAATGTGTACTTTCAGTCCAATGAATGTAGTTTAATTTTGCATATTAAAAATATTTGATAAATTTGAAGTTACCAAAGAGAAAGAAAGAGGTTTTCAGAAGGAATGACACTCTCTCCCTGCTTCCAAAGGAGCAGACTTTCCCCATAATCTCTTGTTGAATCTGAGTTGGTATCTTTGGTATTCTGTTTTTCTGTAAACTTCTGTATAGTTGCCCTGTTCTCTTTTTTTTTAGCCTTTCTTGACTTTTGTAATAGCTGAAAAAGATTGAAATTTGACGTGGCTTTCTTGACATATCTTTCTTCACCAGGGAGAGAGCCTTCTATCTCGAGTGATACCAGGACAGATTCCTCTACAGACAGCTATCCTTATAAACAGGCACACCATGAGTCTGTGGTCAGTCACTTCTCCTCTGACTCCCAGGGGACAGTCATCTACAATGTGGAGAACGATGCAGCTTCACAAAGCAGCAGGGACACAGGTAGCAGATACCATTACATCTGTATGATCATTGTCATTAGATAAGATGACTGCAGTGGATTCCAGTGAAAAATGTCTCTATATATACACACAACCTATAATGGAATAGTGAACAGTATTTAATATCCCAAATTTTTGATTTGTAGTGAACTGTTGGCATTCACCAAAAATAACATGTTTAAAGGTCTTATTGGCTTCTGTAGACTTGCATCTAGCCGGACAAGCATTTACAGATTGTTTTTTTTGTTGTCCACAATACTGCCATCTCTCTTTGTTACATAATTCTGAGAGCTGGAGTCTGCACAGCCCTGTTGTAGGGTTTGGTTACTGTTGTGTGTGCTACTTGCTCGTCTCCAGGCAGTTACTCCATTTCAGGAGTTGCAGCTATCTGGGAAAGGCTCTTTCATCACCAGAATCCCTCATACTTGGGAACCTAAGGATTTTTCTGTAAGTGGGTGTTGGTAATATTTACTGCACCAGTGAGGAACATAAGATAATGTCCTGCCTGTGCCACGGAAGCAAGTTAAGCTGGTATATGCAGTGAGAAGACAATCTGTATGTTCTTCGGGCAGCTGAACAGTCTGCCTGAACACTCTTTAGTTGAAAAGAGATTAACTGGAAGTCTGAAGAGTTGATTTCCTCCGTTATTCATGGCCAGTGACCACAGTCAGCCTGTTTCTGCATATAGTAACTTCTAACATCACTTCTGAAAAAATAGTGCATAAGTTAAGGTCAGACTTCTCTAGCATCAGAAATAGGATCTGCTATGTCTGTTTGAATAGTTATTTTATTGTGCCTTAAATAGATTTTCTAAGAAGACCTAAGAGTTGAATCAGCAGCTGTTAGTTGCGCCTGAGTGTCAAAGCTGTCACACTTTGTCCTTTTATTTGTAAAATTGTTGCTCTCTTGTGTCATCATTGGTTCATTTGAAACAATTTATGGTATGTCAAAATCTGAAAGAAATGTTTCAAATTCATTTTATTTAGTAGTCTTTCATTCTTCATCAGAGGTTTCAGTAACTATAATCCCCAGGTTAAGGTAACCCAACAGTCCTTTTAATGTTTTAGCAAATACTTAATGCTGTAGGGACCAGTCATAGTCTTAGGGTGTGAGAAAGAAAAGAAAGTTGGAGCAGAAGTTGAGTGATGAGGAAACAAAATGTATGTTTGTCTTCAGAGTACAAAGAAGAGAAAATTGAAAGTGCTAGTGGTATATTATTTGAATAGTCTGCAAAAATGGCACAGAGTTTATTGGATTAGGTTCCTGCCTGCAAAACTTGCCATGCAGAAGTTAGCAGAAAAGGAGAGGAAAGGGGATGGTTGCAGACATGTAAGCATGAAGTTCAGCATGTAACCTTTTGTTCTGTCTTTTTTGGTGACTTTGTCCTTTTCTTTTTCTTTCTTCTCCTATTGATTCTATCCTGTGTTATTCCCTTCAGCTTAGCCCATCTCTCCACCTAAATTCAGTTGTCTTTATCTTCCCTAATTCAGCCCTAGCTATAGTTAGTCTGTCTCCTTAGCTAGCCACTTGTCTGGGCATTTCCCCTTTTGTTTTACCTACCCACAACCTTTCCAAAAAAAGTCAGTCTGCCAACTAATACAACTGCTCAGTCATCAAATGCTGATCTGTGGGGCTATAAAGAAGCCATCCACATTGAACTGTCAACTGAATCGTTCTGGGCAAGAGCAGGATTCTTCATTTAAAGGCCATTTACCCACTACTCCAGCCCAGAAAATTATGGACCCTATCCCACATCATCCTCTGGGGAAGGACTACCATTGGGTCATATGACCTCAGGCTGCTGGGTACTTCAGAATGGGGGCAGAAAGTGGCTGCATAAGCCCTCTCTTTGCTCCTACCAACCTGTGCTGCTGAGAAAAATGTGCGTATTCTCACTGCCTTATTCATGCAACTGAGATTTCAGGGGGAGGGAGTAGGGGGTGTTCTGTCTCAACCCATTTGATTTTTCATTTTCTTCTCTAACATGCTCTTAGACACACACAACTCCTGCAAAAACAAACTTTTCCTTTGAATATTGCTGTTTGCTTGTGAAGCCATTCCAAGTCTGCAGGATGAGGTATTTAAGTGATACATTCATCAAGAGACACCTTTTAAGCATATCATTAGGTACTCAGAAGTCCTGGCTTGTTATTTTAGTGAATTTTAAAAAGTGAGTGTTAAGTGTTAGCTTATATTCTTGGGATTTTAGTTCCTGTATTCATGCATTATGTTGGATTTAGTCTTTGTTTCAGACTATCCAAGTAAACATGACAAAGCCTGTGTCCTGCAGACTTCTGATTCTTGACATCTCCTCTGTGGCTATAAAATGTCTGATGACAATGGGACAACATTTGCAATCTTTGAAAGGAGGAGAAATTACTAATGCAAGGCTAGCAGCCCTCATTCTAAAAGGCTAAGCTGGGCTTTATGCAAACCCTAAGAAAGTGCTAGTAGCAGTAAATATTGTCAAATAGTTTCTCTTATGGTAGTTGAAGGATGCTAACCAAGCAATCCCTATGAGGTTGGAATGTTTAACTAGAGAAGTTGTGCATGCTGAAGTGAAACACAAGTTACTTCTGTCTTGAGGGGAGCCACTATAAGGTATAAGATAATGCTGTTCTTGGAGTTCCTAAGAGATACTTTGCAGTCCATGCTGTGAAGGTATAAAAATAAAATCCTCCAAAGCACAGCCTCGTGTTCAGTCACCAAAATGCTATACGTCTTCTATCTTCTTTGCCAGCATTCCTCTTTTGCATCCTTAATTTCTTTTCTTTTGTATAGTCTGGTTGTTTCTAAAGAATTTGGCCACAAAATCACTCTTTGCTTTGCAAATGGAAAGAAAAGTGAGCCTTGTGTAGCTTGCTTTTTATTGTTTGGATTCACTCCCATTCATTTATTGTAATATCTTTTTAGCAATTGTAGTTGCAGTGAATCGGTTTTTTAACTGTTAAAGGTACAATTTTATATAACTAATTTGTTTCAAATGTTGATTTTTTTGCTAATTTCTGGAGAAGAGAGAAGGCTCAGGAGGGCTGGCTCTGTAGTCTGGGGGCTGTTAGACTACTATTTGCTAGTAGGGATTTTTGTTTCCTGTCATCCTGTGCAAGGTAAAAGTTTGTGATACAAAGGCTAGAAAAAAAATCTTTGTAGCTTATTCATAAATTCCCTTCTTATCTTGCATCTCTGCTTGGGACTACTCACGTGAGTAAAGCCATGCGTGTGTTTGTGCTTGCAGGTTTAGGACTGTAAATGTGTGAGAACTATAAAATTAAGCAAAGGCAACACAGAAGACCTGTGATGTCAAATAGTCTTAATTCACGTTTGATATGAGGAATTTGGGAGTAAATTGTGCTCAAGAGAAAATACTGGCACTCAGACACATAAGCTGTAGTAAGGGAATGTTGTGTGTCAGCTGATTCATGTTCATGGTTTGTGCTTGTGCTCTTAGCTTGTGGCAGATGTGAATTAGCTGGCTTGGCCATTGAGAGCCAAGTGAGGCTTCTTCACTGTAGACTAGGCTAACTCAGATTACTTAGTGTTTGCTACAGGCAAAGAGAGTATAGATGGATAGTTAGTGCGGAGCAGCTGATGATGTGCAGTTATTTATTATTAGATAGTAACTTGTTCATGTGTTTGAGTCTTTATTCAACAGAATCATGTCTAGCAAGCTGTCCTCAGGAGTTTCATGTTCATGGTCATTAAAACTGACAGCAAGAAAGTGGTGTTCTTAGACTATTAGAAGACGAAGGAGAGTCAACCTTTTCCTTGGCCTGTGGATAAGCTGTCATTAACCAGAGTCCTTGGAGAGGCTGTATTGCTCTTTTATGACCTTAAAAATGGAACATCCTCTGCAAGACAAAACCAAAAATTTACAGATACAAAAACTTACCCAAACATGCCAGTTAGTGTTGGAGTGTCTGCAGCTCCTAAGGAGCACGAGAGTCCTGCTGCTCTTAGCACAGTGAACACTTGATCTGAAGGCTCTTGTCATCTCTGCTGTGTTCTTCCTTCTTCCAGGCCACCTGACTGACAGTGAGTGCAATCAGAGGCATGTTTCAAAGAAAGGCTTGCTAGCAGACCGCAAGAGGAGTTCTAGCCGGTCTCGGTGGAAAGGAGATGAGACTCAGTCATCAGGATACCATAGTGAAGGCAAGAGATGTTACTGTATTTTAGATAGCAGTATCTTTCTGAATGTTTTTAATGTTCTCAGTGTGTACATACATTTCCCTCATTGTTTCTTCCATCTTTGTCTTTATTTAGTCCTCTCTTTGCTTTATGGTGTTTTGTTCTGTTTTGGTTTGTTTGGGGACTGTTGGGTTTTTTAAATTATCATTTTGTTGTTTTGGATTGCACTTTTCAAAGTCTGCATGAAGATGCTGCAAGTAGGGCTGCTGTTTAACTGAAGTTATTTTTGTGGCTTTTGCTGTCTTTACAAACTGCAGGAGAAACCTTGAAGGAGAAACAAGCCCCCAGAACTGCCCCCAAGCCATCCAGCAGCACCAGCAGGCTGAGGGAATTTAAAGAGACAGTGAGCAATATGATCCACAGCAGACCACAGCAGATTTCTCAAACCGTCCAGACGTCCCCTCGTGGAGGAATTAGTGTGGATCAGGCAGAAACACGACCCTCAAAGAGCCTGTCTGCACACACTCGAGACTGGGAAGTGGAGAGTACCAGCAGTGAGTCTAAATCCAGTTCGTCTAACAGGTACAGGCCATCATGGAGACCCAAAAGAGAGTCTCTGAATATAGACAGCATCTTCAGTAAAGACAAGAGGAAACATTGTGGCTACACGCAGCTTAGCCCTTTCTCCGAAGAAGCAGGTAAGAGTTTGAGAAGGTTTATTTCAGAACGTGTGGGAAGTGAAATCTTGAAGGTGGAATTTAGGTCAGTGGTGAGTCATGTCTGTGAAGACTAATTCTTGTGTGGATATTCATATTGGATGTTCATATTCATATGTATGATAACTCTGTTTTCTGTGTGCTACGTTTCCTGTCTAAGGAAGTAATAACGGAAACGTTACCGTCCAGCCTGCTTAAGTGGACACAGGCTGTACTACTAAGTGTCTGAAGTTCGTCCTTTGGAGACCTTTTGTATTGCTCTGGTTTTTCCTGGGGCTCATCATGGTATTTTTACTTGATGGCTCAGAGTATGGTGCAGAAAGTACTTTGTGTATTAGTGCAGACTTCTTATTGTGAGGATAAGAGCCTGGAAGCCAGTGATGATTTATCTGGAAATATTTTACACCACAGAAGCTATGCAGCATGTACATGGAGAGTTTGTCCTCAGCTTTGCTGGTTTTGACAGTTGGAAAGAATTAGGAAGCATAAAGGAATAGGGAAGGTGAAGGGGAAGAGAACGCAGCTCCAGGGAAGGAACGGAGTCAAACAAGAATTAATCGGAAAGACAGTGAAATGTGTAAGGAATAATTAGAAATCCCTGAGTTTTCCTGTCGTCTGTATAAGCTAGAACAAATCATAAATGGCAAAATAAGGAATGTAAAAAATGAGAGCAAGTGAAATAGATACGACAGAGTACTAGAAATAAAATCGGGTATACTGTAAAATTATCTTGTACAAATACAGGTTATTATGGGGAAGAAAGGATTTTCATTCCAGACTCAATTATTCCCTCAGGAGGAATATGGTAAGTTATACAAAAGGGGAAAGAGTAGAAGATAAGTTTGTTGAACAGATTCTTGATTAGTGTTGCTAGAAAAGCTGTAAAAGTATTGGGATTTTCTTGTTTAATATTGCAAATTTTACACTAAATTAAGCACGGTGCTTCTGGTTTAACCATAGTTGAGAATCTAAGGTCTATGAATGTTTTGCTGGTATTGAAGCTTAGGTCTTCTACCGAGCTATATTGTTTTATCTTGGCAGGTAAAGAACTTCCTGAGAATGAGGTGAAGGAACACACTGTTCATGAAACAAGGTCAAGCCAGTCACATGTCAGGTACAAGCGTGGTGCGCTGGGCCGGAGCACCCAGCACCATATGGTGGATCAACATCCTCATCTAATCCAGAGAATGGAGTCTGGCTACGAAAGCAGTGAGCGCAACAGCAACAGCCCAGTTAGTCTGGACATGCCCTTGTCTGAAAGCTCAAGCACTCACAGGTAATTGCAACAAACGTCATGGTTGGGATGTAGTAGATTTTTTGTAGTGACATAATGGTGTAGAACATTTTTCAAAACAGTGGTCCTAGTTTGAAATAACAGCTTTACTGGGGCCGGGGAAAAATAGTAGGGAAATGGGCGCCTGTTCTTTTCAGTGTATTGATAATTTACTGCTAGTGAGAGCAGAAAAAAAATAGGGCTCAGTTGAACGAGAAATGTTATCGGAAGTGATGCATCTGAAATAGTTGTACCCTTAGTCTGTAGTTTGAAAGCTTGTGCTTTGAGTAGCTCATAGTCCTTTTTGTTTCAATTAAACCACTGATTCATAGATAACTTATACAAAAATGAGAAATCAATAGTCTTCTATAGAAGTCTTTGTTTTCAGACACACTTGCAATATTTGTATGTAAAAAAAAATAGACAGCACAATGTGTTTCTTTCTATGATTTGGAAAGCTTCAGGTAACCACAAACTGGCACTGTTTATGGCCAGAATTTTAGATTTTCAGCTGTAAGAATCTGTTATAAACAACTCCTGGACCATAGCTTTAATATAAATTGCATAATCTTATGGAGGAGAATAGAATTACTGTCCTCCTTGTTAACTTCGTTTTTTCCTGTTTCTCCCATTATTTCCTTATGGTAGACTTCTTTTAAAATGAAATTAAAATGCAAGTATATGCTTGTGTGGATACAAAAAAGGTAGATAAAATTTCTCCTGGAGAGATTAGGAATTAATAAAACGTAATTACTCTCTTCTTGGAGGGATGTTTATCTGAAGCGAGCAAGTGGCATTGTTCCCGCTTGGCGTAACATCCCAAAGTCTCACAGTAGCAGCATCTTAGAAGTGGAGTCTGCTTCATCAATTGGGAGCTGGACAAACAGCCCACACACCATTGGAAATGGTAGGATACACTTTGTGGGGTGGTTATGTAGGGTAGATTGTATTGGAGTTTTTCTTTATTTTCTGGATGTTTATATTCACGGGGAAATTACAAGGAAAGGGAAATTTTGAGGAACATAACAGTTTTACAAGAAATAAGTATAATATTTACCAAAGGGGATTGCAAAAACTTTGTTGGAATATTCCTTTGATCGTGTTGTTCTGGCATCTCTTTTGTATACTGACTTACCTGATAAAATAAAGCTATTTTTCCAATTCTTTCTTATAATTCAGTATTCTGCCATCAGTCAAAAATACCCTCCCAAGCCTAACTATAACTTAACAGAGTCCTGAAAACAAGCCTGTAATTCTATACAAAATTCAAAGCTGTCAGAACTGTGAATGTTTTTTTATGAGATGTTTGGGCTAAGGCTAAGCTTTTCTGCTTATGTATTGTTCTAAGAAATCCTTTATTCCAGAGAGTCTGGGGAAGGGAAAGGCAGGAAGGGAGATACTTTCTGAATACTGATAGTTGAACTGAGAATGACAACTGATGGATTTCTGTTGTGTAGGATATTGATATGCTTTATGTTCCTCCCATTTTCGTCCACTTTATGCAGTTGGATGAAAAACGTCTTACTTGGAATCCATTTAACTTTTGAAAGCTAGTGATCTGGCTAATTTGACATAGCATTATTTACAAATTATAAACACAGTAAGAAGCTTCAAGATTTCATCAGCTTAGGGTTATTTCTTCCAATGATTTTCTCTGTTCCATATGTTGTTTTCCTGGGTCAGTGAATCCAGGGATGGGCTGTGCTGCAGGGGAGCTTGAAGCACTACTGTATTGGGTGGGGTTTTATAAGTAAAATTTTACAAAGGAAAATTTATGTTCTGCAATTGCATGGTCTTTGCTTTGTCAGTCTGTTGTTTTCTAATGTTAATTTTATTCTCCATTAATACTTTTTTGTTGTTTAAGGGGTACTTTGAGAGATGTAGCTATCAAAAAAGTTTGGTTGGTTGGTTTGTTTTGAAGGTGGAGACATCTTTGTACCTTTAAAGAGTGAGCTGGACGAATTGCAAGAAGAGGTGGCAAGGAGAGCCCATGAGCAAGAACTACGCAGAAAGAGAGAAAAGGAAATGGAGGCAGCAATGGGCTTTAATCCTCGTCCCAGCAGGTTCATGGATCTAGATGAACTGCAGAATCAGGGTAACCTTTTGAATGCAGTATATTTTGCAAGATGGTAGTGCTGAAGTTTTTTGAACCTTTGAATGTGATTTCCTGTTTTAATTCTTTTGTGTCTCACCGCATCCACCCCCCATTACAATTTTGTACCTTCAGGTAGTGAAATACCATCCATTTCAAACCTGGAGAAAATGAAAAAGCTGCTTGGTATTTTGACCAAATTTCTTCTTAAATGAGAAAACAAAGTAATGTAGAGGTATTTTTAAGATATCTGCATCTTTGTATTTTTACAGTGATCTACAGTGTTAATAGTATTGATGGGTAGATTTTGCTGTAAGCCTTTAAAGCAGCATCTTGAAATGAGCAGGGCTGTTTGCACCATTTGGGCATCTTAGCTCTGCTCATAGCAGAGGTTGTTTATATAAACCATTGTTCTATTTCTGATTGATTTCAGTACCTTCACAGCCCTAAGCAATTCTGCTTGTTCCTGCCTGGCTGTGTACCCGCAGCACAGGCATGGGATCACATACTCTGGCTGGATCTAATTGAAAATGTGAGCTGGGTTTAGGTTGCATATCTTTTCTAGGGAAAAAGAATTAAAAGAATTAAAAGCCAAGTACTAAGTTTGATTGTCTTTTCCATGACTCCTCATCTTTCTGTCAGGAGGTGGCAGCAAAAGTGGTTTAATTGGAAGGATGCAGCTGTAGCAGAAGGAGCATGACAGGATTCACATGTGATACCTTTGTTTTAGCCCTAAATCTCCATCAGCCAGTAAGGGGATTCAAGAGAAAGGTGGGATAAGGCGCACTGACCCAGTCAAGAGCGAGCCCTGAAACATTCTGGAACACTTAACTGGGGGTCAGTGGAGGGTAAGCAGAACCAGGAAAGGTGTAGTGACCACATGGGCTCTGCTCCGACAAATGTATGCATGATCAGGGCAGTCCTACTGTGACATCCTGTGTTGCCAGGCCTCCTGGCATCCCAATACTGCTTCCTCCAACCTGATGTAGAAAAGAGTTGAGGTTGCTCGTTTGCTGTTCAAGGAGAGGAAGGAGAGGGACGGTCCACAGCAGTGCCCATTCTGGACACAATCCTGAGGGTGCTCTGCAGCCTACAACCATGCCAATTGTTCAGCAGCCAGAATGGCACTGTGCCAATGGCAGCTGAACAATATCTCTGTGAGAATGTCTGATTGGGGATATTTGTGTAATTTTTGCTGACCATCAGTTATGCTTTACAGTCCTACTATGGCCTGCTGGTAACCAGGAGAAAAATTCTGATGTACCAGAGTAGATGATTTTTTTTTTATTAGTATAGTGTTTACTTCTGTAACATAAATGCTAATGATTTAAAAATTGGAAAGTAAACCTCTATTGCTGAGCATGTTGTATTCTCTGCTTCTCCTGCATGAAAGAAAATAGCATCTTCTCCAATACATTACCTCTGTTTTTGATCTCTTCTGTGAGTTGATAGAAGCAAAGATTTAGTTTTTCTTTGTTAAAAAGAAAGCAACTAGACTAATGCTAAATCAAAAAAGAATTCAGTGAAATGTTTGAGGAGTTCGGATGGATTTACTTGAGACATGGGCAAGTCTGATTATTCATTTGAAGTGTTTCCCCATCCCAGTCAGAGATACAATAGGTTAACAGACTGCTTGACTGCCTGGAAGGCTTGCTTGTATGTAGAACTCCAGAGCACTTGTGACTCATTTTCCCCTCAAGTAAACTGCTAAATTCATGCAAAGAAAGCTAACTTTAGTGTTCTGCGCTCTGATTACAAGCCTCAGTTGTCTTGATTTTGAAACTGAATGTGCTGCATGATTAACTCACTGCTCTAACAACTCTCATTTCTCTCTCCAGTACTAGCTTTTCATGCAGGTTCTTTGGGGTTTATGGTAAAAGAATTTGTATTTACATCTGTGCACAAGGGTGTTGGGGATCAGGTCAGGCCACAGCATGTGTTATGCAAATTGAGAGAATGTAATTTATTGTTGGCTGATAAAGATACTCATGTTCTCTTACCACAGTGACAGAGACATTCCATTAAAAAGACCCATCCCTAAACAAAGTAAAAAGTCAAGTTTTATTTTCTGTTTTCCCTGCCTCATTTGAATGTTTACATTTTAGTGCATAATTTGCATAAAGCCTAATAGGTGACACCAAATAGTTGAGGCATTTCTTCCTCTCAGAAATGGATGTCACGATGCCAGGACACAGGGGGTTTTTGTGTCCAAAGATGATTTATCCTTCTCCAGCACTGTTTTATAAATTTTTGCAAAAAGAATTCTAGACACATGCCACTTCCGTCTCAGCTTTATAGACCTTGTTTTTCAAGCTGCAAGACTGTTGAGTTTTTGTATTTCGTATGTTACTTACAGCAGTTCAGTCTATGCACTGAACTCAGTTATAGAAATATTTCCTGCAGGTATTTATGTTCACACTCAAGTCTGAGTTTTCTTCCCCAGACACATTGTTTGTTTCTGTTTTGATGAAGAAGAGACAGATGGGTTTTGTCAGGAAACCTAATATAAAATGAAAAAATCCCAATCTGCTGTATTTCTTTTACTAATACATTTTGGTTTAGATTTGATTCTAAATTTAGTTTAATTCCTACTTGACAGAAGTAATTTGAACTGACTCTGTGGTATGTCTGTACCATCTTTTGTACTGATTTAAAGTGTTCAAGATAGTAGAATGAGCCAGTACAACTCTCTCAACTAAAGAAAATTTGAGGGAAAAAAAGTCTGTTTCACATTGTTTTATTGTGTGGATGTCAAGCACATCAGGGTGCTCAAGATGTACTTCTGCTTAGGGAAGGTTAGGTGGTGCAGTCTGGGATGTGTGCAGCCTCTGCGAGAATCCATATGTGGAACGATTTGGCGATCACAAATGGGATGAGGGTAAGTGAGGGTTCTGCAATGAATGAAACCAAAATGAAGGGTGCTGCCCATTTGCAGGGAGGAGTGATGGCTTTGAGAAGTCGATGCAGGAGGCAGACTCAGTCTTTGAAGAGTCCCTGAATCAGGAGCAGAAGGGAGATTGTGCTGCAGCTTTGGCTCTCTGTAACGAAGCTATATGTAAGTAACCTTAACCGCCTGAGCTACTGCGCTTTGACTGTGTACTAATACAGAACAGAGTCTGAAATGCTACATCACATTAAGTGGTCAGGTAGTAATATGGGGGTCCAGCTGGTCTTTAGGAACATGCAGATAGACAGAATTTATCAATTTTATAAGCGTTCCCATTTGGGGCTTTTAGTCCTAGTGTTCTTCATCTCTTTTGTCATGTTTGCATTCATTTTGTTGTTCTCTCCAGTGCTAAGGTAGTAATAGCACTGGGGTGCTGATGTGCCCTTTTGGTGCTAAATTGTATGTTTCAGCAAGCACCTAGTACTAAGGTGGTTTCCCTTGCCACTTGGTCCTCACAATTTTTCCCCATTCGTCAGGCTGAATTGCAAAGGCCATTAAGCTCCCCTGTTTTTCATGGAGGGTCTAGCATAGGAAGAAAATGGTAACCCACTCTTGAGTCCTCTGTATTAGCAGAAGTGAACTATGCTGTATTTTAACTTTCATGAAGAAAAAAGCATTAGGACATCAAAGTGCTTAAATGCATTGTGACCTTTGAGAATGTGTGCTATGTGATTTCATTTTATTTTTGGTGTTTTTCCATTATGACTGGCTGGCTGTCTCACCCCATGCTCCCCTCTGTCTGTGTAGAATGGCTGCAGACAGGGTGGGTAGCTCCTGTGCCATTTGCATTTAGAAATTGGCTTTTATGGACTGAAGAATAAAGGGTGCAGCATATAGCTGTGGTGGTAGCTCTATTAGCTTCCATTCCAGCAAGGAACCTCAAATCCCAACTGGGTATTCCTGCACATAAAGGGAGTCCCAAGTATGGAGGACGCAGGAGAAGAGTAGATGACAGAATGAAGCATCATTGTGGTAGGGTTGGAAAGAGCCTGTGTGAAGGGATGAAAAACTGAGCTAAAACAATAATATTTTTTTAATTTTATTTTGGTTTAGTTTCAATTAATGTGTTTGTACACCTGGCTAAGCTGAATGTGCATTAATGGAAACAATAGCATCCTTGTGAATTCTTTTGTGGCAGTATTTGCATGGTCCATGTTTTTTGTTCCTGCTGCATCCTTTTTCTTTTTTTTTCTTTTTCAATTTTATTCCTTTTTTCTGTTTGTTTTCTGCTATGTTTTCTTTTGCATTTTAGCTAAACTAAGACTTGCCATGCATGATGCCAGCGCTAGCACTCACAGCAGAGCCCTAGTCGATAAGAAGCTGCAAATCAGTATCCGAAAAGCCCGGAGCCTCCAGGATCGCATGCAGCACCAACAGCCACCGCAGCCGCTGCCTCCTCCAGCCTGCCACCCACCCCAGGGCGGCACCATGGCCCAGTCTACAAGGTAGTGCGAGTACCTCACCTAGGCCCAGCTCTGGGCTGCATCTGCAAGCAGTGCAGTCTGGAAAGAAATAGCAAACTATGTGTATTTCCCCGGATAGTCCAAGTCCTACTGTGTGTTACACCCTCTTCTTTTCTTCTCTAGATCAAATCCTGTTATAAAACAGTCAATTACCCCATTTTCCTCCTCCCCACCACCCTTTTCCCCAGTCTTTATAGAATAGTCCAATGTGCACGTGTTTAAAATGTGATCTGTGACAGAGAATTGTAGCAGTCAGTGCTTGGCAGCATCGATGTCTCATGCACTAAGGGGAAAAATACAGCACACAATAATCTGGCTAAAAAAGTGTTAGGATGAAATGTGACTGTTCATAATCAGGAACAGTTTCAGGACTTGGTCATTAAAAGACTACAGTACAGTAAAAATCTTGGTATAGTTGCTTTTATGTTGGGAACATTGGCCACTGTGTTTAGCACTCTGTAGTTTGAAAACTGTCAAGTACACTGATCTTTTCCTTCTAGTCCACTTCTCTAGGGGTGCACTGGTACAACTCTTGAATCCAGATCCTGATCCTGTCACCTTGACTACTCCATCATTCTTCATTTTCTTTCTGTGCTTCCCAGCATCCCGTAGCCTGGCTTACAAGCCCTCCTCAGTGTCTCTTCATGATCCTTTCTTCCATACTGACTTTAACTACAGCATAATTAACTCTCTGCTATAACTGATCTTTTCTTCCTACCCTCTTTAGCATGCAGCTTAATCCTTCTTTCTTCCCATGCCATTCCCTCCTAGCTCTAGACCATCCCTTTCGAATTTCTAGGCTATTTCTTGAACTGTTACTTTTTTTCCCTTTTCCCCTTTCTTAACATGTTATATTATCAGAAGCTTAGATAAAATCTCTGATGAGAATCCTTCTCCTGTTCTGTTCTGTAAAATGCCATGTACAGCTGTATACAAACCCGGTTAATTTGCACACCTGTCAGGCTATAGTTCATAACGTTCTTTTCTTTTCTTACAGTACCTGAATTAGATGTAATGAAAACTGATCTTTTTGTCAATCAGGGGTCCATTATATCCTCTTTTACTGGAGAAATGCAAAGCTCAAATTAGGCGTTTTGTCAGATTCTAAGAAAATGAAAGGCACTTTCTCGACTAGTTTTGCTAATGCTAGATTTGCTCACTGCTACTCTGTGAAAAGAGCATTACTTTTGCAATAAAGTTATATCCAACCAAATGTTAATATTTCAGCCATTGAAAAAAAAACCCTATTCGTAGCCAGAGATCTGTACTCCAGCTTTGTAAATAACATAGTTGACAGTATTACATTTGCAATTCCTCATACATAGTGTTGTATGTCTATACACATCAACTAGGTCTTCATGGTAACTTTCATTCCATGCATCTCAAGGAAGAAACAAAGCTCTGATCTTACAGTTGCCTGAAGTTTTCTGCTGGAGCTGAGTAGCCTGTCATTTTCTCATAGGCAATGGACTTCGTACTGTTTGTCGTGTTTGTATATTAAAATGCTAGCTAAATGCAGAAAAATGGCAGGGACATACATGACCCAAGAATATAACTGTCTTGCATTGGTACATAAAAGAATGAACATTATTTTCTCACAGTCTGCTTAGGATACAAATTATTGCAGAATAATAGTTACGCATTTAACTTGAATTTTATTTAATGTTTTGGATAAATATCTCAAAAATGGGAATATAAAGATAGGAGAAAAATTTCAACCTGTTCCTTCCATTTGTCAAGTCATTCTTCATAAAGTTGCCTGGAGAAAGGGAACCTTACAGAAATACTGTCAGTTCATGTTCACATTACAAACATGTCCAATATATTTTAAAAGATATCTAAGATGTTGCTGTTGAAAACAATTATTTTCTTTTATATAAATGTTATTATTACAGTTATCCCTACTCTCATACTCAGTGTGCTGGTTAAAATGCCTCTGGTGCTGTACAAGAATACTTCATATAGAGCCTAACTGTAGCAAAATACTCTTAAAAATATGAAATGGGTTCAGTTAGATTGTTAGAGTAGGAAAACAAAGTTAGAAGCAAAGGATTAGCTTGTATGTGTCTATGCAAAATCTTCATATAATAAATAAATAAATGCAAAATCTTCATCAGAATACAGTGAGCAAAGAAAAGTGTGTTGAGCTGTATGTCACCTAGTGCAAGGTCTGTACCCTAGGAATAAACCTAAGCAATGTCTACTGCTAATAATTTACTCTTCTGTGTGTTTTAGTGAACAGACTGGCCCGCTCCAAGTACTGCTGAGCCAGGAGGTACCACTGGAACCCAACAAAGAAGTGGAATTTGGGTCCAGTTCTTTCTTCCACCCACCTGCTTCCTGCCATGAATTGCACTCATCATTATATCCAGAGTCTTCCTCCTTGCCCCCTTCTGAAAGCAATCCATCCAAAAGGATCTCTCCAAACTTCCAGTCTGCTTCTGCTGATTTTCATGACCAAGTTCCCTCTTTTCCCTATAGGCAAGGGTTGGCAGAGAGGTCTGCAAGAACTGAGAATGATGCCCACAATAGTGGGGAATTTGCTGACACCACAGCCACAGGGCCAAAAGACTATAGGGAATGCTGCAGTAGTAGCAAGTTAAAAGAGGTTCATAACATAATGCCTATTCTCACAGCTCAGTATAAATCCAAGGCTAACACAGTAAACTCTGGGTCTTTGCCTACACTATTTCCATGTCCACATCCACCACAAGCAGCATCTCCTGGAAAGGACAGCCAGCACAGTCCTTGTTCCAAACTTGCAAGCTCTCCAGTGCGGCCCAACATTGATCATTTAGGGGCCTATCATGCAATGACCCCTGCAACTTCATCCCCTACACAGCAGTGCTCCTTGGATCCTTTGCAGAAAAATAAGTACTCCAGAGCAAACAGCCAGGAGATTTTATTACCCTCACAGGGTGAATATGGCACAGCAGAAAGTTGTAAATCTGAGGCTTGTAGTACAAAGGGACATGTTCGCTCCTTGGCAGAGCAGTTTCAGAAAATGCATGCAGTCTCCCAGAGAAAAGGTACTCATGAAGAAGACTGGATTACTGCAGTGTGTCAGGATGAGAAGTCTCCAAAGTTTACACAAAAATCTTTCATCAACCATTCATCTTCTGGTTACAGACAGCTAATCCAACAAAACCAAGAAAACAAAAACCAGTCTTCTGAAAAATTACACTCAACTGTGGATATTAGGGATGGGGTAGTTTCTTTGAAGGGTTTTAGTGCCCAACATGTTGCTTCTATGAGTTTTTGTTCTCACAGTGAAGAACTGTGTAGAAGAGGTGGACAGAATATAGCAGACCCTGCACCCTACGTGGAAAGGCACAGTCATGATGGAGGAATGAAAGAGGTGGATGATGGAGCTGCTAGTAGCATGGTTGCCTCTATGCCTGTGGACTGTTGGGTGAATAATGTTACTAGGTATTACAGTTCTCAGAAGGCTAATAAGAATACTGAATGGCTTCCTGTACCTGGGAGGAGTCCACTCCTTTCTGATCAGAGAGCAGTTGGAGATAACTTCAGCAGGATCCCAGTACATCTGCATCCACAGTGGAATCAAGACACAGAACAGGAGCTCTCAGAACTGGAATCCCTCTATCAGACTAGTCTGCAGGCATCTCAGGCCACTAGGCCTTTCTTGGGAAGACAGGACAGTGCTAGGTATCCATTAGACCAATCAGGTAAGAATGATGAAGTTGTTTTTCTTGGTTGACCTGCCTATGTACTCCAATGTAGGTGAAGTTGCGTTTTCCAGTCAATTTAGTTAAATGGGCATTAATTTGTGCACAGATGCAGAAAAATTCAGGTTGTAGACTCTGAAAACATTCCAGCTAACTAGAGAAAGCAGTGTGATAGCACAGCCTGGGGAGGCTGCAGAGTGGCTGTTGATCTTGGCAGATGGGGAACAACATCTGTTGAGAGTAACACAGAAATAATAGATCCTGTTTTCAAGTAGGGAGCTACCTGCTTATGTCAGTCATTTTGCTGTTTGAAAGTCATACATCACCTCTGGAATTTATTAAACTGTTTCTATGCCTGATGTTAATGTTCTCCACATCAGTCAATTTTACCTGATTGTATTGTAATTGAGAATTTAATCTGTACCTGGTTGAGGGGAATAACTTTTAAAAGTGTTTCCAGATCTATGAGAGTTCAACCTGGGTTTTGATAAGAACTACCTGCTTTAAGTTAAGTTGTGGATAATGACTTTTGAAAGCAGCACTGAGGGTATATGACCTGCATTAAGATACAAGAGACCTTGTGGATTAGTTGATGCCAAAAGAAAACGAGCGTATTCTGTTGGTGAGGATATCCAGCTGTTGCTGGAGACATTCAATTAGAGTCTGATGACAGGAGCCTGGTTCCAGTTACACTGATCTAATCTCCTGCCTGAGATAGGGCAACCTTGTTTCTCTGCTTCACAAGTGAAGCAGCTATAATCTGTGTCTTAGCATTAAGGCTATGAATTTTCTGGTTAAATACAAGGCAGCCTGAAACTGGATGGGTACCAAAGTGTCACAGATACAGCTATACACATATGATACATATTGCAGTGCATACACAAGACAGGTTTTCCCCTGCCCTGCACCCATGGAGGTAGAGCCTCCGTTATTCCTGACAATGTCAGACCTGGCTGTGACCTGAGTGAGTGCTGCAGTAAACCCTTGAACAGATTTTTGTTTAACAGCTTGAATTTTCTCTGGAACTCTCATGTCTTGCAGTCCACTCACAGACCAGTTAAGACATCGAAATGTTGCCGTTTACCATTTGTTGTCATTTTGGTTTTCTTTCAGAGTTAAACAGGATCTGACCTCACAACTTTGCAGATACTCTCTTGCATGGGCTTGAATCAGAATGTCTTATATGTTCCTACTCAGCTGACTGATTTGGAAATTCCTTCTAAAAATGTACCAGGATAAAGCCCTATTGCTTTAGTGTTAGCTGGAGTTTCAGAGTTCTATCATCACATGACCCATTTCTTACGCTGACTTTTCCTGCCTATTTTCCTACCACATATGTGAGGCATATGAGATACAGATATTCTTCTAAAGGGAAGTTTGTGTTTGAGATCTGGTTTGCTGTAACTTTCAGTTGTTTCTTCCTACATTCTGCAAATTCTGTATAAAACTGAAAAGTTTGAACCACTGCATCTGCTGTGATGAGCTGGATGAAAATCACCTGAGTTAGCTCTAGGACGGCTTTTTCTTTCTTCTAACTTGGATTACCTATTCATTTGCAAATGCTGCTGAAACTGACCCATATCAACTGGTTTTGTCAGATCTTTGCATTCAGAATCATGGTGAAAATGCCTCCATTTCATTAGACGGGCTTTACAGCAGAGTTAAAGCCAAGACTTGCTTCTCCAAAAGCAGCCACCTCAATGCAGAAAAGGTGTTATTAGCATATCATCTTTCTTCCTTGATAGAGGAACTCCCTGTGACCAGTTTTATTAGGCCATTGATCTGTCTATTCCATGAGAAATTTTAGGATTATAACTGGTTGATGGGGATTGCACTGAGACGAAGTAATTGTAGTGATCCTAGTTAAAAATAACACCTTTAACTATTTGACTAGCAGAACAAATGGCTGGGAAACCGTAGCATTGGATGGGAAGGAGCAGGTGAATGTGTGGGGAACCTGAGGCTGACTTGTTTATCCAAAGTAACTTCAGGTAACTTACTTCTGGTAGCTGATTTTCTGTCCCTTTGGGCTCTCTAAACAGTCTCATCTCTGCATTAGGCAAGTGTTGGTGTGCACTTAAATCCTGCAGAAGGGACACAGAAGTAGGCATAGGATCCTGATAGACTGTCTCCCCTTGAAATGTTGGTGTTAGCTGATGTATTTATGTTCCAAGGATCTCTGACTTCTTTTTCTGTGTGTATAGTCCTTCTGTCTTTGCTGGAGTCAGACCTAAGATAGTCAGAAATGTGTCATAACATGCAATCAGATGTTGAATTTAATCATAGTGTTTTCCTTCCCAGTGTCTGTGAACCTGAATGTGAGGAAGCTGCCTGCTACAGCTGGCATGGGTCTCTCGAAAACCCCAACAGCGGAGATCGAGCGCAGTCTGTGTGGATCCACTGTCTCTTCTGTCTCCAAGGTGACATTTTGTTACTTAAGATATGCTAGAGGGGGAAGGGGTCTGCCTGTGCAAGAAAGAATTTATGGTGGGACAAGTGAAATACGTTAGGAAAAAATACTGGGATCATTGATATTAATCTTAGAGAGAATTTTGAGTGTACTCTAGCGCAGGATTAACTAGCTAAAATATGAGTTGCTCATGCTACATGCAACTTGCATGCAGTCAAATGATCTAAATCCTGGCTTGGAGGAACACACCCCTGAAAACTAAGCTCTAGTCTCTTTGAACCTTGTGGCACGAACTCCCTTGCGTCACAGCTGATGATAACTCCTTCTTAATGTTACCACTTGCAGAGGCACAGGCTTTTTTTTTTTCACTGTGTCACTACATATTTTTTAAGGGGGGATAATTTGGTATTTGCTGCAGTTGGTAGTTAGTCACCTCAGAGTGGGAGAAGATTTTTTTTTTTTTCCCCTGGGTAGAAACTGTTTAAATAACTGACAGTTACATATCAATGCCTGTATATGAAGACATGAAAGTATTTTCAAGGGGAAATGACATTTCCTGTAATATCTCTGTACTTGTTAAAGGGAGTTCAAAGTCTGTTCCTTTATAGAACAAAGGAAAGGAAAAATGGAATAAACATTTCCCTTGCTAGCATAAGATTGACAAGCTTCCAGCATTTATCAAATAATCCTAGATTTTTTTTTTTTTTGGGTTCTGACATGACTGTAGTACTTTATCATAAGATGACTGTCAGCTGCAGCCATGATTATCTCTCCAGGGGCAGTGGTGCTTGTAGCAGCAGTCAGTCCTTTAGGTAGATTCATCCCACTAGAGACATTTTGTCCTGGCTTTAGATACTTATAAAAGAACAAATCTCATTTAGACAAATAAATTAATGTATATTTATTAATGGAAGAAGGACGATAAGGAATAATATTTTTAATCAGTGGATCCAAACAGACTCATTTATCTTAAGTTTTCAAAGTAGTACCTGAATCAAGGATTTCAAGAAAGAAAAGGTCATTAAATATCATCAAAGTATGCTCCGTTCTATTTCTGTTAATCCATTCCCTATAATTATTGTACAAAATTGATTTAATGAAAAACCTTGTCTGAACTGTGTGATATTGTTTGCAGGTCACATATACCAGAGAACATAGCAGGGAACCAGAAGAGGAGGAAATATACAGTGCAGAGAATTTCCGTCGCATTGCTCGCAGTCTCAGTGGGACAGTTATCTCAAACAGAGAAGAGACCTTGGTCTCTTCTCACAGTTTTGTAAGTAGAATGATGTGCAGCTTTCCAAAGAGCTATCATCTGTCTGTAAGATTGATGTTTTCTCTGTCTGCATTTAGTAGTTAACAGACAAGACAGAAGACAACTCAATAATAAGCCATGATAAAAGCGTGTCTTTTTTGTTCTCTCTTTGGAAGACTAATGAACTCTTACATAAGTAACAAAGCCATCTTATTCAGGTGTTATTGCAGAGTACTGGCTGCTGCAGCTGGAAGGCATGTCAGCTAACATTACTTGCCAGTATGCAAAAACACTCAGAATAAACATTTTTTTCAGTGTTCACTTTAGTGTTTTAAATAAAGTTTCTCATACACCTATAATTTTAAAAAAACAACCAATACCAATCTGAAAGTTTCTGCTCTTTTGTGAGTATATTAAGCAAGTAGCATTTTTAGAGAGTAAAAGTAAACATTAAAGGGGAGGCATTTCAAGACTTGGTGCGTAACATGCAGACAGTTACATGGTTGCATAAGGTGCAGAAAATAACTAAAAGTAAAGAGATTGATCTTTCCTTTGTTCTTTCTGTTAAGTAGTCTTAGATGCAATTTAAAAGTGTCAGGAGAACAGTAACAGAGTGTTTAGCAACACAGCTAGATAAAATGTCAAGTTTTAGCTTGGACTGAATTTTTTGCAAACTGTACTTAAGTTTTTATTTGAAACCAACTGGGTAATAGGTGTAGAAAAGTCTCAGTTACAAAATCAGTCATTTAGACAGGTTGGTCCAATTGCAGCTTTCTGCTGTGTGCCATAAACTAAGTAAATGTCAACTTTGGACAGCTTGCTCCTCAGCATGCTTTAGTTAAGGGCTCTAACACATACCTGGAGGTGCTGGCAGAAGCAATTAAAAACCTCTAGCTGTCTCTTTCTGCTGAGGTTTTTATCCCCACAACACAAGCAGCCAATAGGATGATTGTCCGTTACTACTCTTCAAGTTAGGCACTGGGCTCAAGTCTGATGGTTTGTTACTATGCTATTCAGCCCCTGCTTTTTGGGGTAGGTATCTCCTAATAGAGGGAAAGGTACAACACAGGTCAGTACTTCAGCTGTGAAAGGTGCATCTGTTCATAGTGGAATCAGAGCTTTCAGTAAAGCCTGCTAGAAAACAGAAAGGAAGAATCAGCTGTACTCTATTTCATGGCTTGTGTAGCATACCATTGCCACTGCTGACTGGCCTGACGTTGTTTTGTGTACTCAGATTGTCAACCAAACCTCCAGGAGTGGTTTGTGTTTGTTTTGGCTTTTTGGTATAATTCCAGTCTAATGATCCTAAGTAGCCCACCACTTCAGTAAGAGCCTTACTGGATTGATGCAGTTTTTATTCGTCTGTCTTTTTCACACACAGAGGCATATTTTTGTTCCAGTGATTCATCCCTTTCTTCCTTGGATCAACACCACCTTTGCTTGATTCAACCCAACTCTGTGTTTACTCATCATTTTATGTTCTGTTCTTCTCCTTTCTCATTTTATAAAAGGAAGCACCAAATACGAGGAAAATGCCAGTGGACACCAGCCACCGTTCTTCCAGCTCCACTTCCCTTCCTTTCCCCCATGATCCTCCTGTGTTTCCCTTTGATCCCCAGCACAACCCAAACCAGGTGCAGCACCCACCCCATGATGTACTGATGCCCAGCATGGTGGGCAAGGCACGTAAACTGTCAGGTAATAATCACAGGATTTTTCATCCTTCTTCGTGATCAGAATTATTGCTGAAATACAGCTCCTCGGTTCTTGTCTTTCATAATGGAGTTTCACCATCTGCCTGAACTCCTCCAGAAATCTGGAAGGACAGATCACTTTTCTTCTTCTCTGCCCTTTGGACTTTGTCTGTGGTTCTGTGCTAAATGTGCGTAACCAAAGCCAATAACCTTTATGGAAACTTTGTTATGGTTTTATATAAAGGCATATTAATATTTTTGTACTACTTACTTTAATCTAAAAGGTGCTCCACCACCTTGTTGCCATGTATGAGAGTAATTCCTCAAGTGACTCATTCCCACAAATCACACATGTGCCAGTAGAAATAACTAATTCCTGCATGAGAATTATTTTCCTTGTGACAGCATCAAAACCAGTTTGATCTATCAGCCTTGAAATACTTAGTTGGGCTCCTCTGTGATGATACAGGGGCTAGTAAAGAATTCTGAAATCTGTGACAGCAGCTGCACTAGGATAAAGAGGGGAAATGCAGTGAGGAAAGTGAATGCTGGAAAAGGTACAGCTAGCTTTTTTTCAGAATTGCATGTCAGCCGGTAACTGGATGTACTAGTGATTTCATTGTTCTTCTGTCACCTGCTGGGCACAGCTGAAAGTTCAGAGAAGATGAAACAACAATTATAACTAAGCAAACTTTTTTCTTTTTTTAACTTGTTTCAGGAGATCAGAAGAACAACATCCAGAAACTTCTGGTTGTGCCTGACAGGGGTGAAGCTTTCCAAGGTGAAGACTACCCAGGTGTGGCACTGAGCTATGGGAGTCTCCCTTGTGTACCCAAAGGCACCCTCTCCCAGGGGCAAAAGCCTCTTGTTAATTTGCATTTAGGATGTGGAGCATCAAGTGTCTCTGGCCGTTTGCCGAACACAAGTTATCCTGCCGGGCAAACAGCCACGTTACCAGATAAGCGAACAGTGCTCTGGGGGAAACAGGCTGGCCAACCAGGCAAGAGTTTACAAGAAGGCTTCCTCCAGCAGCCCTCACAACGTCAAATGCATGAATCTCACGCCATTGGTTGCAGACTACCAGCCAGCACAGACTACAGCACTTTAAGAATACCACATGAGCCTTCTTGGGATCCCAGTGCTGCTCAAGGTTGCCCTGTGCCCCCCTCTTACGTTAAGGCCCCGGGTCCAAGGAGAGTCGATATGCCTCCAGAAGAAGACTGGCGACAAAACAGCTACACCCCTCAGCCTGGCAGAAGGCGAATGCTGCCAATGCATGTGATGGATGGGACTTTTTCTTCTGCTTCTGAGGCACACAGAAATATGCTGGCTCGAGCAGCAGCAGCTACTGGCACCATGCAAAATAATGGCTGGTGAGATCCTGTCCACTCCATGTACCCCACTACACTGCCCTGTGGACTATGGTTGTTGCCAGAGTGTGGATTGCATGGAGACAAGAAACTCTTTCAGTCAGTATCTGTGCCAGTTTTGTCTTAAAATGTAGCTATACAGTATGTGGAAACTAATTGCACTGTATTTCGTTTCTGACACTACTGAACTGCTGTCTGGATGGGGAATCTTAGCTATTCTAGTCCTGGCCTCTCCTAGCAAACAAGTGCTATAGAAATGGTAATTGGCTTACGGGTAAGTTCAGAAGTGTGCACACATTTCGAAGGAAGATGGCAACTAACAAAAGGACATTTTTAAGGACTCTTTTTCATGAAATGTAGCTTTGGTAAATTTTTCACATAAAGAAACCAGTCCTTTTCTTTTCTTCTTCCTCTCTCCTGTTGTTTCATAGGGATAAAAAAAAACTGACCCACCTTCCAGGTTCCAGTAAATCTGCACTTGGCAGGTGGCAGTTAGTAAAGCAAACTCAGCTTTCAGTGTTCTAGATCTCATACAGAGATCACAGCTGTAGCTGCTGCAGAGGAAGTGATAGGGAGACATTGTTCATCAGTAAACCCCCATTTTCCCCACTTCTTTAAGACAAACTAACAATGCTTCAAACAGAAAAGACTGTTAATGCTGCACGCTTAACTACACCAATGTAAACACAGAATAAGTTTAACTATTTTAGTGTCAAACATACTTGCTTTTGTAAGTATTTTTCAAATAAATCTATGAAAACAGTTCTATTTACCTGTCTGTGTTTGAGCTTTCTTTTCTGTTTAGCTTTACTCATCATTTGGCCGTAAACTTCTGGTTAATTTTCTCACACGTGAACAAACATGAGTAAGTTGTTTATTCTAGTTCATCAACAAAGCTTATGTAATAAAGACTTAGATTGGAGGACATGCCTAATTTTGACTCTGGACTTAATGTGTTTCATTGCTACTCAGCACTTAAATTTCTCCTCATAATGGACAGTAATTATGTGTACTTCAGAAAGTATTTTGAGACCGACTTGTTTCAAGGAAGACTGCTATATGTATGCAAGATGGTAGTGCATGCAGGTATACAGAAAAATCACTAGAAATGATTGGTGTGGTGAGAAGGGTCACACTTGCACTCCTGCTCCTGCAGATGCTTTCAGGTGTGGTGGTTATGAGGTGTTCAAAAGCATGGAGGGTTCTGTTCAGTGTTTGTCCTGGTATATGGTTCTGTTGGGAGCAGGGCTGGAGCTATGGTGGTGCCAGTGCTGGCGGTAGAGCTGCCCTGCCCTGCCCTGCCCTGCCCTGCCCGGCCCCTGCTCTGCCCTGGCATGTGCTGTGTTCCTCACAATCTGCGCTCAAGGGGCTTCGCTCTCATTTCATGGTTTGCACCTCAAGGCTTGGTGGAATCCATCAGTTGTCACTGTTTAGCCTGAGATCAAATCTCATTCATTTCAGTTAGTGTAATTTGTCAGCTTCTTGTTTCTAAATAATTGCTATTGTTTCTGTTACTGTTGCAGTCTCTTGTAACTACATTTTACGTGTGGGATTGTGTTTCACCCTTACTTGTACCTAAATGCCCCACTAGGCAGTGGTTACCAGAACCGAACACTCTGTTCTCCCACCACTCTATTCCAAAAAAAACTCCTCATGACTTCTGGACTTTTTCACATAATGGTTTTGCCAACTTCATAATATGAAATTTTTAACTGTACTAATTTTCTAAATATAAACAAATGGAGTTTATTTTTTACTTGAAACAACTGCTTGATTCAGGTTTTTCAACAGATACAGAATTGTTAGTCGCTCATGACACAGCCACCTCTGTTTTCAGCTTTTTGATACCTTCAACAGTTGGTCAAAGCTGCAGTAGGCTCAGGATGGAAATGAGGACATGGATAAGTATTTGACACTCTTCTTGACTACAGCTGTAAAAAATTCAGGTTGCAGACTGAGACTTAATAGTCTTGATTATCTAAAAAAATAAGGTGCCAAATTAAAGAACAAAGTCATCTCTTCAAAAATCAATATAAAGTATGAAACTTGCAACTAAAGACAACGTGCTTGCTTAGCTTTATTATGTCCTAGCAAGCAGGAAAGAACATAAGTATACTTGTATAAAGTTCTGCAGAATAATTCTGAGTTGATGCAATTTATTTAAATAATCAGTGTTAACCAGGCGGGTTTTTTAAAGGAAGCTGTTGTGTTTATTCCATTATAGTTCTAGCTACCAAGTTTCAAAACTCTTTTTTAAAATGTCCTTTGTGTATCAGTTGCTTTCTTTGAAGTTAACCAGAGGAAAAGCTGGGTCCATACCAAGCAGTATATTAGTACATCTGAAGAGAAACAAACTGAAGTACAATCAGCAATATGTTGAACATGGGAGAAAATGTGAGACTGGAAAAATACCATTACTTCATCTACAGCTTGTGCCTGCAAATTTTAGTAAGGTCAGTAAGATAATATTTACTTCATAATTCATTTGACTAACTTGTCTTCTCAGTGATATTTGTTCCACACAAAAATCAATTATGTAGTAGTTTAATAGCTTGTTAAAGTTCACTGTTGCCTATAGGAAGGGTAAGGAGGGAGTTCCCACAGGAATTCAGCAGCTATTTAGAATTCTTAAGAGTTTACAGTTTGTAAGCTTTGCAAAGCTTTTTGCAATATAACCTTTTCTTTGTCCCTGGCTGAAGAGTAAGTTACTGGATGGAATTAAATTTAAAAAATGCCATACACACTTAAATTCACATGTTTAAAATAAATGAATATTCGTTCTCCTAAAAATAAAATTCTTATTCCCTATATTTTTATAGACTCTCATTGTGTTTGTAATATGCATTTAGACCTAACTGTGTAGGGGACAAAAAAAGGCAATAATAAAATGGAAAGTAACTTGGCGTCCTAGCAGTAGTAGAATTACGTAAATATGATCCTTCTGTGCATGGGAAAGGAACTACCTAGCACAGTTCCTTCTCTAGAAGGCAACCAAGTTTGTACCCGCTGTTTGTGGAAGTCATAGTCAGACTTGCTGAGCAGCAGATGTGCTCCAGTGGAGCATGTGCTGGAGCATGCAGCACTTCAGAGTTATCCAAAATGTGCTCTGGCTCTAGAGAAGGGAAGTGCCTGTTTCTTTTTAAACAAAGGCTACTGGACCCACATTAAAGTGGGTGGATTTGGGAAGAGGGAAGGAACTGTCTTTCTGATATTTTCCCCAATTGCTAACTGCTGGAATGGACTTACCAGTGATGGTTGGGCAGGACATAGAAAGTACAGGCAGGACTCCAGAATACTGGAATTCATGCAGGTTTTGCATCTAATGTCACATAGGGAGAGGGACATGGCAGAGGTGTAGGGAGAAGGAAAGCAGGAGAAAGAGAAGGTGGATTGGAATAGGAAGGAACAGATGGATAGGTGAGAAAGGCAAAATGAAGGAAAATGTGTGCATATCTTCACTCAGATGCATCTCTTTTCAAATAACACCCAGGAATTGGTCTAAATTTTCCTTCTTTCAGTGGATAGATTCCTCTACAGAGATGTGCCTCAGCACCAGTGGGCTACTGCAGTTCAAGAGAAGGAAAGATGCCTGCTGGAGAGACTAGGCAATGTTCTTTGTAGCAGTCTTTAGTTATGTTCCTGCCATGGTAAATGAAACTATGTAGAAGCACTTTCATACTGCTGCTGTATGTATAAATAGACATTGGACAAACAGTGCAGGTGAAGTTTATGCCCGCTTAGGCAAAGAAAAAAATGTGCTTGGGATTTACAAACACCTCACTGAAGTTAGCTGTGTTCTGGAGCCTTCTACCACTGTGCTTTTTCCTGTTCAGTGCTGTGGCTGGTAAAAAGCAAAAGTGTAGTATCTCCATCCATCCATGCTTGCTGCCTCTAGCATTTTATCACTGTAGTACAGAGCCTTTTCAAGTCTAGTTAGATATCTGTAATGCTTTTTTAAGGTTAATTCTTCAGCATTACTATTGCTGATGGAAGTAACTTTAAAGTTTCAGAAAATTATTTAGAAAAAGCATGTTAGAGCAATTATCTTTTAATTCTCTTGCTATTTGCACAATTCTTCTAGTTCATTGTGTATTTTTAAAAATTTCTTAAATTCTTTAAAACCAAAACAGTATAACTTGGAAATGTGTTTAAGATTGCTTTTTGATTAAAGGAAAAATACTAAGACGAGCCACTTCAGTACTAGTCACTTCAGAACACTGATGTTTTTGTTAGCATGTTTTTGGAAGCAGATGCAAATGGAAGAGTTCTGCTGAAGAAACACAAACTTCCTTATTGGCCTCAATATAATTGTTTTAATATTAATTCTTGAGGGAATAAATACTGAATATACTCATGACTAAAAAGGTCAAGTGTCTGTTTGTAAACTAATTTACCTAATTTATGTTTGTGGAAGGAGGATTATCTTAAGTTTTGGCTGGCCCAGTCCCAGATGATTCACCAGTGAATTACAGGCTTGAGAAGTTTTATGTGTGTATATATCATTAATCAAAATAATTCTAAATGTGAACACATGAGAAAAGTGAGTACAATAAAGCTGTACTTCAGTAATAACTGTAAGAATAATTTCATATTGCTAAATTTTAGCTTCTTTACTACTCAGGCAAAAGGATTTTGATGGCAGGGTAGGGTTATCTATCATTCCAGGGTTTTGCGCAAAATTTATACCAGTTAGTTATTATGTGACTGTCAATTGATGGAGCTCCAAGCGTAGAACTCTAGCTACTTACAAAAAAAAAATTTAAAAATCAAACTATTCACGGTTGTGTTAAGTTGCTGAAAGCACATTAAAGCATGAGCATATTAACAGGCAGTATCTCTGTGAAGATTCAGACTGAGTTTTTTGATATCTAAAATATGTCAATCAAATGGAAGTTAACATTATACTACAGTTAAGGCTGCTTATAAGTTTTTAGAAATCAGGTATGTATTTTAAAGTACATTGAAGAAGAAATAACGAATTGTTCATGGCACTATGTATTAAGTGTTTCTAATAGGATGAAATAATGCATAC